>OZ026621.1:7737978-7965478 GCA_964020975.1 Hermodice carunculata | reverse complement strand
TAAACCAAGCATAGCTTACCACAATGTCTGCGGATTTATAGCTTCCTATAATATCTTGGCAAATTTGCTAATTTGTATGTTTCTGAAACCCCGTAGGTAGCGCATTGAAATTAAGGCAAACATGGTTTATGGGCATTTTTCAGCTGCCGATTAACCAAACAACTGCCCACAAGACGGTCTGAGGATTACAATAATGCCCATAAATCACCCAAGGCATAACTATATATATTTGTTATTTATATAGTAATTTGCATGATTGGTCAAGTGTCAAAATATATGATTTTACCATGGGAAGATATGCTATAATTTCTGAAAATGAATAAATTGATGTGACAAAATGTGCATTTTCCTGGCATTAATTATAATTTAGTCGTATCTACTGGGAAACTGGGTACAGTGCTCATGCGACCCAGTGGCCCCGTCGAAATATATGAAAGTTCATTTGAGATGGTTTCCAGGAGATGCCAACTGTTTTTGCCGTGCCAACACCTATCTTCATCTTTTTTGGAAATGTATGGTGTCTAGTGACTTGACGCTAAAGTAAGGTTTTACCAGATCTAATTCATAAATACTAGACAAGATTTTAAACAATAGATATGTTGGCGAAAACATTAAAAACAATCTGGATGTTATTGAATTTGTGATGAAGAAAATATACCAGCATTATCAGCAAGAAAAGGTTTCATGTAAATAGATGTTTAGAATGTTTCAACTTTTGTCCAACATTTAAAAATGGATAAAAACTCTACAAAAACAATACAAGTTCGATTATAAATAATGACTATGCACAGGACACTTTTACGATCTGAAGAAGTGTAAGAAAAGGGTGCCCAAATTTCAGTGGGATGATGCAGGTATTCAACAAATGCATCATTTATTCAAAAGAGATGGATCAGTACCATCATACACAGAGCTTCAGGGACGCAGAAATCTAGACTACCATTACTGCAACACATTTTTTATATAAATCGACATACAAAACTTATTTACAACATTCTACTTAAAGTCTTTGCATCATTGCCACTGGTTCCAATGGAAAAGGGATATGAACAATGATATTTCAGAAGAGAAATGGTGTAAAATCTCCCGTGCAATGTATAAAATCACATTTTTTTCCAAACTAAGAGGTCTGTTGTATTTATTTCTTCACAGATGCCTGAGAACTAATACATTTTTGTTCAAAATTAAAAACAGATACACAGAAATGTCTTCCATCTGTAGTGCTGAAAAAGGAACATTATATCATCTGTTTTAGGAATGTCCAGAAATCCAAAGATTTCTCTAGAACAGAAAAAAACCTGGTTACATGAGGAAACTGGAGTTGTCATTAATTTTAATACGAGAAGGAATCCAAATCTGAACATGCCCACAATCACTTTCCCATTTAAATACGATTATCTGTGTGCGTAAGAGAATTATTTGGAGAAGTAAAATTGAAAAAACAACTTCCAAACAGAACATCGCATTGCCAAATGAAATAAGAAATCAGAAAAACACTTTACATTTTGAAAATTGGAAGCATCTTTCTATGGCCAGCTTTATGAATTAATAAGCCTATATTACAAATAATATACAGTAAAACGACGCAGATTTTGAACACTGTTTTTAGACATTTGTGATTTACTTTATTTCCAATTTTCATATACAATACATAGTACAAATGAAGATATCAAAGTTCATCTGTACAAATTCATGAAAAATATTTGATAGTGAGACATAATGCTTGCTATATTTTCATAAGTTTATTTTAATAATATTATCATGAATGAAACAGAATTCTGGAAAGTAAAGACAATGTTATTACAATGGCATTATGAACATCATTTGTAAATGTTTTGTTGGTTCTATTAAAGGCATTAAAGATTAACGTGTAACCTGATGTTGCATAGCATAAACGCATTCTCGAATCTACATATCATTCATCATTTAAAGGATAAGGTAGGATAAAAGCTCAATTTTATTAACGTTCCAAACTGACTAGAAAAAGGTATTTGTAAAATATAAGTCTCAAGGAGATGGCACTCACGTCGGGGACTGGGGCTGACTTGAGTGTGGAAGACGGTGCCCAACAAAGGTGAACTACTGTGCCCCAGGCACGTGAGCCACTGTGCCCCAGGCACGTGAGTCACTGTGCCCCAGACAGGTAAACCACTGTGCCACAGATGGTCTGTTAACGCCAGATTTATTTCTTCTTTTATCATACAATTTACTCAATTTGGGATCTTATTGCAATTTAATCTGTCTCTGTTCACATGGTTCACTTTGTGTGATCACGGTTCTGGCCGGGAAAAGGAAAGGACCGTTGAGAAAACCATTACTGCTAACATTAGAGAGACAATGTGACAAAACTTTGATTTAGTCAAAGTCTGCGCAATGGAAGTGAAAACATTGAATAATAATAGTAAAAATCCCTTTTACCCCACTGTGCACAAAAAGGCAACTGTACAGAAACCGTGGACAATATGCAACATGAACCAAACTACCAGAGAGGAATAAGAGATGGCGAGTGAGAGTTTCATTGCTGCACGAAAAATCTGTTATGGGTTGACATCAAAAGCAATGAGGAATCTTGTATGTATGTGCAATGAAAAAAAATATATATATATATATACCTCTTTCCTAGTTTGCACATGATTGCAGTGGCAAAGACTGGTTTGCGGGGTTCAGGTACAACACAGCCGGGAATAAATTCATGTTAATCCAACCCTGCATAAAAGTCCATGGCAATAGTTTGCAGGACAGACCCTGCTGCTTTATCCCAACAATATCACATCTGGTTTCAAGGTCACGGACCTTTTGTCATCAGATAGAAATGCATTAGGAGATGACAATTTCCTCTAATCGTACGTGACTGATTTGTCCCTTCCTGTTGATGCCCATTTAGAACATGACACATGTTTATCCACGAGGTTTGTGGCTGTCAGACCCATCTGGACCCACTACAGATCTTCCTGCTCATCATTTTTCCAGGCCATGTTTAAAGATCTCATCCTACCATACCTACAGATAAATTCCACGTTCCATCTGGAAACCTTAATCAACCCTCCAGAGGTGATACTATTTTTGGACCTTCATAATGTTTTATGTCATCCGGTACACCTTATATAACAGATGCAAAAGAATTACTTATAGAATAATCTAAATATTTTATGTCAGCTGGCACATCTTATATAACAGATGCAAAAGAATTACTTGTAGAGTAATCTAAATATTTTATGTCATCTGGCACACCTTATATAACAGATACAAAAAGAATAATCTAAAAGTGATAATGGTACTGATATAGAGGATAAAAATGCAAGCTATGTAGCTAAGTGACTACAGGGAGAAAGACATGAGCTCAGATGAAGTACTGCAATGGCCAAAATAACTGTATATTTATTTTCGTAATTGCCAGGAATTGGCGTAAGACGATTTTATTCTTTCAAAGTTTGATACCAAGAAAAGGTACCTCCAAAAGGCAGATGCAAGACAGCTGGAACAAGAAGCATATAAGCTCCTATATTTGCATTGTGAAAAGCCCTCACCATAATTATTCATCTTTGCAGCTGTTGATGATATCTCAGATATAAGCTTCAGAGCCATTGTTGAAAAATTACCGAGTCCGAACCAACATGGTTGGCACTTCAAGGTAACATGTCACCTGATACTCCCAGTCTTCCTGTCAGGTTTCTAAAATATTCCCTCTTTAGCTGGACTGGTTGTTACCAAATGTTCAATTATATACTTGAAAAGGGAACAATCTTCCTTCAATGTGTTTGATTTTCTCATAACTCAGAAAATCAGGTAGTTAAACAAATGAACTTGATAAACACTTTGAACCCATTACCAATAATTTCTCTGCAAAAAATCCGCAATTCTAACATTCAATATTCAGATACTAATCATGAATCTCGTTTTCAATTTTGTTGGATAGCAACAAATGATATTAATGCTATGGGCATTTAGTGACTTAATTGTTGCGATAGCTGATAGGCTGTGTCTTTATTATTGTAGCTTATATATCAATAATTCCCACAAATTGTGATTGAAATGTAATTGATGCAACAGAGAGTTATCAAAATGATTGTTAGGGTATGCGTTGGCACAGATTTGGTATCCATTGCACTATGTGCACAAATAATTATTTATTTGCTTTTTTGTTTGTTTGTTTTTTTTTTCGCTTCAAACTTAGACAATGATGATTGTAACGACACTTATCATATAATGGATAAGGCAAAACTAAATGGATTTTAAATAAAATGTAATAATTAACAATGCTGAACTCAATTGCAATAAAGCGCTTCAACACAAAGGACGTCCATGGTGACGTCCATGGTGCTTTACTTTCTTATAGATCTTCTCTCTGGTAAAAATGATGCTAATTACCATTTTAGATTTTTTCATCATGCATATAGTGGTAAATGAAAGTTAGTATGCATAAGATCATATTGATGTTCCTTCCCTGTTTTTGATCTGCTCGGCCTTAGCTTGTGAGCGCCTCGTGCTGGGGTGAGGCACCATGGCACACTTTTGGATTTATACAAAAGCACACAATGCCCTGTGTACATCTAGTCATTTCCCTATTCCGTAGTCCGAATTCTCTACACTCCATAACATATCCTGTCAATGTCGTAACTGTATACATACGGAAGTATTTTTGTCATGTCCTTATGCACAATTTTGAAACAAGCTGTATTAGCCCTAATATATGTAAGGGTCTTCAGCGGGTAACTACTCAGAACATGTTTCAGAGCTTGTAGCCGTACATTTCTCTCTCAGTATGGGCCCCTTGTTTAAGTACAATATTCAACAAAGACAACCCACATAAACAATGAATAAATATGAAGGTGTCAAATGATGAATGAGCTAAATAAGTGAAGTTTTGCTTGTAAATGCAAAACTTCATTAATGAAGAATACCAATCAAGCACATAACTACTAATTAGTACAGAACAAGGTCAGATTAGAATAATTTGACTTACCCCCTGAACTAGTATGTACCTTTTCTAGCTGTATGGGGCACATGAGTCTAACCACCTGCCAGTGAAAATATGAAGTAGAAACAAAATGGGGTCATATCAATTCCAGTGATTACAAAGTAAACAGTTATAACCAGACATCTGTATAGACCTGGGGAATTCCTAACAAGTACTGTAACAATGGACATCCTGTACCAGAAATGAAAATCAAAGTCCATGATGACACCTCACCATGAAAGTCTTCAAGTAATCAAGAACTTTTTAGTTGTCAACTCTTAAGTTGTGTTTTGAAAGAATGGATCAAACTTGTAATAATTGAATAAATGCTGTCAATTTCTGGCTAAGTGCTTGGGACAGCCTATGTATATATTATTATTATTACTAGCAAAGGTGTGTATCACATCACTATAAAATGATTCGATCCGGTTTTAAAAGGCAACGATAGGTAGGAGACAATTATTTGTCAACTGTTGTGTGCTGGTTTCCTCTTAATTTCAGAGGAGAGCGATTGGGAACTCAACAGAACCTTCATTATGAATGAACTGAATTGGCTAAACAGGATATGTTTGCAAGCAAGATACAACCCCTCAGATATTTGAATTCCACAAGAATTCTGGATCAAATACTTATTTTTCTCTCCACTTTTCAAGACAGTTGCATACTATTATATTGATTTTTCGTTTCAGTTCCACCAGGATATTTTTCTTCATGCGTTTCATGATGATGGGCAAATCCATCCACATATGTGTACAGATACAGCAGCTAAATGAGACCACCAAAATTATTTTTAAAAACTGGTAATTACGAGTTTATTCTCGTAGAAACGAGTTTCTAAAACTCCTGATTACGAGGTTTTACTCGTAATTACGAGTGTTTGCACGTAATAACGAGTTTGCAAAACTCGAAATTGAGAGGTTTTGTCGTAATAACGAGTTTTTATAACTCAAAATTACGAGTCTTTTCTCGTATTCACAAGTTGTTCTCCTAATAACGGGCTTTTAACACTCAAAATAACGAATGATTTCTGGTAATTAGGAGATTACTCTGGTAATATCGAGTTTTTGTATGGTAACAACTTGTTTTTTTAAACTTAAATTTAGGAGTTTTTTTCTCGTTATTTCTAGTTTGTTTTCGCAATAAGCAGTTTTGTAAACCCATCATTACCAGTTTGTCTAGAAATAACGAGTTTTTCTTCTATTTACGTGTTTTTCCTCGTAAAATCCAGTTTCTAGGACTTAAAGTTATTAGTTTTGTTTTGTAGTGCAGGTTTTTTAAAACTCAAAATAACAACAGTTTTCTCGTCATTTAAAGTTTTGGCTAGTAATAGCAAGTTTCTAAAACTCGAAATTACGAATTGTTTTCTGGTAATTACGAGCTTCCCGACATTCTCACTTGCCACATTTATAACAATGATTTTAACAACGTGCCAACAGGGTTACAAATGCAAAGTTGCTACGGTATTGATGATTAAGCCGAACTGATGATACTTTGTCTCTTTTCGTCATTATGGAACACATTGCTACCTGGTTGGCTCCATTCATGAAGTTCTTTACGCAAAATGTTTCAAATATGACAAAAATACATTTATTCTGATATATTAAGAGCTTTGTGTTGTTTCGTAGTGTTAATTTTACTGTACAAGTAAGGTCAACATGCTTCACATTCGTGCACCAATATAACACAAATTTGTCAAGCTCATCAAAACTTTCGAAGTATATATCTAAACAAATGATTGTACCAGCAACCATCTTGCCTGTGAATATAATTGTCAAAAATTGTCTCAAACTGTCCAAATAAGCCCTGGAATGAATTTCTGACCCTCATCTTAGCCACTTCAACTTTACCAGCTTTTGGTGGCTAATTAGCATATTTCATGCTAATGAGTTGAATTGAACAGTATTCCCAAATAAGAATGATTTGACTTGGATTTGTTTCGTTAGGACTACGGTTTGGATATTATATATGATGATCATTGTTGAGATGGTGGTTGCAAGTAGTACGTTTTTAAATACTGAATTTTATTGACATTTTCAACAAGTTAAGAACCTCCGCTTACAAATTCTCTGATGTGCTGCAAATTTTGGTCCCTTTTCATAAATTGTATGGTCCTGTATGTGCATGAATGATGCACCTGTTCAAGCCAATTTACTGAAATAGACCTATAATGTCAAATAAAACTTTTTGCATTCTGTCATGTTAAAACTAGCTATTGTGTGAAAATTACGATAAACTTATGTCGACCTGTATGGGATTCGTACCCACTACCTTCGGCACACTCGCCTAGCCAAATGTAAAGTCCAACACGCTGACCTCTAGGCCATCGGGACAACCCCAAAAAAGGTGGACCAAAGACCCTGGGTGATGTTATAGCAGGTGTGGCTTGTACATTGGCTTTTTTCGACCCTATGGACCTTTGCACTTACGTTTTGGTCTCTTTTGGGTAAATACGAACTATGAATTTATGTGTTTCAGCTATACATACCAAGGAACATTGCCTTTGGTCGGAATTGACTTGGATTTGTTTCGTTAGGACTACGGTTTGGATATGGTAATGACACTGTCTAATTATGATAATGTGACATTGCAGGTATCAGTTACCGTTCTGGCATCAGAGAACAAGAGCATGTATGAAAGTACTCGTAAAACTATCAGCTTTCAACAGTCTAAAGTACTTAAGGTTTACTTTCATACTTCATTTATATGTGACCTTCTATCAGAAACACAATGCCACAAAGGAGTCCCCCGCCCAAAAAAAAAAGAAATGTATGTATAACACAGAGGTCTTCCTCAAACGGTTCTAAAGTTCCTCGAGCATTGTTAATGCCTGTCCCCAGTGAATGGCACTGAGTCTGGTAAAACAATGCCAGTGTTCAAAACTCGCAATCACGAGGAAAAGCTCGTAATTGCTAGTTTTTTAAAAATGATTTTAGCGGCCTCATTGGGATTGCGTAGCTTACAGCTGGCTATACCAGAACAAAGTATGGGGCTCTGCTGCTGTTAAATTTTAAACAAAACTTGCCTTCGAGTTGTTGGGTATGAAAGGGGGCGGGGCACAGTATGAAAGTGGCAGGTGGACTCTTCATAATCGCTGCACTAGCATGGGGGGGGGGGGGGACTGAGCTGCTCTTATAATGAATTAGTATTGATTAAAAGGGTCATAGCTCAGTCGCATCTGAATCCGACGCATTTTAGTAAAGACAAAGTTATGCTTGGAATATATTTCAAGATTTATGATAATCTACTTTGTCAGGGAAAAAAGTTTACACTAGAATCATAAAATCTTAGTCCTTATCTTATTGCACCAAGATATATATGTGATATCTTCTCATTGTCGCAAGTACTTTGAATTCACATTGTTGGATGATGGACGACCTGGAGGACTAAAATATTATATATATATATATATAAATATATATATATATATATATATATATATATATATATATATATATATATATATATATACATATATACATACACATGTATATACATATATCTTTATACATACATATATACATACATACATACATACATACATACATGCATACATACATACATACATACATACATACATACATACATACATACATACATACATACAGACGGGATTGTCTGTCTTATGGCAATGGTTCCTATAGTCATCTGTGAGAGTTACTCCCATGACTGGCTTCACCATCTGTGTCACTGGCGGGAGTGGTGATGGCACCAAGCTATTATACACAAATATTTGATGGAGATTGAAACATTATCAGCAATTTTAGTGTTATCATACTGGAATAAAGACAAGGCACTCTGGTTGTGGAGACTCTGTCTCCCACAGGAACCATACAGAGACAGTGTGGGCACGAAACAAATATGTAAGGTACACATGACAATAAAACAGCCTTTCAACATGGCGCAAAAATAACACCGATGGCACAAAACCATTAATTGAACTGAAGAGCCGCGATGGGTGCACACAATGTATATTTGAAATCAAGGCCGTGATCCGTACACTGTCAACAAATGTCAGAAAACTACTAAATAGGCTGAGAAACATCAACACTGTATATTTACAGCCATGTGTAGAGAGAAACATCGACACTGTATATTGACAGCCATATGTAGAGAGAAACATCGACACTGTATATTTACAACCATATGTAGAGTCCAATGTGAAAGGATATGAAAACCAAATATTAGAAATGACGGGTTATTTTTGTCACTGTTCACGCGAACAATAAAAATGAAAAATGCAAGCCAAAATGTACGAAAATCTACATGATTTCATTTTATAAAATTATATGTTACACAATAAGCCCACAGCTCTATATCTCCAATCCAAAGCTCAACCTTTGGTAATCTGTCTTAGGCAATTTAATGAGCCGGCCCACACGTGTACATGATACACCACTTAGATGATGAAACAGTCCCTTTGAACAGTTTTCAGCTTGAGGAGAAGTTTGCCATTCATTTTATGGCCTGATCGTTAGTCATATAAGCCAAGATACGTGTCGATACTAACATTATAGGAAATGCTAGCCGGGAGAGAAGACAGATGGACTAATGTTCGTACAAATAGATTTACTCGAGCCTTTACTCCTTAATTGTTTGGGATGGTAATAGTGGTGACAAGGATACAATAATACACAGGCCAAGTCGAGAATACATGTACTTTTCACCTGACTGACCGAATTCTACCGAGTGACTGACCGAGTTCTACCGAGTGACTGACCGAGTTCTACCGAGTGAATGACCGAGTTCTACCGAGTTACTGACCGAGTTCTACCGAGTGACTGACCGAGTTCTACCGAGTGACTCCAAATGGATACAATCTCCATAGAGCCACTTTTATTTTAAGCCATTAATAATAGCTGCTATGCTTTTGCACTAAATATTATAAAATATTTCAAAATAAATCAAATACAATATTTTGGAGGTTCATTTTATACCATGATTATAGATCGGAATCAATTTTTCAAATATGGAAAGTAAATATAAACTTGGTGTAGGAATACCCTATGTCACCTTCTGCTGGATGATATGGATAACGTTATCACCCAGTCTGTGTTCTCCAGCCTTCATTGGTAATACAGCTGTAAATGATGAACAAAACGCTTGTACATTGAGGCTATCAAATGCAATTTTATCGTGCAACGTACAATTTGAACTATGTTTACAGGTCTGCACCCAATAGACGAGTGTATACTGTGAGACATGCAGTGCTGATACGCAAACCAGGACATCCATGATAACATGACCTGATAATACAATCATGATGATCTGGAAACACAATCCTGATTGCAAAAATAATGATATCCGTAGCTTGTTTTGCTATCCCAATGTCATCTCAATAAAGGCAAACACAATATTTTAACGGCAAGAACATTCTTCACAAATACGGAAACATGGTATAGAAGTGTCACAGATACATGTACTGACATTTTGGAAAGGAAGGAAAATAAATGGAGTTTTTATGTATTTCCAAAATTTGGACATCAGCGTTTATTACCAGTCGGGAGGTACAATTAAGATTAACTTCACTGTACTATGGAATTACCCATTTGACCGACAGAGGTCAACTTGCTTGAGATTTGCCACGTTCTATATATCATTATGTAACATTTGAATGCCTTATATCACTTTTATACGGGAATGACATTTGCTGCATTCTAAGTACTAAAAGATGACATGCGACAGGCTTATATCACTTTGGTATATGGTGGTGCCAAATAGCTTTCCTTCCTGTGTCAGGTTGAGCAAGTTGTTGACATCTCCCTTTCATAATGTAGATTGTGAAAGTGAATATGTCCCTTAAGGAAGAAGGAGAAAAGCTGTAACCGCCTTCAGTGCCTGCCTAAAAAGGGCAGCGCTGTCCGGTACTTAACAGTAAAAGGCTGCAACCGCCTTCAGTGCCCTCATAAAAAAGGGCAGCGCAGTCCGGTACTGAACAGTAAAAGGCTGCAACCGCCTTCAGTGCCCTCATAAAAAAGGGCAGTGTAGTCCTGCACTTAACAGTAAAGCAAACAAGAAGGTAATTTATTGTTAGAAACCGTACATAGGAAAAGGAAGCTTGGCGTTGTTGTTGTCCATTGGCGTTGTTGCCTATTAGCGTTATTTGTACTAGATAGAAACGTCCGTGTCAATGTAAAACATTCTTTTAACACCCAAGTAAGAGGCAATTAAGCAGGTCAATGTCAGTATCTCTCAATGTAAAGCATTCTTTAAACCTTGTGTAAGGGCCAAGTCAGTAGTCCATGTCAGCGTCTATCAACATATAACAGCCTTTTACCCCTGAGTAAAGGTTAACTAGCCAGGCCCATGCCAGTATCTATCAAAGTAAAAAATTCGTTTACCCCTTAGTAAAGGTAAACTAACCAAATCCATGTCAGTATGTATCTATATAAAACATTCCTTCAGCCCCTATACAAAGGTCTGCCTTATAGGTCCATGTCAGTGTGTATCTATATAAAACATTCTTTCAGCCCCTATACAAAGGTCAGCCTTGTAGGTCCATGTCAGTGTGTATCTATATTAAACATTTTTTCAGCCCCTATACGAAGGTCAGCCTTGTAGGTCCATGTCAGTTTGTATCTATATAAAACATTCTTTCAGCCCTAATACAATGGTCAGCCTTGTAGGTCCATGTTAGTGTGTAACTATATAAAACATTCTTTCAGCCCCTATACAATGGTTAGCCTTGTAGGTCCATGTCAGTATGTATCTATATAAAACATTTTTTCAGCCCCTATACGAAGGTCAGCCTTGTAGGTCCATGTGAGTTTGTATCTATGTAAAACATTTTTTCAGCCCCTATACAAAGGTCAGCCTTGTAGGTCCATGTCAGTGTGTAACTATATAAAACATTCTTTCAGCCCCTATACAATGGTTAGCCTTGTAGGTCGCTGTCAGTGTGTATCTATATAAAACATTCTTTCAGCCCCTATACAAAGGTCAGCCTTGTAGGTCCATGTCAGTGTGTATCTATATAAAACTTTTTTTCAGCCCAATTACAAAGGTCAGCCTTGTAGGGCCATGTCAGTATCTACCAATATAAACATATTTCTAACCTTTGTATCAGGGTCAACTTAAGCTTGTTCATGTCAGTTTCTATCACCATGAAGCATTATTACGTATGGCTACGTGTCGAAGCTGGTGTGCCCCAGGGTTCCATTTTGGGCCCACTTCTCTTTCTGGTCTATATAAATGACTTAGTTGATAATATTACATGTGATGTCAGACTTTTTGCTGATGACACCAGTCTACTTGAAGTTGTTAATAACCCCATCGAAGCTTCTAATCACCTGAACATTAATCTCCCAATTATACATAATTGGGGAAAGATGTTGCGCGTTATCTTTAATGCTTTCAAGTCTCTTTCTGTGATATTTTCAACTAAACTTGTTAAACCACACCATCCACCCGTTCGTCTAGGAGACTCTGAAATACCCGAGGCTAACTCACACCCGCATCTTGGTATTACTCTCAGTAGCAATTTATCCTGGCATGCTCACGTTACTCGCATTACCACCAAAGCTAGCCAGCGAATTGCCCTTCTGCGTAGATTTAAATATAAGCTTTCCCGCAAAGCTCTGATCCAACTATATCTAACTATGATCCCACCAATACTTGAATATGGTTGTGTGCTCTTTGACAATTGTGGTCACTGCCTTTCTGATCTTATTTAATCCATACAGTTTGAAGCTGCTAAAATATGCACAGGTGCATTAAGACACTCTGTCACATGCCAATCTCCTACGTGAACTTGGTTGGACAACACTCGCCAGCAGAAGGAAGTACTTTAAGTTACTTCTTCTTTACAAAATGTATCACACCTTAACACCCTCCTATCTCTCTCAACTAATTCCCCCAACTATCAACGCTCGAAACCTTCGCCACTTCAGCTCCATACGTCCCATTAATTGCAGAACTAATCGCTTAGACAAATCCTTCCTTCCCGACACTATTAAGCTGTGGAACAATCTTCCTTCTGACATAAGAGACTCAATTTCCCTCCAAATATTTAAATCAAAACTGAAAGCAACTCTACTAGCAGTGGACTATGTTCCTGTTCACTAAACCCAAGGACACAGATTTGCCAACATTTGTCATACCCAGCTTCGTCGCGGATTCTCGAGACTTAACTTTGCTCTCTTTAAAGTCAACATCATCCCACAACCTATATGTTCCTGTTCCTACCCCACTGAAGACTTGCAACATTTTCTGCTCTTTTGTCCAAAGTATTCAACTCCAAGAACTAAAATTCTCAACTCCGTCATCCCCATTATTGCTCCCGGCGTCCACCCGAATCTGATTTTACACACAGCAAGTGACAGGCTAGCTCGTGTCCTTCTCTTTGGTAGCGACAAATTGTCCATTCCCCTCAGCATACAAATTTGTGATGCTTTCCACAGAAACATCGTAGACAGAAGACGCTTCATACTTTAGCTCTTTTATGCACAAGTAGTCATGTTAATTGAGTTAGTCGCTGACTTACACAAATTTACTTCTTATGTGTCCTTTGATTTTTTTTTACCGCTGGTCTGTATTATTGTGAAGAGTGTATACATATTATGTGTGTGCATTCTACCCTTTGTTTTGCATATTGGTGACGTCTTTATTTTGATTCCTGTATGCGGGGTACAAATCTGAAACATGTGTACAGCTTCTTTGTTAATTGGGTAACTTTGTTCATGTTTTGTCCTGTGTGTTTTGTAATATACTATTTGTGTGTCACTCCATGTTCTGGAGAACCCCCCGACTAGTGACATCTCGATGTACTATAGGGCGATCCAGTTGAAATAAACATGTTTAAACTAAACATTATTCAATCCCTGGGTAAGGGTAAACTCAGCAGGTCCATATCAGTGTATATTAATATAAGGCATTATCTTAGCCTCTGTGTAAGCGTCAACTAAACAGGTCCACATGAGGATTTATCGATAAAGAACATTTTTATATTCCCCGTGTATGGGTCAACTCAGCAGGTGTATGTAAATATCTATGAATCGAAAGCATTCAAAGATTATATATATACAAAACAAAGCATTCTTTTAATCTCTGTGTATGGGTCAATCCATGTCAATTTCTATCAATAGAAGACATTTTTCCACCTCTTGTGTCTGAACTGACTCAGTAGGGGCCATGCCAGTGTCCATCGATATCAAACATTCTTTTATTATAAACGGTTAACACTGATAACTATTCCTGTAGACGTATTGCACAGCGTTGAAGTTCCCGATGTGGGTGATATAAATATATATATATATATATATATATATATATATATATATATTAGCCGTTCTAGAGATATGCTTACGTGGATCATGTGGATGGTGGTCAGTTTTGAACTTGCTAATCACTGGCGCCAAATGCTATTGTAATATGTGGATAAAGATGCAAGACAATAGGGGCAAACAAAGCAATACGTTAACCAGCTAATTAACCAACCAATTAAACAAGCAAGCCAGTACGCAATCAGCCAAACTACCAATCAATCAATAAATGAATTAAACAATCATAAAATCAAGAAAACACACACCCATGTATATATAATAATAATAATAATAATAATAATAATAATAATAATAATAATAATAATAATAATAATAATAATAATAATAATAATAATAATAATAATATTGAATTGAAATCCCGTGAAAAGAGGAAATAAAATCTATATCAAAATGAGTAATTACATTATATATATATATATATATATATATATATATATATATATATATATTTATATATATATATGTGTGTGTGTGTGTGTGTGTGTGTGTGTGTGTGTGTGTGTGTGTGTGTGTGTTTTATACAAGTAGGTATACATATAACGTGAACGACGGCATCATTGAACAAACAACCCACTGAACGTATGGAATGAACAAATGTAAAACGATAAAACGAACAGATCAATGGGTGAAAACAAACGAATTTTAATTAAAATACGAATAGTGGGTCTTTAAATGATTAAGACTGGAAAACACTATGGGTATACAAGAATATGAGAGAAAATATAATTAAAACAAACATAGGATATGGGCCAGCAGTGATGGGAGTGAAAGCAGACGTAAGACTTTTTTTCTACGCTTGAGATAACGTTATTAGTACTTTGACTGGAAGCCCTTTAAATGAGTATTGAAGATATTTTTTATGGAAATTGAGCACCAACTGTATGAGGTACACACATATAAGACGTGCACGTGCTAAGCAAATGACATAACTCTTCAATTTGAGGTTTAAGCGAGGGATTCTGTCTTTTTTATGGACACTGTCGCATACATATTACGCTGCAGTGCACATTGAACGAAATACTACCCTATCACGTACGCGTAAAGCTCTGCGCTGAAGGCAACCAATGCTCCACGTTTTGCTGTGGGCACGTGCATGCCAGTTGCCAGTTGCGTCAGCGCTGAGACCAAATACTTTTAATTGATGCAGATCAAGGGTGCGTCTTACGTCATTCATTGTGAGCAAGATGAATGAGGAATAACATGAGATGAAACACTTTTGTACAAAATATTACATCTCAGGTTGGTTAACCGTCATATCTGATTCTGTCAGACTGCCGTCTTGGGCATCATTAGCCATTAGAATTATTTCCCAAGGTCACCTTGAATGAAAAGTTGTAATCAATTCATTTAAATTGCAAAACCACAAATGTAACCATATGGAAGACAAAAACCACTAACGCGATAGCGACCGCATTAGAGACTTTTTGTCTTGAAGACCATTTGTGTATTTTGGCAAAATAGAACTTTACCTTCATATATATATATATATATATATATATATATATATATATATATATATATATATATAATATTATTTCCTATGCTAAACATTTTATTCTTGTGTATATTATATATATATATATATACATATACATCTATATATATATACACATATATATATACATATACATCTATATATATATACATATATATATGTGTGTGTGTATGTGTGTGTGTTCATCTTCTTATTAAGAGCACATAAGGGATTGAATATAGACTTAATGCAGAAATGGTCTTTTACATAGGGGGTCTGAATAGGGCAGCTTGCTGTGTGATCAAATGAAGTGCCGTCGTATTTCCCTTCCTATTGCATATTTACGCAATGATTTCGCAGATTGCCATTTTCTTGATAGCATTGGTTTGGTAGTTTCCACGCTCACTGCACTAGCGGTTTCTTCCCTGACAGCGAAGATGTGCAGGGCACTATACAATATTACGCTACTGCAAAATGAGAGAGATATGATAAAATGTTACCGATGTGATAAAATACAATACGCGCCATAAAATATGTGTCATGGGACTTGACTAATGCCTGAAGCATATTTTTTTATCATTCATGTGACACTCTGCGAAAAAATATTCACATATAACTGCATTTGGGTTTACCTCCTACTATTAAAAACCGGAACAGTTAGCCGATAGTTTGGGCAAGTAAACACATGGTCACCATGGCAAGTAAACACATGGTCACTATGCAGCCTTTCTAGCCGAGCTGCATTTGCTCCGCGAGAAACATGATTAAGTGACGCTCCATCTGCACTCTGCTCATACGCTGTTCACTTCTGGCTTCTCCTTTAGCCATGAAGTACAAATGGCCAGAGGCTGGAATGTGTATCACGTGACATGTACAAGCAAGGATCAAAAGGACCACGTGAACATTGTAGTAAACCCTAGCGGGCTCTGTGTTAGTAATAACAATTTAATGTACAGTGCAATCCATCATACGATTCCTGTGCAAATTGTGCTTTGTACAAAATATTCTGAGTACTGCAAAACATGTTACGAAGACTGCGTTATCCTGTCCGCTTCTGTAGTCTGTAACAAGCAAATGCCAGACGAGACTCGTGCCGACAAATTGAAGAAAGGCGTCTTTAACTGTACTATTATTAAAGTGACATATAATTGTTTCGAACTGTCATATCTTGATACAAGATAAATGTAACAAAACATGGATGTGAGAAAAGCTATTTTCTGCTCTCCTTTGATAATACAATACTACGCGAAATATTTTTAGCAAAATAAATAAATAAATAAATAAATAAATAAATAAATAGATAAATAAATAAATAAATAAATAAAATAAATGAGTGAGGTTTAGAGAAAACGTGCTAATAGGTAGATCAGGTAAGAGCTTGCCTGGTCACAGTTTGGGAGCAATGGACAAAAAGTGATCCGAGGGAAGCCATTTACCCGGTCCATTTAATGTCTCTCAAACCACCAACACTAGAAGAGGCTTGCTGGTATTTGTCTTCGATGTAGGCCTTCTCTCCTGCCATCTACTGCCACTCTGGGTTCAGAATTAAATGAGAGTGAAGCCGGTTTAGTGAGCAATGCTGGCACCCGAACCAGAGGAATTTGAAGGTGGACTTGTTGTAATAATTCAAATAATTATAACTGCTGTGATTACGTCACTCAGGGGGTTAATGACAAGCGGGACACACGATCAAGAAGCAAGATGAACTCCCTACTGACCTCACAAGCCGGCCCTGTGAGTAATGATACGTAAAATGGCCTCCCTCAGTGGGTCCCTAGGAAACATCATTCTCTGGGAGACTGAAGAGGGCTTTCGACATGTAGTGTGACTTCACTTTTAAAATAAAACGACGTATTTACCCCCTTGTGTTATTGAGCCCAAAATAACTTGGCTTTCGGTTTCAAATTTTCTAAGCTCAAGCATACAAATTTTGCAGGGCGACAGTAGGAGAAAAAAAAGTTCTCTGCAGTTTGAATTTGAACTAAGGTACAGAAAACCAAGGAGCAAGGAGACTACTGGAAAAAAAACTTCAATTTAGGTGCTCTTTTTCGTCAGTTCAGTTCAAGTCGTATCGCGCAAGTAACTTTGTACAAGTCTTGATCGGTAAACTGAAGGCAACATAATTATTTATAGAAAAATATATTAAGGAGCAGCACAAATATCTTCCCAAATATGACATGCACATCAGCTTTACCAATTGTCGGTACAAAAGGCTAAATGTAGAGCAAAGCAATTGGCTTGGCATGTCAGACATGCGGTACTTGAGTGTTACACTGAACATCGGGCGTGGCAAGCCACACGTAGTGCAGGCTTAAATAGAGCCGTTACTGGCTAGGCAAGTCACAGATACCGGAGTGTTAGACCAATTTCTGGTTTGGCAAGCCACACGCACTGGAGTATTAAACAAAGCAGTTACTGGTTTGGCAAGTCACAGATACTGGAGTGTTAGATAGAGCAACGGTTTGGCAAGTCATACATACTGGAGTGTAAGATAGAGCAGTTACTGGCTTTGCAAGCCACATATACTGGATTGTTAGACAGGCAACTGCTTTGGCAACTCGCACATACTGGAGTGTTAGATAGAGCAGTTACTGGATTGGTAAGTCATACATACTGTAGTGTTAGATAGAGCAACACTCTCTGCAAGTCACATATACTGGAGAGTAAGATAGAGAAGTTACTGGCTTAGCAAGTCACACATACTGGAGAGTTGGACAATGTCAGTTGCGCGCTTAATTTCACGCTATGTGTGCCACTTTATATGTGGAAGTTTTCACGCAATCTTATTTCGCGCATCCTTGAATTTGCGAACGCGAAAGGCAAAATGTTCAATAGGACTCATAATCTGTAGCATGTCACACCTTGTTGCTACACCAGCTCTGTTTGTAATATTTAATTACAGACGCTAAGATTGCGCGATCGCATGTTATCACATATCTACACACCCTGTGTGATTGTCAACAGTCGAGCCCTAAACCAAAGGCAGCTCACAATCTCGGGGGCTGTAAATATACTTCAATATGCCATTCTTAAGCGGAAACCATTATGGTTCTAAATTATTCTATATGATTTTTTCTCGTATAAGTACCGTTTAGAATAGCCCAAACTTGAATTTTTTGTGAATGGCCTTGTCACGCTTGACGATTGTCAAACGTGCATACAATCAATAGTTTCCCTTGGTATGAATCCTCCTTCATATTACCACTTTCGGGCAAATTGTATGATTTGTTTAAACAAATAAATTGATTCCAATGTTCTTACCCCAGTAACCACATTTTCAGGCCACCCCGGGACTGGCAGACGGCAAGAGACAGCAAAGAATGGTTTCCTGTGAAGCTTCTACAACCCGCCGTGCCAGTAGCTCTGGCAAAAAGGGTACTAGAGTATAAATGGAGAATAACAGATAGACTTGGGGTGTGATCAACAAGGGTACTAAGATAGAAATAGAGAATAATAGATAGACTTAGGGTGTGATCAACAAATTACAAGCCAGACTTTGCTCGGGCATTCATTTGTGATGCTGGCTCTCCACCCACCCATGCAATTTTTGTAGCGGGAGAATCACAATGATGACTTTTTACTAGCAGTCCGCGCCGGTGTTTTGCAGATCAGTTTGACGGGCTGTTGCACAAATACCCCAGTATTTGACCAATATGTTGCCTGTTTGCTTTTTAAAATAGTGCTAAATGCTTTGTCTAACATAGGTTCATCAAGAACTTTTTCTGACATAGATTTTACAATCAATGAAAGTGAAATTATTTCTGCCTTATCCACACTGAAAGATGGTAAGTCTCCTGGAACATATGGTGTACTGCGCGAAATGCTGAAAACTGGAAAAGATGCATTATCACCCTTTTTAAGACGTCTCTTCAATCTGATATTTTCTTCAGAAATTTTTTCCAGCTTCCTGGAAAACACGTTTGTTAATTCTTTTACACAAGGGCGGATCTCAACTGGATCCAAACAGATATAGAGTAATTTGGTTAAACAACTGTTTGTCTAAATTGTTTTCTTCTATATTGAATAGACATATCAAGAATTTCACAGATGAAAGAAAACCAAATAACAGACATCAAATTGGTTTTACAGAAAAATCTAGAACCAGGGACCATATTTTGCGCTTTGAACTCTTATTGATGAGTATGGTAAAATACTTGGAAAAAATTAATTTGTGTATGTCTGTTTC
This sequence comes from Hermodice carunculata, assembly GCA_964020975.1. NCBI lineage: Eukaryota > Metazoa > Annelida > Polychaeta > Eunicida > Amphinomidae > Hermodice > Hermodice carunculata. Next base: position 7,945,583 of record OZ026621.1, on the reverse strand, counting down.
ATTGACTTTCAAAAGGCATCCGATTTAGTATGGCATGAGGGATTACTGTATAAATTGCTGACTTATGATATTGGTGAATACATGTTTAATATTTTGCAAGATATGTATAATGATTTACACATTCAGGTAAAATTTTATTCAGGTATATCGAGCAGAATTTTACTAAATAATCGGGTGAAACAAGGATGTGTTTTAAGTCCCACTCTATTTAATTTGTATGTGAAATTACATATTTAATTCAGATTGTAATCCTGTGACGTTGCATAACGAAAAGCCCCATTGTTTATTGTATGCAGATGATTTGATTTTGCTATCTGAATCTGGAAAGGGTTAACAATGTTGTTTAAATAGGTTGTCAATGTACTGCAAAACTGGAAATTATCTGTAAATGTAGTCAAATGAAAAATAAAAATTTTAACAAGAGAGGTAAGGTAGGCTCAGTTTGGAAAGACAAAAGTTTAAGTGGTGAGAAAATATGTATATTTGGGAATTTAAATTTCAACAAAAGGAAACTTTACGGCTGCCATAAAATACTTATGTGACAGAGCAGTGAAATCCTCGGGACGACTGAAGAAAAAATTGTAAAGTAATCAAACGGACATCAGATTATGTCTGCACCTTTTTCAAAAGACTATTGTACCCATATTTATATATTGTTGTGAAATTTGGAGAGCGTAAAGTATCCAACCATCTAACTTGTTATCTCGTGGTGATTTAACTGGATACTTTAAAACAAAAAAATTGACAAATTACACCTTAGCATCCTGAATGATTGCTCAGGTGTAAATAGAAAAGCATGCAACACCGCAGTGTTTAGTGAAACCGGTCAGTACCCCTGTCCCCTTATAATTTTGAATCATGTTTGCAAAAACTGGCATCGGCATTGTAAATTGGAATCAAGACACACTTTTGTATGACGCCTACCGGTGCAATTGTAAACTAATGGCCACAGGCAAATCGCACTGTTTCTCCAGTGTAAAAGATACCTTAAACCTAATCGGGTGCAGTGATAGTTGGAACAACTGTGGTACTGATTTTGTGGACTGCCCTGCAAATATGATCTCGGACTTACTGGCGGAAAAAGTTATATTGCAGTGGAAAAGTTACATGAAACTAGAATTGTTGCCTGATAGGAAGTTTAGAACAGATGCTAAGTTTAAGGAGTCTTTTGAATTTGAGAGTATCTTTTTTATTATCAGAGACGAAAAAGTGCGAAAAACATTTACCCAATTGAGATGTAGCACCCACAATCTCCCTATTGAAATTGGCAAAAGCAAACGACCAGCCAAAGTCTCATTGGATCTGCGATAATATAATGTATGCCCATATTGGAAATGGATGTCATTATATTTTAGCCTGTTCAAAATTTACCGATGCACGCAAAACAATATTTGATTCAACAACTGGAATTTTTGCATATTTAGATATTTTGGGAGAGGAGTAAAAATTTTGTTTTGATATGAAACGGCAAGATATTGAAGCAATATACACTACGAGTTTGTTTTTGGCTACTTGTATGAAAATTGATGGACCGCTTAAATATTCATGCAACCCCTTCCTTTTTTTCGTTTTTTGTTTTTTGATTTTGTTTTTGTGTTTGTTTTGTTTTGTTTTTCTTCGTTGTGTGGTTTGCTCCTTGATAAATAGCATAGACTCTATACCGTTTTGAATTGTATTGTGTGTATGGTGTTGTTTGTTTGCTACTGTGTTGTTTAATGTTTTCGGCAAAACGCCTCTACTGTATGTATATGCGGGGTACAGCGAAGTAATAGACCTGCGGCATAGAGGGCACTTCGGGGGTCATACCCCAACCCGAGGTATAACAAGTTACAACCTATATTTTCTTACAGGTATATATGTGCTCTTCATGAAAAAATAGGTTGTGGAATCTGAAAAGCGTTTTATCATATATATTTCTGCCCGTTTCCATGACAACCTATGCCATTTCTAAGACAACTCAAATTTGTCCTTAAAAATAATAACTTTGGTGATACTGCTTGTGGAAAGGCTAAATAAACACCAAAATGTGCGTAATTGCTTTAATATGGTCACAAAACACAGAGCTTGTTCAAAGTGCCTAATTATCATTTGTTAATTTATGCAAATATATGAAATTACATCGATTAAGTATTGTACAACAGATAACATACTATATTTACTAAGATATAGTTTCGTTTATTTAAAAAATGGCAAAATGATTAGGAACGGTAATCATGCAAGTTTTATTTATCATGTTTATATGAGTATACCATATGCATATTAATTAATATGCTAATAATGCTATCATATGTCATGTTTGCTTAGGGAACCGTCATTACAATTGCCAATACAACTGATAAAGTAAAATAGTACTTTGTACCATGTATTCACACCTGCACATAATTTACAGTGAACCATCCCATGGAGTCCTGCAACATAACTAATGTATCTCTGGCATCAAAATATAATTCAAGATGCCTTTTAGTAAAGGAAAACAGTATAAGTACATGTACAAACTAAATACAGAAAGCTGATCAATGATGGTCACAGTTTGGAGATTCTGCCCCAAGATTCAATCATCATCATCATCCTCATCATCACTGTCTGTTTCAGTGTCAAAAGTGTCATTTGCACCAAAGCATGCACATAATTCTGTACATTTAGGTCCTGTCTGGAGGCAATGGCACTTTCTTGCGACAGTACACTCAATATCGGTGCAATACATATGAGTCAGGTTGCAGACTTCCATGGAGCTAGCTCCTTGGTATATATCAAAGGCTTGAGGTAGCCATCATTAGACATTTCCCAGCCGTTACCATTGGGATCCCACACCCCTTTAGGGTTAGGAATGTGACTGTTGTATTGGTGTTTTGTTTTTGTTTTTTTGTCCAAAACCACTTCCTTCTTTTTATTATTCTATTCCGCAGTCCAAACTCTTTACTCTCCATAAGCTAACCTGTCCCTGTCTAACCTATATACATATAGAAGTACTATTGTCCAAATTGCACACGTTCCTCTGTAAAATTTTGACATAGGCTGTATGAGCCCAAATGAATTAAAGGGTCTTCGGCGGGTAACTACTCAACATGTTTTGGAGACTTTTACCCGTACATGTCTCTCTGAGTAGCGGCTCCTTGTCTAAGCTAAATATTCAGCAAAGCCAACCCTTATAATAATGAATAAATATGAACGTGGCAAATGATGGATTAGCTAAATACGTGAAGTTTTGCTTATAAATGCAGACCTTCATATAAAAGAAGAATACCTATCAAACAAACTATAATTACCAAATTTGTATAGTACAGGTTCAGTTTAGAACAATTTGACTTACCCCTGAACCAATATGTACCTTTTCTAGCTGGACAGCTTATCCTAGTTAAACCATCCTCCAGTGTTTAACTGAAGTGGAAACTAGCTGGGGCAGTATATTCAGTCCCAGTGATTGTAAAATAAATAGTTGCAACTAGACCACCTGTATAAACCAAGGGAAATCCTGATAAGGACTGCAACAATGTACTTCCTGCACCAGAAATGTAAAGCAAACTCCACGATGACACCTACTCCTCAAATAATTAAGCTCTATTTCATTGCCAACCCTAAGTCAATGTATCAACGTCATGTGTCAGGTTTGTGACATTTGAGAAAATACTGTCAATTTTGAGTAATTTGTTAATATTAAGTAATGTGCATTTGGGCATGTCAGAAAAGAATGACAGTCATTAGCATTTATGCCAAAAACATGTTATCAAAACAATTTTTCTTAAGAGGATTTTAAGTACAATTAGGCAAACATGTAACTGTCGTAGGCCGCAGCTTGCTACCGATAGCCCTCCCCCCCCCCGGGGGGGGGGGACCAGATAGAAAACATGTAAGCCTAAAATGTCTGAAAGTGAATATTAAAACAGAAAGATGCCAAAAGATAAAGTTAAGTAACAAAACAGACAAGTATAAAAACTGTAAATTATCGTCGCCAAACTATTTAATAATCTTTCGTCATTAAAGGAAAAATATAGGGCAAGTCAGAAAAGAATAAAAGTCATTTGTATTTCAGTCAAGAGAATGCAATGAAAATATTATCCAGATATCAAGTTCAATTAGGCAAACTTGTAACTGCCGTAGGCGGCTACTTGCTACCGATAGCCCCTGGGGGTTTAACCCAACAGAAAACAAGCTAGCCTAAAATGCCTGAAAGGTGAACATTTAAACAGAATGATGCCAAAAGATTAAATTAAGTAGCAAAACAGGCAAGTCTAAAATCTCTAAAATTATTGACGCCAAACTTTCTGACCTTCTCGGGATATTGACAGCAAAATTTGTAGAAATATTTGATCAAAAGTACATCTTTGAATCCTCTTCACTCATGTTTATTGTAAATAAAATTTGGTTCTATATGCAAAGTCCTGAAATTAGAACCAATACGACCAAATTTCAAAATCTGTGACAAAAATTTATTATTATATTCAATAGTATCCGAAATATTAATGTTCGGGAAAGGATAATTAACTTCTTCAAAGTTAAACGCATCTATTTTGTAATAGACTTTAATGCAAAACCTGTCATTAGTAACCTGAATATCCAAGTCCAAAAACACATCTCTGAAACCATCTGACTTGTTACCCTCAAAAGGGATATCTTTTGGGTAAATTTCTTTAGCAATTTCACTGATATTTTGTACATTAACAAAGCAATGTCATCAATATATCTTGCGTTGTTTGATAATTTTGTAGCCATTTGAAAGTCTTTTTTCATCAGTTTCTCCATATACTTAAATTCAAGCCAGGTTAAATACAAATCTGCCAGTAAAGGGGAGCAGTTGCTACCCATTGGAATGCCTTTTATTTGTTGAAAAACCAATGGTCGGCATTGAACAAAAGTATTATCCAAAAGAAATTTTATAGCATCTATCAAAGTTCCAACAGTGTAAGATTTAACGTTACTTTTTGAATATTAATTGTGGGACCAATATGCTTTCTTTGTATATAAATTAATATTGATATATGGTTTACCATTATGGTTAAACGATTTTGCTTATAAATTCAGAAAGTGAACTTTTGACTTCATCTATGAGTAGATTTGTGTGCAGTGTAGAAAAATAAAAACATTTGATATTTTTTGCTTTTTAATCTTTGATTTTAGATACTAACTCGGAAGAATTGCTAATACTCCAAAAACAATTTATTTCACTGTTTCTAGAAAATTGCATTACAGTATTTACGAAAATAATTCCTAATTGCAGTCAAACGCAATCTTTCTTCTTTTAATAATTGTTTTGTTGTACGTTTTGCAGCAACGGCTAGGGTTTTTGTGTAATTTGGGTATCCAGAACAAAAGTGGAATAGAGGAGTCCTCTTCAGAAATTTTGATATTAAAATTCCTTTTCATCTCATCTTTATGTGTATCTATCAAATTATCAATGGATTGTTTGTGTAATTTATATATGTCATTTCCTCTTATGTCCGAAATATTGTTTATACCAAGTTCTTTTTTCAAAACATCCAGATAATACTTTTTGCAGATGATCCCAAGATTGTTCCCTGCCTTATCTATGTTAGTGACTACAAAACTTTCTTGCAGTTCTTTGACTGCTTTTGAAATTTCATGTTGTTTTAGATATACGTATTGAAATTCTTAATGTGGGATTTGTAACGATCAATTCTTTTTCTGAAGATTTTTTTCATGTTTGATAACCATGCTTCAAATTTCTGAAATTCTATTTTTTTTTCTTTCTTTGCCCATTTCATACAGTAGGAATCAAATGCATCACATGTACCCTGAAAAAATACTGTCAATGTTCAACTTGGGACATATCCGAAATTTGTACCTTTTTTCATAATTTCTTTTAAACTTGAATTTTGTATAATATCCAAATTACCTGTAAATACATGTTTGTGGAATGCATCAACAAAATCAGAGTATTTAGTGTTAGACATACAGTCACAATTTTGATTCGCTGCGATATCTTCAAGAGTAATAATAGAAGCCAGAAATTTTTTGTAATTCATGATATTTTGTCCAATATTGTTGCCATATTTATAGGAAATGATGGGGGATCTTTTATTTTGCACTCCTTGGGAATCATGTTACGAACAAATTTCAATTTGAAAAGGGACTGAATGTTTTGTGAATCAATAATTTTGTGTTTGAAAGGAATGCTGCAAAACTTTGATCAAATTTTTTCTTATTAGAATCTGGTTTTCGAATAGTTGTTGTGTAAGCGTACACAATTCCAAAAAAAAAAAAATGCGGAAATGTGTGTTCTGAATCAGCAAGACCCAAATATTCATTGATTTGTATTATGTCTCGAAATGATAGTGCTTTTAGAGCCATATGCCATTGTGGCACCAGATGGTACATTGGTATTGTGCCCTTTTCACCTGTTGCTCAAATGCATCCTCATTAGGCGGTAGTTGAGCAGCTGATCGGTCTGCGGTGGAGGCAAGCATATATCGTATCTTGTCCAAAGTAGTTTTGTAATCAGTCTCTTCTCCTTTGTTGAGAGCTTTGCTACATAAAACACAGGTATAGGGATTTAGCTTGGCTGGGGGTGGCTTCTTGGATGGCGGTTCAAGGTTCATGATTTTAGGTTCACGGTACAAATTTATCTAACCTGCAAATACATTAAAACGTGGGTGTTCTTACCAGGTCCAAGCTTCATTTTGGAAAATAATCTAGTTCACCATGTGTATATTATCAATCATGCAACACATTTTGACAATATACACAGTCATTCTCAATAACACTGATGATGAGACAATCACATACCAGAGTTAGAATCCGACATGGACTTTGGAAGTCAAAGAAATGTGCCCAGATTTGTTCTTTCTGGTGCCTCTACAACACAACACATAAATTATAAAATCCGAATTTGAAGATGACCTCATTTCCATAAATTTAATGATAGGGTTTCTAAATTGTATTCACTTCATATTATTTTCCGGTAATATATATGCTAAATTTGCTCAAATTCCAACAATGCGTTCTGGAGAAAACACTTTTGCTCACGCTGGTCAGACAGCCAACCCATAAACATAATGTCCCCCCCCCCTCCCGTGGCGGACCCAAAAAATTTCAGTATAACTGTGAACAAAAAATGCTAATAAGACGATTGGAATTCTATGTTCTATATGCTTTGAAGCACTTTTCAAGGAAATGTAACCTTTTTGCATTGGTACAGCACATAATGTGTGATATACATCTCTAGAATGGCTTCAAAAACCCCAACATTTGAAGCCTAATTTGCAAACGTGTGATGGTGTCCACTTCATATACTCCAGTAAATTTGGTATCAGTATATTCCTGGATATATATTACCTTCATCATTTAACATTTATCCCCATTTTTGGTAATTTGGCAACTGCAGCAAACAACATCAACAAAAAGAGGTATTTATATTGCCAAATAGATGGCAAAATTTTGCTTATAATTATAATAATAAGGATGTTAATCAAATAAATTTTTAAAAACTTCATGCCTGTTGAAAGAAGAAGGTTAGTGCTACCTTTTGATGAAATTTGAGGTGGTTATCTTCAAAATTAAGGCAGATATTAGAAAATTAGTGAAAAGTACTCATTTTCCACAAACAATAGAGGTTGCCTTAGAAACGGGCGTGTAAACATACAAAAAAACGCTTTCCGGACTCCACAACCTATTTTTCTGTAAAGAGGAGACATGTGCGCACATTTTGATGTAGGTTGTGTTTTGTTATACCTTTGGTTGGGGTTGGACCTATTTTTAGGGCACTTTTGAAGCATTTGCCGCTAGCCTATAAAGTTCATTCATAGGGTAAGTAGAATATCAGATCTCCTGCCTTTCTGTAGAGCGACAGATGTGGCTCACTGGTTCTTTCAGAGCATATATATGACGAAGCTGCATCACGAATGGCTCCCGCACTAGTCTTATTTTCCTGTAGCAGGTCTATGAAAATAGCTCCAAGTTAATTTAATCAGGTCGAGTGTGTCATATGTGCGTTTTGTAGTCGTAACGTAGTAGTCGCATAATCTTGACTTGCAAATGATCTCAATCTCTCGCGAAATGATTCCGCATTTGTGCTTGTTTAAGATAAGATAAGATAACTTTATTTACCCAGGGTAATAAATGATTAGCTAAGGCTAGTTTCCATCATGGCCCTACACTAAAAATAAATATACAATATATGATATATACATAGTGGTAACATGCATGAAAATATTATGAAAATATACACAATGGTTGTGATACTGGGATAAGGTGGAGCATTAGGGTCGATACCCGGGGGGTGATAAGGTCAGGTGACTATAGATCTAACATGGTCCCAATGTCTAGATTTGAAGAGAGGCAGTGAAGGTGCAAGCCGCACACTAGTATATACTAACTTATCACGAATGTAGGCTGGGGCTAAGTGATTCAATGCTTTGTAAACTAGAACACATTTGTGGAACTCTATGTTCTTGCTGAGGAAATTCCAACGAAGTTGTTTGAAAAGTGGTTCAGATGGTGCACAATAGGGTGCACCAGCCACAATACGACTTGCTCTCTTTTGCATCCTGAGGACCTTTTCAAACGTGGCTTTATTGCAATTTCCCCAGACAATATCGTAGTAGTCAAAATTTGGTTTAACTATGGCATTGTACAACATGAGAACTTATTCTGTTGGGATGAATGACTTGAGGTTTGGAAACGCATGCAAAGAAGGCAGCTTTTCCCTTTTACGACTCATTGCTCAGGAAATATGACTACAATATAATTTTGTGCATCAATTGAGTGTGCAAATGGTGACAATCTAATCCAGCATAAAAATTTCAAGAGGTACAATATATACCAATAGAGATAAGCGCACCGTACTCATGGTCTCATACGCCACACGCAATTTGTCTTTACAACACAATTTTATTGAGTAATAAAGACACAGTTTGCCTTCAAGAGAATTAACATTGGCTCGTGGTTCAAGAGAGCACATAAAATGGCCAATAGCCACTTTGGCCACTAAGGTTATTAATTTGGACACACTAAGAGACCAACACTGCTACAACTGCGCTTTTTGATGGCAAAACTGTTCATAAGGGGAATGCGCACTGGCATAATCTGTCAATTATATGCTACTCAAAATGCACTCAGTAGAAAATGAGTATCTTTTACGACAGATGCTGTGTATGTGTCCCTCGTCATACTAAATATCTCACTGTTTCCACACGTTCTTAACCTTACCGGTTTTTAGAAATTTTGAAAGGTGTCTTACAGCTCTAATTTGTTACACTCTGACTGTGACACGGGCACAACTAGGTGTACGATTAACCTTTTCCCGCACACAAAGGCTCAAAAGCGCTCGGATTGAAAGTGCTGTCAGTCCTAATGTTTTTCGTAAATTTCATGTCACTGTGTTTTATCTGATTGTAAATAAAGCCCGAAAGGATGGCACGCCCGACGTCAATAGCCGATTTCTTCCGCGCTGGTTGGACGCCCATCCTGTGCCGAAGGTAGCTATTGACGCAGTCTTATTCTGACCAGAAAAGGGTTAACTCTGATGTAGTTTAACTATGTGGTAAATGGAGATAATTCTCAGTTGCCACACGATAGCTACTACACAGTCTCATACCGGGCCTCGTGTAAATATGGTCATGTGTGCTCTCTTAGTATTGTCAGTTCATGCGCCACATTTCCTTTTTGCAACGATCAGAGAAGTCTGTTTCTTTCAACGTGGAATGTAAAGAATGTACATTTTGCATTGTTCACAGTTCATGGATCATATTTTAGTGGCAATTTAGGCCACTTTTAAAGGAGTAACTTGCTTCATATCTGGTTTCACTTGGCAATAATTGAGCAGCATCCCATATTATAATCAGTTAACATATTGTCCCGAAGCTATCTGAATGTGTGCTGACGGTTTATTTATTTATTCATTTATTAATTAATTAATTAATTAATTAATTAATTAATTAATCCATTAATTAATTAATTTATTTATTTATTTATTTATTTATTTGTTTGTTTGTTTGTTTGTTTGTTTGTTTGTTTATTTATTTATTTGCATATAGTTTTACGTGTTATCGCGGTGTCTCGCGTGATCATGTTGACGACGTGGTCACGCGACCGGAGTTGTCTTCATGGCAGCTCACTTGTTCAGAAAATCCTTGCACCATCAATCGTGTTCCCGATACACTTTACACTTGATCGTGACGTGTTCAAGGAATGCAATGTACTCCTATTATTATTCTCTCTTCAGTCACATTCTTTAAACTCCCGTCAAAATGTTACTGCGTAAAATGTTTTATGACATGGTTAATTATGTATCATAAAGCTGTGTAAAATTGAACCGTTGTGGATCCATCGGTTTGGCATTGAAGGTCTTTGTTGAAGATGTGTTCATCATACGACATAAAATGTACATGAAAGAACATATAAGTTAGTCACATTGCTCGGTCGTCACTTCAGGCACTTTGTAATTACGCAACACCTGCCCAGATTTTACAGCATAATTAATTTAATCTTATGTTTCTCTTTTTTTTTGCTATTTATTTATTTTTTTTGTACAACATTGACAAACTGTACTGTCTCCTAAACTAGGGCTTTGATAAGCAACGTAATGAAAATCAGCATTTGTATTCCATGGTCTCTTGATTTTCTTTGTATCGTTTCGAACATTTTAGACATACATGCCAACACATTCCAAACGTCACAACGCCATCCCATATCACATCTTGTCATCCCATCACACTGCATCCCATAATATGATACCACACACCCCTACATCGCATTCAGTCACGTGACAACAGAATACATTCTGCAATGCCCGTTACGTCCCACAGCAAAGCACGTCCTATCGCACCCTATCCCACATGGTCCCCTCAAACTACACTATACAACGCACTATCCCGTCACATCCTTCCTACTCACCGTAAGTGGCTATAGTAGTCACGGGTGGCTCTGAAGGGGATCCCTTTTTGTAGCAAAATTTCCCTAACCAAAAAAAACAGAATTTTGCCAAACATTCCCCCATCCTATTCCACCCACGTGTTCCTGCGGAGCAGACACACTGCACCTGATGACTTAATATCCAATCCAATTCCACCCTTATATTCCACTAGGCCCGTCATACTAGGGCAGACCACGTACTGTATCTAATCCTCACATTCAAGAAGATCTTTTCATAAAACATCAGATCACATACTACCCCACGCATAGCCTAGCATGCTGTTCCATCCCACCACACAACACAATGAGTCACACATTAAATCACTTCAAACACGCCACATTGAGTCATGTTTAACATGACCATATTACACTAAATCCGACCCTGTATGTTGCGACAAGAGGCCCACAACAGCTGTGGTCTCCCTGCTTCAGAATAAACTGTATATTACAACATCACACTAAGCATTTCGTTATGAGCTCCATGCAGGCTTTCATCGATATCGTATAACAAATCTCACATTGTATCACATAGCTGTGGTCTCTTGGTTGAGAATAAGCTGCATATAACAACATCATACTAAACCTTAAGTCATGGGCTTACTGCGATGTATTCATCGATATCATAATAATGGCTCACATTATATCACATTACGCAAGAACCTCACACGATTCCCGCTGCACATCAACACATTCCATTGCTATTCTAAACCAAGCACAAGTCCCACAATTCTTGATATAATGACTAAATAGAACAGACAAAGGTATATCCAGTAATTTGGAAACGGGAGATAAAGATAAAAGGTTGAGTTCTTCAGTAGGTTACAACGCTTAGGGGAACATCATTATTTATGGTGGGGGCATATTGGGATACAAGTAAATCGTTTTGCATTTTGTGACCTCATCTCTCTTTCGGTTAACGTGTCCGTGTATCCCAGTACGAGAGGCGTGTATCCCAGTACGAGAGGCGTGTATCCCAGTACGAGAGGCGTGTATCCCAGTACGACAGGCCTGATGCAATGGATGTGCATAGATGTATCCAGAGGAAGGAAAACCTGATTCATCTTCAAACTTCAGAGTGCGGCTTTTTTCGAATCATTTTGTAGAAACCAGAGCATCAAACATTAAATCACTCCAAAATGCATGCTGGCATTCTTTTAATTGCATCATTGTCACGTAAAATAGAGTGAAGGTGTACGTTTGATGGAAAATTAAATGTGTGTCTTCCATATGCATTTCTTTTTACAGGGAAATATACTATTCTGACCCGTGAAATTCTCCTGACCAGCACTGATGACACAAAGGCAAGCCAAATAGATATTAGGGCCTGCCACGCCTTCTCCCATTCCTAGCCAGATAGATACTACGGCATGCCACGCCTCCTCCCAGTCCTAAGTTACGAAAAGACAATCCATTTTGGGAAATATTGGGACTCATATTTCAAAAGTGTCTCATACTACGTTGGTTCCTATTCTTAATTGTTCTGACTTTAAATACAAGTTGGCTGCACTGCGGTTTTGGGAAAATGTAACGCCAAGTCATTAATGCGGTACGACGGCAACTGTCAGCCTAAGTCGAAGCCACTATGGAATGTTAGGCCTTGGAGTGTGATTGGTTACACATTTAAATCAGAATCTGAGTTTTGCAGCATACTGAATTACACGAGATCACTTTTAAATTCGATTATTACGGCACTATAATTTTTTTTATTAATTTTATAACATGAAAAGCTACCCTTTCATATATTTTATGAGCTGTTCAACCAACGTATGCCTATCCAAAGTGTCGATTTGTGTGGAGCATGATTTATGTATCATAATAAATCATGAAGTCTTCACATACATGTTGCCTTACGTTATCGACATTTTACTATTACACACACACACACACACACACACACACACACACACACACACACACACACACACATATATATATATGTATATATATATATATATATATATATATATATATATATATATATATATATATATATATATATATGTGTGTGTGTGTGTGTGTAATGTAGTTACTCATTTTGATATATATTTTATTTCCGCGTTTCACGGGATTTTAATTCAATATTATTATTAATATTATTATTTTTTTATTATTAATTGAGTTGTCTTTGCTGAATATTCAGCTTGAACAAAGAGCCGCTACTCAGAGAAACATGTTCGGGTATAGGCTCCGAAACATGTTCTGAGTAGTAACCCGCTGAAGCCCCTTTAATTCATTTGGGCTACTACAGCTAGTGTCAAAATTCTCCAGAAGAACGTGTGTAATATGGACAATAGTACTCCCATATGTATATGGGTAAGACAGTGACAGGTTAGCTTATGGAGAGTAAAGAGTTCGGACTACTTACTCGGGTAATGACTACCAGGAAGTAATACACACACACACACACACACACATACACACACACACACACACACACACATATATATATAGTAAAATGATGGATTATATCCTTTCATTTTACAACTTTTTGTATGAAGGTGATGGAATTTGCGACCCCCAGTCAATAAGTGCCAAAACTTGGTTTACCTCCCCTCATAATAAAAACCATCCCTTGTCTCTGCTTGCAGTTAATAATGACCCACTTTAGTAGGAAAAGATATGAAAATACAATTGTTATTTTGTAAATTCCATAGCAGTCTGAGGAAACTTTAAAAGGTATGAGACTACGTGTAAATCTGTAGAAAATATGAAATATAAATTAAGGGAAAGCTGTTTAATCGTGTAATGTGTTCCCCCTCTTCCTTGAATAATCCGTCTTTGAAACCTTGTCTGGAACAGCATGTGTCATTCCTCATCCAAAAAATAAAGCAACCACTTCGTGACCTGATATATGGGTTTACCAAGCGTTTTACTTATATTTAACTCGGAGATGTTGGGTTGGCAGATTAAAAGATTTTTGCAAGACAAAAATAAAATGCGATTATGACCACTGAAATATATCCTGTTGAAATTCGGCATCTGCAAGTTTTAAATTTATATAAGTACAATAGATTTACACTTAAACTGTGTAATCATCTAAAATTTTGGATTCCAACCATGTGAACTCTGCAAAGGACTTTTGCTGCATGCTCACTTGAAGAATTCTACACTGATTGCTAAACGCGAGTGCAATGCAAAAACAACAACACAACGCGTCTGCATTAACAGTGGTACCACACTGTCAATTACATGAACACCATGACGTGAAACAAGATCTCAATTAATCAATGATTTGCGGCACTTCACTTTTAATCTGTTGGTTGCCACCTTTTTTCTAGAACAGGAAGTAATCTGCAGAGGTAAGCTGACCCGATGTTGTGTCCACGCCCTGCCAGCTAGTAATGGCGCGGCTATTCACGGCTGACCATCGCCAAATAGCAATTAATTACATAATGCTCGTGTACTTAACAGGCAGCAAGTTGTAATTGTTGCATTAAATTCACTTAGCAATTAATCATACAGCTGATTAAATTAGAATAGGGTTAAAAAATGTTGCAACCTGCTTCAAGCACCTATTTTGCAGAAGCGAGTACTTCTCGGTTTTAATCCTTTCCTGCTGAAATCGATCAAAGGCGCCTGGAGGGCAAATGTCGTCTGTTTCAATCTATCTTTAGTAAACTTTTTCGATGACAATTTCAGATGAGACTTATCAGGATAGCATACCCTAGGTCAAAAACGTGAGGTATGTGGGGGTGGGGGGTGGCCAACCTGCGCCAAGGAAATCTGTCGTTCTGCTGTAAAGAAGCTTACCTTTTATGTACCATTTTATGACGGGCTCATGGTTACATAATTATACATTTAAATGATATAAAATCATACATAAGCCACCCCACTATGAAATATAATTGAGTGACTAAAGACAGAAATCATGGGGACCTAAGTACATTTGACGTCGTTGCATGCTCTTATAAACAAGTTTGGTAACTGGATATAGGCTGTGTTTTCACCTCTTCTAAACAATTTTGGTAACTGGATATAGGCTGTGTTTTCAGCTCTAATAAACAAGTTTGGTAACTAGATATAGGCTGTGTTTTCATCTGGTGATGTGAGGATTCGTTAGTGTTGTGTTTACTTCTAGATGGCCTAAATGTCTATGGGGAATTTGTGTTTGGTCAGAGAGAGTGCCCCTAATATCATTAAATAGGAACAAACTTAACACACAACGCGCCTCTGAAAAAGCTTAGAAGTCTCCATGACTCAGCCAATGATGGGCTGTGTTTCTTCAAACATTCAACGACTCTTATTTGTTGTTCTAATTAAGTTGATAGAGTCCCACATTGTTGCCGCCCCTATGTTGTTTTGTTTAACTCGTATTGCATGGTATGTGAGCGTCAAACGCACATGCTTCGTGTTAAACATACGCTGGAAATAAACCCAATAAAGCTCGGACGCAGCGATTTGGACATGCACATTGATTTAGCACGCGTCCTTTCTATGACGTGTTTTCAGACAAAGTAGGGTCTGGAGATGGCATATTATGAATCAGTAATCGTTAAAAAGGATGTATATACAATATAGAGTTAATACCAAATTTAGCAAATCAGGACAGTTTCATGTGGACACTCTAATGTACTGATGCATGAAGAAATTGTTATGTACATAATATGGTATACAGTGGGCTGGCTTTGCTAAATAATTGACTGTAAACATGAGTATTTAAAGCCACTGGTGTAATTTGAGTTTAACCCTTTTAGTGATGGGTTTTGAAATCAGTCTATATTAGCACTATAACAGTGTATAAGCCATAATACAATATTAAATTACTGTGATAATCTAGTACAAAATACTGTAATTACCGCTGTAAGGTGTATAATATTAACCACAATACAATTAGGAATTAGTAAAATGGTATAAATGCACACAAAATATTGTAATTAGCACTGTAAGAGGTATATATAGATTACAATGTAATATCGAATCGTTGAAATAATCGAAATGAGCAAACAGTATTGTCATTAGCACAATAAAAGGTACAATAGCCACAATAGATCATGGAATCACTGTAATAATTTAAATGAAAACACTATTTATTGTGATTAGCAATAAAAGAGATATATAAACCGCGACAAAATATGGAATCGTTCCTATAATTTAAATGAGTAAAATCTTTATTCTGATTAGCAATAAAAGGGATATGTAAACCATAACAAATATGAAAGCAATGTTATAGTCTCATGAGCACAACTTTCTTGTGAAAAGCACTTTAAGTGTAATATATATGTATATATATATATATATATATATATATATATATATATATATATATATATATATATATATATATATATATATATATATATATATAATTACAGTGGTAGTTTAAATAAGTAAAATCTTTATTGTGATTTGCACTGAAAGAGATGTATAAACCATAAAATATAGAAACAGTGTAATTGTCTAATGAACATAAGTCAATTTAATGCTGATCAGTAAGATAATATATGCATCTGACAATTGCTACTGAAAACCACTAATGTCGGTTTACCAGTCTACGGATTCTCTCTGGCGAATCAGACATGGTGTCTCGAAAGATTGTTGTGGAGATTCAGGTTAGTGTTCATCCATGGTATCAGCCCTACATGTATATGCATAAAATCTATGATGATAGAGTTTAAATCACTGAAACATTGTTTGCCTGTTAACAATTTGTCGTGTTATATTTTCATCAAAAATACTATTTTTTCTACATAAAGCTAAGCGTAGGACTCGTTTTTGTCATTTAACTTTAATGCTTATTCCTCATCAAACGAGCAAAAGTTGCTGCGTCTTATATTTCAGCGTCACACAATTGGAAAAAAAGGGGGGGGGGGTATTTTTATTTTTTATTTTTTCCTTTTTCTTTTTTTCGGAAAACGTTTAGGTTTAGTGTGTGTAAATACATAGAAGAAAACATGATTTTAATGTCAGTGGTGGCATCTCTTATCTAGCGTATGGTTTCACAGAGAGGCTAACCTTCAAGAAAATCTGAGAAATTTATAGTTTTGTAGTTCTGTGTTCCTTCTGTTACAAAATTCTATGTTCGTGCTACTTTTTAGCCTTCTTGCACTAAAAAATCAACCAACCAGAATGGGATTTGTGACCTTCCTTTTACTTTCATGATGACGATTGTGTCACTATTAACAACACCAAGTGAAGTGATTATCTTGGGCAATCTTCAGTCTTCATGTTACATTGTCCTTTATAGCCCCAGTAAAGACTTGTGCTCGTTTGGGGGGTTTTGCTTACTACAATGTCAGTAAAGCCTCGTGTTCGTTGTTTGGGCTTTGCCAGTTAAGCCTGGTGCTGGTTGTTTGATACTTGCTTTCCACGGTGCCAGTAAAGCCTAGCGTTCGTGGCTTGGATCTTTTAGTCTACAGTCCCAGAAAAGCCTGGTGCTCGTTGTATGAGCCTTGCTTTTTACATTGCCAGTGCAGCTTTGTGTTCGTTGTTTGGTACTTCCTTTCCACATTGCCAGTAAAGCCCTGTGCTCGTTGCTTCGGCCTTGCTTTCTGCACTGCGAGTAAAGCCTTGTGTTCGTTGTTTGGGTCTTCTCTTCTACAGTTCATGTTAAGCTTTGTGCTCGTTGTTTGATACTTGCTTTCTGTAGTGCCAGTAAAGCTTTGTGCTCGTTGTTTGATACTTGCTTTCTGTAGTGCCAGTAAAGCCTTGTGCTCGTTGTTTGATACTTGCTTTCTGTAGTGCCAGTAAAGCCTTGTGCTCGTTGTTTAATACTTGCTTTCTGTAGTGCCAGTAAAGCCTTGTGGCCGTTGTTTGATACTTGCTTTCTGTAGTGCCAGTAAAGCCTTGTGGCCGTTGTTTGATACTTGCTTTCTGTTGTGCCAGTAAAGCCTTGTGCTCGTTGTTTGATACTTGCTTTCTGTAGTGCCAGTAAAGCCTTGTGGCCGTTGTTTGATTCTTGCTTTCTGTAGTGCCAGTTGAGCTTTGTGCTCGTTGTTTGGGTCTTGCTTTCTGTAGTGCCAGTTAAGCCTTGTGTTCGTTGTTTGGATCTTGCTCATGTAGTGCTGGCCACTGTCCTAGCCTTACAAGAGTGGCCTGTTTGCTGAAAGATTATCGTGTGCACGTCTAATATCTTGCAGTACCGGTATCTTTGAATAGCTCTGGCTGGAAATTACCTGTGACACGTGCATTGCTCCTCCTGACTGCAGATGCAGATAGTTACAATTTACAATTACATGTGCATTCGGCTCAATTCACAAAATTGGTGCGGGGTAGGGTCGTACATGACCTTTTAATTCTGTATTTATATTACCTTGGATAAACTGGTTGATTTTTCATAATGTAATACCCTAAGATTTACTATGAAAATGTCGGTGTTTCTAAATGAAGTTGCTTAAGGTATTAACGTTGAAATTATCATGTGAAATAATGCGATTGCACAATTCTATCCCTCCTGACTGAACTTAAAAAAAATGCGATACAGAAAGCCGTTTTCTTGCTCTTCCCATTTGCTCGGGTTTCATCAGTCAGCAAGGGAAAAGGTTCCTGACTAGAATGTAATGAACACAGCTCAATCCCTGTCTGCAAGGATAAAGGTTCCTGAGTAGAATGTACTTAACACAGACAAATCTCTCGCTTGTGCCACACGTGTGTGATATAAAATGACTGATTCAAATGACTTCTAATATATCACACGATATATTTTAAGACATTTTGATGGGGTTTCAGCAGCTCTTTGAATGAATTATTGAAAAGTATGGAGGACTTTGATAATTCACTTTCTATTGCCGCTGACTCTCCTTATATGGAAACAGAAAACCTTGTTGATTATCTCAAACTGCTAAGACACAGTTTTTCATTGCTGGATTTAAATATTCATCTCTTAATACTAACTTTGATAAATATGTTACATTAAAGCAGAAGAAAAGGCAGGTCACTTTTTATATCCAATACACTTCTTAATATCCAGCTCAGCATGACCTTGCTTTAAGAGCCATATGTCTCCAACAAACATGGATTGACCAAAATTCATCAGGTAATCTACGTTTCATCTCCATAGTTATACTGCCATACCTCTTGGAGCCACATGAAGTTCTCACAGTGGACTGAAAATATTACACCATTGAAACCTTAATGTTTGCCGCTAGGTATTTTTATAATTGGTTCCTTTTAGCTTTCAGATTTTAATGCAGCCGTTTTCTCAATTTCAGATTTTCTTCATCACTGGTACAAAGCCTTTACCACAGCGATGACCGGCCACAGTGATGGAGGTAATTTTTACATCATCAATATAGTCACCTTTGGTAATGTCAATCTTTCATCAGAATCACATCATCTGTTCACTTCTATCACGACACCATTCCGATAACGAAACTATAATTTCATCTAAAACTAAGCATACCTTCAACGCAAAGCGTTGACTGAAGGGTCCAATATGTGCTCAAATTAGGTCATGGTGACACCAAAATCTAATCAGTTCATCTTACCAGGTAAGATAAGCATATTGCCAAATTTGGCCAAATTACATGGAGGCATTTTATGGATATCGCAGAGACGAGAATGTGAACACCCGGACTGACGGGAATCCGGATGGACATCTGGACAAACAGACAAACCGAAAACATAAAGGGTCCACCCCATGGGGCGAACCCTTAAAAAGTCGTTTCCCTTTCTAAGAGTTCTTTTTGTTCCTTCGTTACATATACAGCATATTGGGTTTTCTCTTAATCTTCTGCATATTTGCCTCATTCATCCACCTTTGCAATGCAACCATTCAGATGTCAGAACTATAGCCTCATGCGTTTCTACTTTTATTTTTTAAAGATTTTTTGGTTGCTTTTTTCATCATAAATATGACCGTTTGGGGCTATGTTCATCAGTCGCCTCTGCTGTCCACCTCTGCTCTCACAGAATTCTGGCACCATTACCATTACTTCACCATTATTTCCGTTTAATTTTTTTAAAGATTTTTCATTTTAGTTTCCTGTTATCTTTATGGCCATTTTAGCCATTTTTAAAGTGTTATTTCTTTGTCTATCTACCCACTTCTGCCCGGACACCATTCTGGTAACAATCCTGTGATTGGATAATTTTCTTATCATTTTTCTTATACTGTTATTTAGGTATCAATAATATAATTTCATATTTGTGTGTGTGATTTTTCTTTTTTAAAGGAAACTAGTTTTTCCATATTTTATTACATTTGCTGATAATGTGTTTTATAATTTTACTATGTAACGTTTTTGTTGGTGCCTTTAATTATACTTTTAAATACTTTTTTATGGTGTGCTATATGATTTCCCCTCCTCGCGGGGCACAGTAGGCAAGCTTTATACTTATTACTTATAAAGACTGGCGGAGAGAACCATGATAACATACAGACCTATTCAACAAAGCGTTAAGTGAAGATCTCATATTGACTGATACATGTACAACTATGAAGGAATGTAATTGATCAACATGCAGACAGAGGAGATGCTTAGAAGAGCTTGGTTCATGAAGACTTCTTTGTCAAAATCACAAAGGATGGAATGTTTAAAAGTAGATATTAGTCTACTTACAATTGTGTATTTTAGGATGATACAAAAATTTGAAAGTATAGGGTTTAAGCTGCTGTTATATACAAATATTGTACCATAAAATATGTAAGTTTAAAATCAATACTAGTATGTTTGTGTCTTTTATCAATGTGTATATGCATGCAGCATATTGCTGCCAACAAGGTTCGATACTACTCCTTGGACTCTGAAAGTTCTTAAATCGGAAACCAAGAATTTGATACATACATAGTAATCTATGCAGCCCAGGTTCGATTGTCGGCATGGTCATCATGTGGACAGAGTGTCGTATCTCTCTGACCATACATACCGCGTTTCTTCTATGCTTTGGATTTCCTCCACCATGACAGATAGAAGTTATACGCTGACATCTGTGCCATGAGGATGCATTAGTAGTAGCTTGGCCTGATCCACAATTTATGCAAAACCATATTGGTCTACAGGTTCACTTTGATATACACATCATTGTAACATTATAGGTATATTATACAATTGTACCTGTTGTGAAAGACCACTTCTATGGGGGAGACAAATATGTGGTCTTATCAGACAAGTAATCTCTCGTGATCAGTACAAATAACAAGTCAAAGTCAAGTCAAAAATTTTATTTTAATTCGGTGACACACTTAGTATTAGTACTATTTTTGGTTGCCGAATCGCCCACACTCACTCATACATGTTCATACATTCAAATACGACAATATAAAATGTATAATACAAAACTAAAATATACAAATTGTAACTAGAGATACAACATAGGCTACTGAATAAAGTCCACAGAGTGGTAAAAAGCTAGTCAGTTACTGAAACTGTACCTTTGACAAATAATGGTTAAGCACCTTGTTCTTAAAAGACCCAATTGTCAAGCAGGTTTTTGAGTCTTGTGGGTTTTCTTTCCAAGAAAAGTACTGCGTAAATGAAAAATTGGTGTGAATAGGCAAGTGGTTTCTCATCGTCGTTTGGGACAGGTACTGCTATACAGACAAAAAGTTAAGACATGTAAACTACTGGTACCATACATGATATTTTTGGCGAATTAATGGAAGAGGTGAAAATACATTGTGTTTAATATATGTTTTTAACAATACATCATAATCCTATTAATACCAATCTTACTAACAAAATAAGGGTTTCAGCTCGTCGTTTCTCAAAATATTAATGAATTTGACATATTTCTAAAAGTCAGAAGTTGTATTAGGAATCCAGGCCACTTTGAAATCGTGAATTAAGTGCAATATAGCAATTGTGACAGAAACGTACTAGTCCCACGGGCCTCTTCCGTAATACAAGTTGTGAAGGACTCTAAAAATTGGACAGTGGGGTAATGTATGTATTATATGTCCAAGTAACAATCAAATGAAGATTTCGCTTTGTCTACATAAGAGTCTTGTGAGGTACGTATCGTGTTTGTGTGTTTTTGTCCAGAACCACTTCTTAGTAGTCACTACCCTATTCCTTGGTAGTCACTACCCTATTCCGCAGCCAGTATGTGTTTACTTGTATACTGTACAATGAAGTATTTGAATATTGAAGAATCAACATAAATTTGTTTCCTTTTTTACATCATATGTATGACTATGTACCATATTCCCCTCCCCAGATAAGGACCCATACTCAAAGGATCATTGTTCTCCACGTACTGGTCTCTCGGGTGGGCCCAGCTCGTCGGGGGAGCCCCTGCAACTTTCATGTTTTAGTGTTTGCAACGGTACTTCTTTTCGTACATTTGTACTTTTAGTCCACGGGTTCACCCGGCCCTGGTGGTGGCGCCGGTGTAAAAGGGTAGCTTTCCAATAAATTATTATTATTATTATTATTATTATTATTATTATTATTATTATTATTATTATTATTACATCTACTCAAATACTGATCCATCCTGCTGCATACATGCAATCTGAAAGAGTTTGCTAAAATGAGACCAAAACACCTTTTACAATATTTAAACTATAACGTCCGAGCACGGTTCCAAATCATGAAAGCTTAATATCACATTGTAGCCCCCGGGTACTTTTAGGGAGAAATATGGGATATTACGTGTGGCCTGGCCCCGTTTTCAAGGTATGCTTTCTTGTAGCAGATTGTCTTTCATACAGTTTACTGACAGGTGGCACTGTGCACTGATGCGAGGATGTTAATTCAAGCAGACAAAAGTAACTGATAAGAGTCACTATGTACGTTACACTATTCTTTTGATAATTTAGGGTATATCATCTGGTTGCAAAAGTATTATGGAACAAGTCACTTCTTGTTGAAAACTCCTAAACTGCCCATGTTGTCGGTTGTTTCTTATAAATTTCAGAATGTTGATAAATACTATTAAATTTAAATTTTATATATCACACATTGTAAAAGCTTAACAAAATTATGCTGTCCTAGACTCGAAAAGACATTCAAAAAAATAGCTTGTTTAGATATACCCCAAAGCTCATATCAGTAAGAAAATCAACTAAAACTGTAGTTATTATGACTTTTCGAAATAATGGGTATGACTTCAAAAACAAACATTTGCTACGCAATCTCCTTGGCCAAAAGTAATGTTAGTAGATTTATCTAGATAGACACTGTTCATCGATCTACATTCGACTTCAGGTGTTTAATGTAAACACTTGTTTTCATTAATATAGTTTACGTAATTCCATAGAAAAAACATAACTTCGTTGATGTATCTATAGTATGTGCAAGTACATCTATGACTTCAAGAAGCTCCTTGCTCCGAAACTACTGTGACCCAAGTAAGAAAGCAGCCGAAAGGACCAAACTGATTCATCCGGATTTTTTTGATTTTTTTTTTACTCATTTGCACGGAGTTATTGTTTTCCGCGTCATTCCGTTGGTATCATGTGGGTAATGTCAAATTAAAATATGGTGTTACCGCTGAAATGTGTATAAGGTTCGGACATGTGGCAGTTGGTGAATTTGCAGCATAAAACACCGGAAAAAATGGTGGCCACCCAAAGCCAGCAGGTCATTATGAGGCTTGAAACCCACTGGCAAATAACCCTGTGGCAGGCTACAAATTTACCTGGAAATGTGCACGCGTCAGGAAAAACCGTTCTCATGTAATTCTAAGGTACTTTTAATACTGCTGCTACCTGGAGGCTATGTTTTAGAGCTTGAGAGGTAACTACGTCACTTCAGCTTTCTCTGGGTCCTCAACATGTCAACGACCAAGCCTCCATGCTGCTTATGTCAAAATTGTACAGATGATCGTGTGCAATATGTACAATAGTACTTCCATATGTATATAGGTTAGACAGGGAGTTCGGACTGTGGAATAAGGTAATGACTACTAGGACGTGGTTCTGGACATAAAGGACACAAATACAATATATATATATATATATATATATGTCATGAGCCTTTTGTTACATCATTTTCAGGATATAGTCAATCATCAGTTTTTTGTTGTGGTAAAGAAAAATATTTTGGGCACGAGACAATAAGACAATTAGGGATTGAAAATGACTTCTAATATATTTCATGGAAATATTCTAAGAAATTTTGGTGGGGTTTCAGTCAATTCTTGGAATAAATTATGCAATAACATGGAGGACCCTTGGTAATTCAATTTCTATTCTGGCTGATTATCCTTGTATACAAACAGAAAAGCCTGTTGATTATCTTAAACCGCTTAAACTTCCTTTTTTTCAATACTTAATTTAAATATTCAGTGTCCTAATGCTCAGTTTGATACTTTTGTCACCTTAAAGCGGAAGGACAGGCAGGTCACTTTTTGCATCTTGTCATAGGTCTCTACGAAAGATGGATTGACTAAAATTTAACAGATATATATCTCTCTTTAGTCTCCATAGTATACTGCTGTGTCTCTGGGAGCCACATGCGGTTCTCACACTGAACTGTTTGCTCATCTACGCAGTGGTTATCAATATGTATCAAGTGACGTACATTTCCCCAGCAATAACTGGGAAGCTTTATTAACGATATATCTGGAAATATATTGCAGCATGAGGTTACTTTGTGGGATATGTACTGACCACCCATGGATACTAATGATGAAATTGACCAATTTATAAAAGAATTGTACCAATGATTGAAAACGTTTCCAATGAGTCATCTGATAACTTTAGTTAGTTCCTTGTGCTTATCTTCTGTATCCAGAGAGTGCCTACGGAAAAGTACAGAATATATCAAATGATATTAATACTGAGTTTATAAGATTTTTGACTGGAAATCCGCGAATAAATTATCTTGAATATACTTAAGACTAAATATGTTTCATTCCATCATAGAGATATTAATTTCAATTCAGAGTTGAGAGTGAATAATACCATAATTTCTAAAATTGGATAATCAGATTTTCTTGCCCTCACATTGCAGGAGAATTTAACATGGAATGCTCACATCTATAAATAGCTAAGTAATGATCCAAAGTATGGGTATTTTCAGAAGACTTAATAATTACATTCCAAAGACCGTCTTGTTATCAACTTACAACTCTCTTTTTGTCACATTTGAATTATTGTATTCTTGCTTAGAGTTTCTCCTGTGAGCGTATATTCCTCTTACAGAAAAAATGTGCATCTTATTTGCTCTGCAAAACTTTATTCTCATACCTATGCATTGTTAAAGAAATTAAATATTATAAAGGTCCACCACATTTTTCAAACGAAAACCATAAAAGTTCAATTCAAATATATCTAAAATCAAATACCAACCTGTTTTCATGATATGTTTGCTATTCCGTTGCATACTAACTGGTTCAATACTAGAGGTAAACAAAATATGCTGCACCCCAAGCCCACCAAAACGGCTTCAGAACAAAGTACCAGATATTATATCCCCTCTCTTATCAAAGTCCTCCCTCCTTGAGGCACAAAAATATATACACATTGATAATCAGTTTTTTTCGAATAATTCAAAAATATATATTTCCTCCAACTGTTCCAAGATGTTTGTACAGTGCCAATTTTTTATATGTATAAGTTGATGGTATATTCCTAGTTTATAAATACAGTTTTAAAATGCCAATTGCTGACTTTCTTTTTTTTTAATTGGCAAAGTTTCTTGGCAAAACGTTGTAAATTAGGTTCTTCTCTCTTCTAAGTGGCCCCGGTTATAGCGGACATAATGTCCTCAGCTGGGGTCATCCTGACACTGGCAAGTTTTTCTTCATAAATATTACGTCTGGAAGTGAGCTTTAGGTTTTATAACATTCTGATTGTTTGGTGTGTATTATCTATTCAAGTACATGTAAAATGGACGTATTCTGACTGTGACTCTGCCTCTATGGCGTTTACTTACATATTATGCTGACACTGAGTATGGTAACAGTCTATTTCTGAGTATGGCACCAGTCAATTTTTAACTCGCAATCTAACCGACGAGACTCAAAGAGACCAAATGGAAAGGTCATTTTAAATTTGCTGTCACAGCATGTATTTGATGCACACAGAAACAATCACATACAAACACGGACACAAACATAAAGATACAGACAGACAACAGACAGACAGACACACAGTCGGTAACTAAGAGAGTAGATGAGGGCCAAATCAATCTGCAGTTTTGTCATACAAAAAGAAGAGCGAGCAGCGTGTAGCCGTAGAGTGAGACGCACTAGTGATAACGGGCGGGAGTTCAAAGACGAGCTACGACCACTACGCATTTGTATATACAATAAATTGGAACTTTCGATCTCTTATCCGTTGCGCCATTAATTCTGACAGGGGCCTGCAATCAATTGAGGCCATGGCCAATTTCCGATGTTCTTTGAAATGGATCACCAGATGTTAACAGATCCACACAAACGTTCACATCCCATCAGACAAAAGTAAATCAACATTCTGAAAGACATAAATTTTGACCGAGTCCCAGACCCTGGATCAAACAAAATGCATTCTTGTATTGTGCATTTTTAATAATTCCGTTGTCATCGATTCTTGTTTTCTCCTGCGACAGCACTATCCTGCGCAACTGATTTCTTGCAGGTAGAGGCCGCGCGAAGTGCAGCCACTGCCGGGACATGCATTTTCTTCTCGGAGCGCCATGTAAAGCGGTTATTACAAGTAAAAATAAGCAAATAAATAAATAAATAAATAAATAAGTAAATAAATAAATAAATAAATAAACAAACAAACAAACAAACAAATAAATGAATAAATAAATAAATAAAATAAGATAAGATAAAAGAAAAAATTCAAAACATTTAGTCATTTCAGTTAAAATATGACAGAAAAGTGTGTTACAATTTCAATCACGTTATACATGTTTGTCTACAATTTGTAGCAGTAGGAGAGATACCATGTTCTGTACACTTCATTCACGAAGTTGTTCAGTACCGAAAAGTGCAATATGTCACTTTTAATTCATACCTTGCACTCAACCAGGCTCTTTGTGCTGGTGCAAATTATTTTATTAAAATCTTATTTTTATGTTCTGTGACTCCTTTAACAGCTTTCTCTTGCCTTTCTGCAAGTAGCCTTGAGCCAAGTCAGCGGTCAAATTCATTTCCTGTCCATAAATTCATGTTAAATATACACTTGCCTTCTGGCTGACCTGTTCCACATTACTGGGATAGTGTGAAATGAACTGTCAACTTTATATCTCATTCTCCATTTCATTGGGAGAACACGAAGAAAAATGAGGGCTGCGCATGGCGGAGGATTGAACCTTGTTAACGGCTAGCACTTACCACAGAAATCTTTGTAGCTAACAGAGATAACTTTACTGAAGGCTAGTGCCTAACGCAGATATTTCTGTAGCTTACAGAGATTACTTTATTCAGGCTGTAGCGTCCACTTTATCAAGCTCTGTAGCTTACTTTTAGATTATTTTATTAACGCTTTAGCGCCTACTTCATCAGTCTCTGTAGCTAACATAGATTACTTTATTCAGGCTGTAGCGTCCACTTCATCAAGCTCTGTAGCTTACTTTTAGATTACTTTATTAACGCTCTAGCGCCTACTTTATCAATCTCTGTAGCTTACAGAGATTACTTTATTAAAGTCTAGTGCTTACCACGTTAATGTCTGGAGCTTACATAGCTTCAGTAATATTCCGTTCGTCCAACTGGTCAGGACAATGCATTGGTTCAGGGCATGATGCCCTCATCAGCACCGCCTTTGAGGGTCTCCTTTACTTTCACTTCTTTTTAATTTAGATTCGAAATTGATTTGAATGAATGATTTATCCGAAATAATGCGTAGACTGTGGCAAGAGAAGTTTTCTCTGCTTCCTCTTTTTAACCAATGTTGATCAACGTTTTGAGTGTATCTGTGCGAGAAAGTTATCAAGCTGATATAACGGCGCAGGGAACAAGGGATTGACTTAAAATGAATTTAGTTGACTTTATTGAAGACCCCGTTTTTATCCACAACATTGCACAACATTTTGCAAAAAAAATGTAAATGCCGACTTAGCTTCATTCCGACCAAAGTAGATTTAAATGTTACCACGTGACTTCCATAAGCTTTTGACCCTCACCTGGGCTAACAACCTCATTCATTTGTCTTCGGGCACTAAACGCCTGCAGTGATGCCTTGAGATGTCTGCCAGAGGAATGTTACTCCGGGCACTAAACGCCCGCAGTGAGTCCGCAAGAAATTGGCCAGGGGGTTGTTACTCCGGGCACTAAATGCCTGCAGTGAGTCCTCAAGGTGTTAACCAGAGGAATGTTACCCAGGGCACTAAACACCCGCAGCGAGTCTGCAAGATGTTGGCCAGAGGAATGTTACTCCGGGCACTAAACGCCCACAGTCAGTGCGCAAGATGTTGGCCAGAGATGTGTTACGCCGGGCACTAAACACCCGCAGTGAGTCCGCAAGATATTGGCCAGATGAATGATACACAGAGCACTAATTGCCTGTGGTGAGTCCGCAAGATGTTGGTCAGAGGAATGTTACTCCACGCACTAAATGCCAGCAGTGAGTGTCTGCAAGATGTTGGCCACAGATGCGTTAAGCCGGGCACTAAACGCCCGCAGTAAGTCCGCAAGATGTTGGTCAGAGGAATGTTACTCCAGGCACTAAACGCCCGCAGTGAGTGTCCGCAAGATGTTGGCCACAGATGCGTTAAGCCGGGCACTAAACGCCCGCAGTAAGTCCGCAAGATGTTGGTCAGAGGAATGTTACTTCGTGCGCTAAATTCCAGCAGTGAGTCCGCAAGGTGTTGGCCTGAAGAATGTTACCCCAGGCACTGAACGTCTGCAGTGAGTCTGCAAGATGTTGGGCAGAGGAATGTTACTCCGGGCACTCAACGCCCGCATTAAGTCCGCAAGATGTTGGCCAGAGCAAT
Organism: Hermodice carunculata; assembly: GCA_964020975.1. Lineage (NCBI taxonomy): Eukaryota > Metazoa > Annelida > Polychaeta > Eunicida > Amphinomidae > Hermodice > Hermodice carunculata. Next base: position 7,916,967 of record OZ026621.1, on the reverse strand, counting down.
GTTACTCCACGCACTAAACGCCCGTAGTAAGTCCGCAAGATGTTGGTCAGAGGAATGTTACTCCACGCACTAATTCCCAGATGTGATGCCAGCAAAAGATGGTACACAAGGAATGCGATACATTTTGGTCAAGATTTAGAAAATGAAAGTTCACAAGCAATTAAGCATATTCCAGGCAGAGGTTTTGCTCAAATACTGAGGTCATATGGGAGACAGAAGCGGGTGCTTCACCAAACACGATCGCATAGCCAACAGCTCTGTTCAAGGTCATGATATTTGTTTCGATACGACCCAAAAACATTAATATCTTTACCAGCATCGTTAATTTTCTTTCCCCATTGAATGCAATATCTCTGACATTATCATTTCAACCAAAAACATTCACACAAAAACCTGGGCTACAATAATGAAAGGGTACTCTTTGTCAAAAATACCTTTTAAAGGAGCTTGTAAAGATACCACCAGTGTATTCGACATTATTTCGATCTTTTGTAGCATCGCTATGTGCTCTCAGGGTGTGTATCAAAATTACAGGGCAGCGAGTATTAAGATTGAATGCGGTTGTTACCATATCATTGGAGCAAAATGATCATATTTGCGGTACAGTGGCGTTTTTCTGTCGTGTTTTTCTCACAACATGGCTACTGTGAATGACAGCTCTGGCAATCTGGCAAATGGGGCGACAGCCGTCAGCTCCTGCCTCACCCTTTGTCAGTTTTCGGGGTGCTTTGTTTTCGCCTCTTTTGTTTGTTTGTTTGTTTGTTCGTTTTTTGTTTGTTTCTTGCGTTTTTTTTTGTTTCTGTTTTGTTTTTTTGTTTTGTTTTTGTTTTTTTGGTTCTGTTTGGACACATTAGTAGGTCTACATATGAGAATATGGCCGCCGTGGTGTGTCTTCTAATGTGAGCTTTTTATGACAGTGTTCATGAGTAGTCTGCACTTTTTGTGTTGCGGTGCGACGAAGTATTCTTGCAACCAAAGATTCAACTTACAAAATTGTCACTACAGGGCAAACATTTAGCATCTAAGCAAAACAGACACACTCACACAAGAGAGGGAGAATATGAAGGAAGAATATGAGAGGAAAAGAATAGAATAAATGAGAAGAGACGGGAAGAAAGAAACAAAACTGATTAGCGCCTAACTAAAGCAATCGGTCTCAAATGTGAACCGAATATATTTTTGACTTCAACGATGTAGTAAAGTAATTTTACTTGCACTTGCTGCCAGTGGTTCAAAATTATGACCGCCTTCTTTATCCAAACGGCTCATAATTTTGTGCTGTATGCATTATTTTATTATCATTTTTTCTTCTTTTTTTTTGGGGGGGGGAGGGAGGGGCGGAAGCGCCCGGTAGTTTTAGTGATGTGAGCTCCGCACTGACACACACCACGGTATGGCTTCGATTCATGAGACAGATATAGTGTTGTTTGCCTCCAGCAATATTTCGCACCCCAAACCGGAAGTCAGGCAAAGGGGCATTGACTATTACATGGTGAATAACGCATTGATAAAGTCCTGGGACAAGGTTCAGAATTGTCATACATCCAGTGAATATACAGGCATTTTGACTTGAGATGCTGGGATTCTCTGGGCTTTTTATGGAAGGGGAAGGGGAGTGAAGCAACACTGATGATAGAATGTCCTTTTTAGCATATGGCTTTTTTTTTCGTACACCTCACACATGCAGAGCAGTCAAGTCTTCTCCAACACTGAGTTCAGGATAATTCTTGGTTTATAGTAGTCTACTGCTTGCTGGGCCCTGTGACACACAAGTGTTTAACACCTACCAAGCCGCCAGTACACACGAGAAAATATTATCAAAGTCTCTATGGGCACATAACATACTAAAATTGTCTTGTTTTGTTAGTACCCCATGAGGTACCAAACATCTTTTGTTATGGCGCCCAACACAATAATCAAACATGCTGACTGCATGCAGCGCCCCCTAGTTGTTTCCTTTATTTCTTATATAGCCTTTTATTTTTACTTTTGGCCATTTAACACTGGGTTAACCCGTTCAAATGGTGGATCTCGATTGACATACATGCATATTTTGAGCTTGATTTTATATTCCCGTGCTGTCCTGTAGTAGCCCAAAGTGCCAGGTACAACTTCCGGCGGGTAAAATTGTACCACGTTTGCCATACTAAGAATCAGTCTAATGTGGGACATATTGACATAAAAACAAAAATATAAGGAGAGTACCAGTGGCAGACCTGATGATGTCAAACTTTGCTTTATCACATATTTGTTGTCTAAGTTCATATATGGAAATAGGCAAACTGAGCGAAACTATGTTGAGGATGATGAAAATAAAAGATGGATGCATGTAGCACATAAATCAGTTTAACTCCTCAGCCCTTTAGTCACGTGGGAGGCTTAAGGGTTTGGTACAGAGCATTTTGTCATCCGTGGAAAGATCATCCCTTGTGCTGAGGCTGCACAGGTCTAAATAGAGCCGATGGTGTGGACCTGTGTGATGCATATTGACGGCACCTGTCGAGCATTCCCCATTACCAGTCTGCCATACCTCTGTAGTCCAATCAAAAGCCTTCCTCAAAGAATACTGCCATTTCGTATACAATTTTGGCCGGAGAGTGGCTGCAAGGGTTAAACACTTGCGATATGAGAACAGGTCTGACACTTCTTGTGTAAAAGGAGGCGAGCCGTGGCCATCCTGATACACGGAGTTCATCAACCTAGACACATCAGACTAAAAACTCAACCTATAACCACCTGCATGATGTGATGATGAGTAACACTACTATTTGTCAGTTTGATTTTTTCAGCACAGAAAAACAGTTCTATACATTTCAAGGCAAAAGATTTGCTCGATTGGGAAGAGCATAGATCAAACATTACTGAAGAATCAAGCATGGCATAAATTTGTGAAAATAGTAACAAAAGAGGGCTTCAATACAAAATTTTAATGAAGAAATAAATAATACAGAAACATGCAAAGCCTAATATCCGACCAAAGTCATGATCCAAATATTAATTATGTCAAACTAGAAAACATTTGTGTGAAGCAAATGAGAAGCACATTCCCATGAAGACAGAGGAATTTAACAAGTACAAGCATATACGATCTCCTTGGGTAACCTTTGGCACTATCACTCATATACCAATATCACTCCTTCCTGCTCTGTCCAAAGGATTTAAAGAGTAGTTTATAAGCAACGTTATGATTATTGTTTGTCCAAACACCATTTTTACCAAAGCCAATACGGTTTAAGAACTGGTAATTCTACTGAAACGGCAGCTCTTGACTTTGTTAATACACCTCTTACCTTTCTTGATTCTAGAAAATTGGCATTTACTTAGATCTATCTAAAGCCCTTGACACATTAAATTCACGAAATTCATGGACATAAACGTTCTGCTATTAACGATTTTCCTTACCAATGGGTCAAAGTTATCTTACTAGTAGGTTGCAGCATGTATCTTTCGATTACGTATGTTCAGGCCTTCTTCCGCTTCTTTTTGTAACATACGCAAATGATGTGCATTTTGCTTCATCAAAATTTGACTCTATTCTTGATGCAGACAACACACTTTTGGTAAATCCTCCATGTTCTCGGAACCACTCGACTTGCATTAACACACACGCTACCTTGTCAGAAAACATCAACAAGGAATTACAGAAAGTGTACGACTGTAAACACACTGTCCTTGATTATAGCAAAAAACTAAGTATATGATATTCCATTTCCTTCAGCGAAAAATAAATGACATTTTAGATTTGAAAATCAAAGATATTTCAATTTCAAAAACGTCCAAATTTGATTTTGTAGGTTTCTGAATTCACGAGACTTTGCATTGGCTACCACATATCAACAAAATTGGCAATCAAATTTCGAAATTGATAGGTTCTTTGAAAAACCTGAATAAGTATTCACCTGTAAACACTCTCTTACTTATGTGTAATTCACTTTTTCTACCCCATCTGAATTATGCCATCCTTCTGTGTGACCGCATTATAATGTTACTGAAATCGATGAAATGACTAAAGTACCATGTCTTTTGGTTTGTATTCTGCAATCCCATCAGGATCAACCTACTGCTAAAACAATTTGTTTAGGCTTATTCATTCCCTAAGTGGCCCCAGTGATAGCAGACATCATGTCCTCAACTGGGGTCATCCTGACACAGCCACTTTTATTTTATATCATGTATTCTTATCTTTTAATATAACTTTTATGCGTTCGTATTTTGCTTCACCTGTATGTACTGATGTCAAATAAACCACCTCCGAGTTCTGGGTTCTCTGCGGGTGCTATGTGCACAGGGGGGACCAACCTCACTATTATGAGGACAAAGAGCTGCTACCAGGGGACACATTAAAGCCTTGTTGGTGATTACAGCAGAAGCACACATCATGTGATTATCACATACAATATACTTACTAGGTACCAAGGCGTGTTGGTTTTGCTGAATCCAGCAAGAAAGTAAGCTTTTCAAGACCTACCCCCCCCCCCCAACCCCCCCCCCCCCGCCTCCACCCGGCAATATTGAGATACACCATCGAGGCTACATACCAACTTTTACAGCTGTAGACAGCCGCCGATAACCCTTCCTCGTGACTTGTCCGGAAAAGTGCATATCCAATACAAAGTTCTTGAGCCAAGAGAGTCCACAGGGAATAAGAATTTCATGTTAAATACAACGCTCTTGAGCCAAGTTTCAATGGGACGTCACCAACATGAAGTCCCTTTGTGGTTTTAGATAAAATTAAAACTTCCAAAACTTGTTCAAAACAGAATAAATATCATAGTGACACGACCAGTTTTCGCCCCATGTTGGCAGCAAGGCTACTTTGTGGAGCGCTGAATGCGGGCAGCAAGGCTACTTTGTGGGGCGCCCCATGTGGGCAGCAAGTCTGCTTTGAGGACTGCCCATTTGCCTTCAACTGATTGATTGTGTGCTACAAAGTAGAATAAGAGAAGGGCAGCATTGCACTGTATATCTACACAGTTCTCCTATCTATCTATCTATCTATCTATCTATCTATCTATCTATCTATCTATCTATCTATCTATCTATCTATCTATCTATCTATCTATCTATCTATCTATCTATCTATCTATCTATCTATCTATCTATATAAATGTATATATATATATATATATATATATATATATACAGAGAAGTACAGTTATCCTGTGTATACAGTTATCAACTGGGTGGAGTGCTTTTGTGATAAAGTTTCAAAATAGGCCTATATGGTTATGGATCAAGAAGATAGATCATTAAATAATGTTCGTAGTATTTGTTATTATCAGGCGCTTTAAATCGATGTGTTCATCTGCGAATATTCCACTTGGCAATGGGGCATTTGCACAGTGCTCTCAGAAGATTTTAGAAATGGTAACACTTGATACTACAGGCTGTACACTGCATACCAAACTACAAAGTTAAAGGACTTTATAGTTTATCAATTAATAAACCAATTCACACACAAAATTTACGCCGCACACTTGGCAACAAAGTATAGGCTTTATTATCAGCTACAAAGTACAGGCTTCATAATTAGCTACAAAGTACAGGCTTCATTATCAGCTACAAAGTAAAGGCTTCATTATCAGCTACAAAGTATAGGCTTCACAATTAGATACAAAGTACAAGCTTCATTATCAGCTACAAAGTACAGGCATCATTATCAGCTACAAAGTATAGGCTTCATTACCAGCTACAAAGTACAGGCTTCATTATTAGCTACAAAGTACAGGCTTCATTATCAGCTACAAAGTATAGGCTTCATTACCAGCTACAAAGTATAGGCTTCATTATCAGCTACAAAGTACAGGCTTCATTATCAGCTACAAAGTACAGGCTTCATGATTGGCTACAAAGTACATGCTTCATTATTAGCTACAAAGTACAGGCTTCATTATCAGCTACAAAGTACAGGCTTCATTACCAGCTACAAAGTACAGGCTTCATTATTGGCTACAAAGTACAGGCTTCATTACCAGCTACAAAGTATAGGCTTCATTATCAGCTACAAAGTACAGGCTTCATTACCAGCTACAAAGTACAGGCTTCATTATTGGCTACAAAGTACAGGCTTCATTACCAGCTACAAAGTATAGGCTTCATTATCAGCTACAAAGTACAGGCTTCATTATCAGCTACAAAGTACAGGCTTCATTATCAGCTACAAAGTACAGGCTTCATGATTGGCTACAAAGTACAGGCTTCATTATCAGCCACAAAGTACAGGCTTCATTATCAGCTACAAAGTACAGGCTTCATTATCAGCTACAAAGTACAGGCTTCATTATCAGCTACAAAGTACAGGCTTCATGATTGGCTACAAAGTACAGGCTTCATAATTAGCTACAAAGTACAGGCTTCATTATCAGCTACAAAGTACAGGCTTCATTATTGGCTACAAAGCATAAGCTTCATTTTCAGCCAGAAAGTACAGGTTTCATGACTGCCTACTAAGTACGGGCTTCATGACTGGCCAACAGGGGGCCCTTGTGGAATGTAACTCGATTATCATCAACTGGATAATTCTGCTAGTAGTGTTGGCCATGCCACTTAAACGCATGTCGTCCTCTTAATATTATCTTCATTGTTGTCTATTTTTACACGTACGCGCACACACACACACACACACACAATTATGTATATATATATATATATATATATATATATATATATATATATATATATATATATATATATATATATATATATATATATATATATATATATATATATATGTACATAATGATTGTCAAGCTTCTGGATAACGAGCAGCCGCATTATGCAATCAATAAAGCCTTGTACACAGGTAAGATGTGACGGGTCAACACCTTCTTTGAGAATGTAGTCGCACACCATGCAATGGTTGCGACATGACACATGTGGTATCAGGTTATGATATTCAAAGTCTCATGTGCTTGAACTAACTCATACATCTCTCGGTTTTATAGATGTATAGACAGGAGCCGAGAAACTGAAACCGTATAAAGCAAATGGCAAAATGCGGCGAAAGATTCGACACCAAAATATGTGTGTCTTTACACAGTAATTTTTTTATTGATAACTTTTCGTTAATTATTTGTTACGACTTAAATTACTGTGTGGACAGTAGGCAAGAGCTGCGTGTTTCTGAATGAGGTGATTGTGACTGTCAACACCTGGTTGAGACGCTGCAGTCATTTTCCCATTCATCCGACCGTACGGACACATCCTAGAATTGTGTATCCTAGAAACTAATAAACCTGGCCCCGTCCTCGCCACAATAGCCGTAAAATGGCTGGGTGCATTTGCGTAAGAAATTGATTTCATTTGCATGACATTTATACGCTCATCAGACTGCAAGGGTTAACCACCAATAGCCATTGAGCAGCAACCTGCTCCACGGTCACGTGTCGCACGGTACAAATGTTTGTGAGCGCCTGCAGGCTATGAACTCATAAACGCAACGTAAAGGATTACATTGCTCACATATGTTTTTTTTTCTTTTTTGTTAAAACGAGAAATATGTCAGTGTTTGATGATCATCAAGAACAGTAAACAAGTGGCTTACGGGATTTACGAACTCCGGCCCGCAAGTCACGATAGGGAAAAAAGTTTGCTTCCATCAGCGTTTGCGCTGCGGTAAACAAACGCCGAGTAAAAACATAGCCGCCGCCGCCGCCGCCGCCGTGAACCGTTTGGTTGGTTTGTCCATGGAACTGCTGCAAACTTCGCTTTAATATAGTTATGTAACACGAGCTTCCCTCCTTCACAGTATTTCCATGGAAATTTTAAAACATCGACACCAGGCTGAGCGCTTACGCTTGCTTTTAATCGAATGGTTTTGATACCAGAAGTTGCGGGGTCCTTCACGAAGCGAGAGTTGTTCACAACTTCAAATTTGTTCGCCAAAGTGGCAAAGCGATAGAACCCGGTAAAAGGTTCCTGCACTGTGTACCTGTGATTAAAGGGGCCTTAGACTCTCTGAAAATAAAACTGATTCTAAAACTGCCCGTTTGCTTCGGAGAACTATGGTAAATATGAAAAGAGTTTTGGGCATGTAATTGTTCAGGGAGCCGTGGGGAAGTAAAATCGAGAGATTCAACAGGGAATAAGTATCGCATATTAAATACAAAGCTCTTGACCCAAGAGAATTCACAGGGAATAAGTGCATATCCAATACAAAGTTCTTGAGCCAAGAGAGTCCACAGGGAATAAGAATTTCATGTTAAATACAACGCTCTTGAGCCAAGTTTCAATGGGACGTCACCAACATGAAGTCCCTTTGTGGTTTTAGATAAAATTAAAACTTCCAAAACTTGTTCAAAACAGAACAAATATCATAGTGACACGACCACTTTTCGTTTAATCTTAACGTACATACTCCATTAAGAGTAAGAGACGAGGTTCGTTTAGTAAAAGACCGATATCCCAGCAGAATGTACGGGGTCATCCTTTTGTTAGCAGGGGTGCCTTCTAGTGATTCAAGACATCTCGTTATATTTCATTGTTAAACTTCCCCATTTGCGAAAACTGATCGTCAAGGAAAACACAGACGTAGTTGCTATATGTATTTTCATATGTTTCAGTTCTTATCAATCTCCCCAGTTTAAGTTCATCTAAAATGCAAGATTTTTTTCCGTGAATGCAAACACAGTCCAGCGGTCGTTTTTCACGCTTTTACTTTGGCACCCCATGGCATTCTTTATGCCAGTGCGCTGCCGGGCGTCCATGCAAGATTCAATGTCATTTCCCTGATGAAACTATGTGATTTTTTGTGAGTAATGTATAAAGGTACCGCATATTACTGGTTAAATGCTCAAATATTTTCTGCCTCAAATCCTAGGGGTGCTATTTCCCGCCATTCCACGAAGCAGTCACCGTGATAGCCAAAGCTTCAAATGGCAGAAAATGTACGCTGCTTATTTTGCTGTTTGTGGGTCAGTGAGTTGTAATAATTTTAGAGTAGTAACAAAGTAACACATTGGCTACAGTACATTACAGCACCTCGTGTCCTGGCCATCAGCAGCCATTTCCAGTAATGGATAGTGTTTACCGGTCTAGTTTACCTCGGGGAATGCAAAGTGCTACTAATCTACTGAGCAGTTGACAATCGACCAATAGTTTGCAAGTGCTCTTACATCAGCAGCCCTCGTGAAGTCGTCCTAAGTTCCATAGAGACGTTGCGTCCACGGCCTTTGTGGCCACGTAGCAGACGATCTGCAGCCGTAATCTCTCTTTAGCACTTATAACAGCACCGCGCAGAATCAATAAGCACCCTTAGCAATCTCATCACCAAACCGGTCGTCAGCGGCCAGCAATTATCAAATGTCGTTTGCTTTTTCTTTCTTTCTTTCAAGGTCACACCTTTAGTCAAATTTTGAATAAAAGTCTGCGTAAAGTTTATAAGATTTCAGTCCCGCCAGTAACAGCTTTTCATGAGACATTGGACGGCAATCCGGTGGCCCTGGTAGAGCTGTTGACTCCGTGCTGTCACATGCCCGGGTACAGGCTATCATATCTGGTCCAGGCACAGCATTGCACTCTCCGCCCAACCAGTCATACCAACCTTCCTGGTCAGTGATTGGACAATGAAAAAGTAATTGAACTCTTATCCCAATGAGAAAAGTCATAGGTGCCAAAGGTTGCAGGTTCGAGTCCCGCTCGTTCCGAACATGAAATAGGCAACAGTTGGAAGTGCTCGGGGCTCTCCATGCATCCGTTGGCTCAGCGAGTCATTCCAGTCTTCTGTTCAGCATTTAATAAGTTGGAAAACTAGCAAGTAATTGAAACCTTATTTCAATTTAAAAAGTCACAGACAACAGTTGGATGTGCCCAAAGATCTCTTCTTCAGAGTTCAACCTCTGGCTCAAAAGCTGTCCGTTCACAAGAGTTGTCAACTGTTATTCCGGATTGAATTTGTGGCGCAGAAGGTTTATGCTAATTAAGTTTTGAATTTAAGTGAATATTATTTTAACTGAAATAGAATGTGTATGATAATCAGTTAAAAAGCTTGTATAAATGAATGAAAAGCGTGCAAATTGATCAATTCCATTATTTATTGTAATAAGATTTATTGTTGTTATTGGTGCTGAATACAAATGCTCTCATAATTTATTGTCCAATATAAGAGCGAATACATAAGACTGTTTGTTGTAATACGAAGATCAGATTGTTTTTGCTAATTAGAATTGTATATTGCTTTCGATAAATAATGAAGTGAAAAGGAGACGTTTTACCAAACACCTGATGCAATCAGAATTATTTAGTCTCATTTGAAACAATGTGAAGTTTGAGGACTTTTTCTTGGCTAGCTGGTTTTGTGTCGGTATTGGTAAGTTCTCGGTGTTTTGATGTTTTGGGTACATGTATGAGTGCACAATCTGTTGACGGTGCATTGCTTGTCAGTTATGGGATCGACCATGAAACATAAGGTGTATTGCCTGGTCCAATTTGCATGACTGATGAAAACTGAACCATGGCCATCATACGGTACGATATCTAAATTCATTTCATATCCGCCATGCCAATGTTACATTATATATGTCTAAGTTGTTTGTGATACACTTATTTGTCGCTTGTATGTGCTGCTGTTGTCCCGTTTTTTTTCCTTTTATTTTTCAATTTCCTTGAAGCAGCAATGCCTGACAACTGGCTTGCATGGCTTGCATAGTCTTTATGGCAACTTGACAACACTCCACGCTCTCATTGCCTTCCTAATAGCACAAGAAGAACGCCCTGCATACGGTATATAGATGTAGCTGCATACGGTATATAGATGTAGCTGCGTTCCAAAGAATTGATGTGGACTGTCAGTTTCACTGTGCTCTTACAAACTGAATGAATGAAGCTAACCACAGAATAGACTCTCCGCTTCCAGATAATGCACGCAAAATAAACCGCCATTAGGACACACGCGCCTAATAGCACAGGCCAGAGGTTCCAACCAGTGTACACGACAAGTTTGAATGCTTAATGGGATTGAAGAGGAACGTCTTAGATTTATAATGTATCATATGTAAGCAGTATTAAACCAATGCCAGTCTTTACTTTATACAAGTATTTCACATTCTTGATTTGTGTCAGTTTTGTTGAAAAATGTAAGTGTCACTGAGCATTGTATTAATATTGGAATAGATGACTCCCTTCCAGCCATCTGATGGCATAAGATATTTAAGCCGTGTGACTTCAGTCATCTAAGCCGTCTGAGGTCATGCTACTTAAATATTGAAATGGAAGCAGGGACCATTGCACCACCTGCATTATTTACACACGAGGAGAGGAAAAAATTCCACAAATCCTTACAGACAACCAGTTTAGTGCCTATGAACTGGATAAGTAGTTAAAAAATTGAAGTGTTTTTTATTCCGTTGACTGAAAAAAGTACATGTTCTAGCAGACAGAGACTTTAACAGACGGCTATACTTTGTCCGGAGACCAGTCCAGTGTCCAGCCAAGTCCCGCTCATAGTACGTTTCTGGACTTTCTTCATGCACAAACGAGCTTTACAGGTAACGACGCAGAAGTAATATAATTTGTTAAGAACGCCTTCCTACAAAATAGATCAGGTGTAATGAAACCCGTATCAAGACGACAGGGGTCCGCAAAATGGCGGGAATATAATTGGCAGTCGATCGGTGCACTTTGCTGTATTCTCGCCTTCCCGCCACTCAGTCTGGTGGAAATGAAGATGGATACAGCAGCTGGCGGGTGGTGGCCGCCAATGGACCTGTAACCTCAGATATTAAGACAAACGCTGAGCTGTCCACATACTCCACTGCCTAGAAAGTAGAAGCCTTACAATTGACCGTCTGCCTGCCAAACACCAGCTGCTCCCCTCCAAGGCCACAGCTATCTTTTTTTTGTCAGAAGCCAGAAAACTTTTAAATGGTGGTTATGGAAGTAATAATAAAGGACCGTCAGCAAAACATGGGAAATGCATACCAGTTGCAAAATAAGAGGGCTGTGTGAGCAGCCCATGCTCAGTTGACTTAAGCGTGTTCACAAAATCAAATTTGCAACTGAATAGACTTGTGTTCAGTTTTACCTGAGTCCATATGGCATTTAAAAGTTTTTCTAAGAATTGCCTAAAAATCAATTACAGCATAAATTTTACTGGAGGAAAAGAAATTGCGAATACTTAAAAAAAACTTTGACAAAAACAAATTCAAAACTAGGAGTCCCCAGGGGTGTTCCTGTATGATAACAAAGCCATAGGGTGAGCAGCTTCGGAGAAGATTTTTTTTTTTTTTTTTTTTTTTTTTTAAGATTTGGCCAAAAACAGAACAAATAAGTCCGTTACAAAATTTGAAAATCCCTGCACCATGACCATTTCAGCAAACCTGGCAGAGACCCACCCATGGTAAATTGCCACCAAGTTTGAAGTGAATCAGGCCGACAGTTGTGGAGAATTCGTAAAAGTGATTGTGAACAGCCGAAAGCCGGACGCCAAAGGAAGGACAACTGGGCTTCTAAAAGGTCAGCCTGAATAGCAAGTCAGCTAAGTTAATAAAACTTACAAATGTTAATTAATCTTTCAACAGCCGAATACGTAGTATTTTATTATATGGGACATTTTATATGACACTTAATGTTTTAATGCATTTTCTACTGCAGTTAGTATATATGAGTGTATATATTGTATGTTGAAACGAAGCAATGTTAGCTGCCTCATAGGATAATGTGTATGGATGAAAACACAAAATTATAAATTAATAAAATTGACAAATAAATAAATAATAAGTAAGTAAATAAATAAATAAATAACAAATAAATAAATAAATAAATAAATAAATAAATAAATAAATAAATAAATAAATAAATAAATAAATAAATAAATAAATAAATAAATAAATAAATAAATAAATGTGCATTCCTTTTCACAAGCAGCACAACACATGAATAACAATGTTGACAGATATAACATTGAAAGAACGACCAAAAGAGCCAAATAAGAGAAAAAGGACAGAATCTGATACATGACGACAGCTCCATTAATTAATGATCACGCTATCTGAGGAAATCCGTCTGTCCGGTATTGTCAATGCCACCGTACTCTCGGGTATTACCACTCACATTTGATGATATTAGTTATAATATTTTTGTTTTATTCTCCAGTACAGATTCCTTCCTTTGAATGAAATGTTTTGCTTCAAATATCCGCTCTATTCAGACTGTACCCGAGTGTGAAACAGAGTTCTCTGTATAATCACATTAAATATCGCAGCACACACACTCTAAAACCAGGTGATCTAACAGAATGGTTTGTACTAGTTCTTTTATCTCCATTGTCAATCGCACCAATAAACGACACAAATTGGGTACGGTAATAAATCTCTTCCACGTTTGCGAGCGTCGTGCACAAAGTGTGATACATCCATTTTCATGTAAGTCAGCGCCCGTCTCCTGGGCCATGCAGCCATCAGGGGTGGAGTGGCACAATGTATTTTCCCCAGAAGCCTTTGATTCTCATGGTCAGTACACACTGAATTTGATCGGTCCATATAAATCTGAAGACATGAACAGGAAACCAAATTATAAAGCAGATGGTTGGTGTACGAGATAGGTGTAATAGACACTTGTTCCCACGGTGAACAGACACAGGCTTGCCACCGCGGCTGTGCTAGTAATATATCACAACGATAGCTACTTGACAAGAGACAACGGAGATTTCATTTCATTTTTATGCAGGACAGAAAGAGATACAATAAAATCAAGTGTGTGGAGAAAAATGTGTCGAAATTTACATTTCGCTTACTGAGTAGCATGGATTGCCTATAAAATGTTATAATTTACAATACATCAAATCTACCATCTTCTTCATGCAACTCAAAGTATTTTACAGTCTTGTGCCTGCACAACGCAAGGAAGTCGAATGTCCTTCTAACGCAAGGAAACCTTGTGCCGTCCCAAAGCAAGGGATGTCATAGATATATTGCGGAATGGACACAAAATAATTCATTTTATCGTATATAACAGACATGGCCGTTTTGGTCTGAACATCCATAAGACTACTTACCACTAAAATACATTTTCGTTTCAGACAAATTAGGTTTACTATGGGTCTATACTTTATCTTTCATAATATCGACCGTGTTTTTGAAGTATCCACTAATTCATACCGTATGCAGTTTTTTCTACCAACAAGTCTTGCTCCTGTCACAAAGATCTTATTCTGATTTCTTGTAAGATGTCCATGAGCTAATGCAGCTGGTTGAATGGATAAATTGGCAATGAAATATACTGGTAAATGGTCATGAACTAATTTCCAATAAAATTTTAACGGCTGGCGAGAAAATATATCCTTTTATCCTTTAATTTTGACATTTCATTTTTTTTTCAAACAGTGGTTCTGTACGTGTAACATAGTTACTATGACTTATTCTTATGACCTCCTATTGCAGGGAGGCAAGTCTGGAGGTTTTTCTGTCCCCATGGATGATAACGTACTTCAAGTGTAGCAGTAGAAGAGAATTGTATAAAATAGCTAAAATATTTTGTTGAAGGTATTGTCTAACCTTGTAAATGAAGCCAATAGTCTGATATGAATTGACAGCAATTCTGTCTGTATGAGTGTTCCAATTGATGTATTTGTTTAACATTATACCTAGAAAAATTAAATTTATTAGCACATTCAACCCTTATGTCGTCTATTACAATTTCTGGAATTGTTACAGATTATTTAGGGTTTAAAAGATCATAAACTTTGTTCTCTCGGCACTTAAGAACAGTTTGTTTAGTTTCATCCAGTTACCTATTTCAGCAGTTTTTTGTTAATATTTAAGGAAACATTCTGAGTACGATCACAGTTTTGGAATATTTGTAATGACTGTGAAGAGTTGTATCATCTGCATATATTATGGTACGAAATAGGTTTGATACATTGGAAAGATCGTTAATACAAGTTATGGTTAACTGAGGCACCCACGATCGATCATTGGGGCACCCTTCTTTTGATTTGATTTGAGACAAGGAAGTTCTATGCCCTCTCAGTGCAAAGATGTCCTTTCGCCCTCCTAAGGCAAGGAAGTTCACCCACCCCCCCAAGCAAGGAATGCCAATACCGTTCTAAATCAAGGCCGGCATGAGCTCTCCGAGAGCACGGAAATCTTAAGACTCCCATGGTAACGATAAACACACGTTTTTGAACACCATTCTGTCAAAAAATAAAATGTAGCAACACAAAGATTCATTTTTGGCCTCATTTCTACTTGGCGTTGATATGCATGACATGAAGGACGTCAATCATTATGGGCCACCACACAGCGCATGCTCATAGATATAAGGAAAGATTCCTGACTTGGAAAAGGTGGTGGTGAACCGAAGCCATCCAGGTGGATGAGGGTTTGTTGTTCTTGTTGCTAAAATGCGCTTTTAAAAATCACTTGGGGTCTCTTCTACATCTTCAAGGAACCCAATATCACCACTTACCTTGATTGGATGTAGGGCACATGCAGTTTTGGTGGTCTGAAATGATTGAAAAGCGCGTCAAACCGCGTACAAAAGAAGACGGTCAATCAAGCATCGGCACTAAAATCAAGGTTCAAATTACCTTAAAACGTCGTTGCTGTGCTAAATAGTTTCGAATTAAAAAAAGTACAGACAGATTTTATTGTCCAGCAACACTGTAGGCTGTAAACGTTTCTTCGCGTGTCATACTTTGAGTAGACGTCAAGTCCTTTTAAGTTCCATACATTTGTTGCAACTCTTATGTACCCGTAAACAGAAAGATCAAGTACGGTCTGCTGGGTGAAATGACTTGCCGATTGAACACACTAAACAGCACATAATCATATTCTCTGCTTCACGCTTGTTTGATGATAGGTGGAGTTCCATGTACCCCGGACCCTACCCTACCTGCTTGAGACAGACTGAGGTATGTGTACTCTGGACTCTACACCTGCCTGAGGCAGACTGAAGTCTATGAACTCTGGACCCCCAAAGTCTCGTCTGCTGACAGACTGAGCTCCATGTATTCTGCACTCCACACTTGTCTGCTGACAGACTGAGCTCCATGTATTCTGCACTCCACACTTGTCTGCTGACAGACCCAGATCCAGGTGTTCTACACTCTACACTTGTCTGCTGACAGACCCAGATCTAAGTGTTCTACACTCTACACTTGTCTGCTGACAGACCCAGATCCAGTTGTTCTACCCTCAACATTTGTCTGCTGACAGACCCAGATCCAAGTGTTCTACACTCCACACTTGTCTGCTGACAGACCCAGATGCAGGTGTTCTACACTCCACACTTGTCTGCTGACAGACCCAGATCCAAGTGTTCTACACTCCACACTTGTCTGCTGACAGACCCAGATCCACGTGTTCTACACTCAACACTTGTCTGCTGACAGCCTGAGGTTCATGTGTTCGGCACTGCACACTAGCCTGACGAGGTAACAACGTTCCATAGATTTTCACTCCACATTGGTGCCCTGATTGACTGTATGAATACAGTGTTCTTTGAAAGAAATGTTAAAACCAGAAATTGAGTATTTGCTCACAACTTTCTATCATCTGTGTACGATGGAGGTAACCTTTTACAGGGGATATACACATATAAATCAAATTCTTAATTTTACTGTATTCGTCGATGGAAGTCACTTGAAATATATGTACCTGTGTTAATGCTGTGAACATACTCTCTCTTTGGTAAGCAGTAAGATATCTAAGAAGAAAATGTTCTCGTAGGTTGCATATTTGGTCAGCTTTGATCATTGTGCGGGCCTGACCTGGTATACAGTAATTTATATTTAGTTTTAATTTTAGCCCTCTGCGACATTGGGTTCTTGAAAGGCACACGTTTAATATGAAATGTCATTGAATTAACTAGAATATCTTAGAATTTAAACTTATAGCCCAAATGCACTGTAACAATTGCAAAATGAATGTTTGCCGCTGGCTGAAATTAAAACTTAAACAAATATGAATCAAGAGCGATGCCATGTAAAAAAATCTTCAAGAATCTAACTATGATACATCAACATGCAAGTTTTTCCTTTATAAATTACTAGACAATGACTTTGTCGTCTGCTTATATTTTCTAACCAAAATTACCAGATCTGGGATAATGTTAAAAAAATCATAAAGAATATAAGATAAACGCCGGCTGATTACCGGAAGTTGCGAGTTGAGCGTAAAATTAATAGTATTCAAACAAAAGATTTCACCAAGAGAAGCTTTGTGAGTGAGATTGAAAGAAACTCTTTCTTCTTGGTCTTAATATGCTTAGTGAAGACAATCCAGTTTAGATGGAATGTAATGAGGTTTAAGCATAGAACAGTTGAACAAACTCGTTTAACGGTAACCATGCTTATTAAAACTTTTTATCAGGGAGCCAATATAGGCCTCGCATTTTTTTTGTTTTTATATTTTCAATTTCCAATGAACACACATATTGATGTAATCTAATCGCCTAAAAAACTTTTTCAGCATGCTGTTTTCAATGAACTTGCGCCTATTGAAAATGTGTTATTGGTATGAAATAGATGTAACCAAGAATGAAAGCATTAGTGCAGCTACAAGAATGCGAGCATGTCACCCGTCTGAGCCCAACACAAAACTACGTCATAACGCCACCTAGTGTCAATGAAATGTACAGCCAATGGGACAATGATTTTATCTGTCTGATTATATTACAAAACATTAAGTGGCAAAACGCCACCTAGTGTCAATGAAAAGTTCCGGCAACGGCCCGTCGTCCCTCATCTGATGTGCGTCTCTGTCGATGGGTTTACTGACGTAATCTGGACCGTCAACAGTAAAATTATGGATGTCGTTATATCAAAAGCAAAGAATTTATGAAGTAGTTAAGTTTCTTTTATCTTTCCATAGATTTTTCATCGATTATGATAGTTCTGAACACTATTTTTTTGGAATTGGAATGCTTCGTGTGGTCTACGCAAATGTACAATGTAATAATTTGTGTGTGAACAAAATGGCAGTGCAATTGTGACCGACTTTGCCACTGTGTGAGTAGCGTACGTCATTCAATGGCCATAGTATAGAAGAAGACATGTAGCTCCCGTTCCAATTTTTGTTCTACATCCATGTTAACTCCAGGGCTTTGCTTTATGCTTCGGCGTTAAGACTGACTCGCGTCTTTATAGGCGCGCGACGGAATTCCTCATATGTATCATCTTAAAACTGATGAAATATTTTTAAACCAAACTTTAAGTTAGTGCAAATTCAAAAAAAAGGAAAACTGCAATTATCAGAAATGTAGTGTGGCCCAGCAAACATTATCAGTGTTGGTATGTACTCAGTGTTGGTATATAATCAGTGTTGGTATGTACTCAGTGTTGGTATATAATCAGTGTTGGTATGTACTCAGTGTTGGTATATAATCAGTGTTGGTATGTACTCAGTGTTGGTATATAATCAGTGTTGGTATGTACTCAGTGTTGGTATATAATCAGTGTTGGTATGTACTCAGTGTTGGTATATACTCAGTGTTGGTATGTACTCAGTGTTGGTATGTACTCAGTGTTGGTATGTACTCAGAGTTGGCACAGGGCAGTATTTTTTTTTTCAAATTCTTGTGGCTTTTAGTATTTTCTAATTAAAACGCACATTGTACATTTTAAGTCAAACACAATTCGGGTGTACGGAATTTAAAGGCGGAATTCGAATTTCTCGACCATTTTTTTCTCTTGTAAAAAAATCTTCAAGCAGTTTGAAATACCTTTGACCGTTTGAGTAATTTGGAATGGAATTGACCTTGCCATTGCCAGTTACACTCTCCATACTATAGCCTGCTCAGTGCAATGCCTTATGCACACATTCATAAACGTATTTTTGGAAACGGTAATATTTCGGTGTACCTTCCAAAGGTAATACGTTTTCTGTCAATCGGTATTTGAATTACGATCTACAGTGTGAAGATTATGGTCAATAGTATGGTAAAGTTTAATACTTCAGCTTTCTGTTGTGTGCGCAAGAGAGAAATCGTATGTGATGCACCTGGCAATGGTCAAAGAAGCCTTTCAAATAGTGGCTTCTCTGTAGAATGTAAGAAAATGATCTTACTTCGAAATAGCACGATGCCTCATGAAGCCGTTAGATATTTAACCCTTTGCCCTCTTAAACCGACCAAAACCAGCTGGTGATCAAATGTCGTCTGCTTCGGTGTTTTCAAATAATTTTAGCAGCAATGAAAGACAAATAATTTTAGCAGCAATGAAAAACAATTTGACTGAGAATTGTAGATGAGAACTATCAAGATCACATGCCCCAGGTCAACAGCTTTCCTTGACATGGGTTGGGCACTTAGTGCCCAACCCATGTCAAGGAAAGCTGTTGAATTAGTCTTAATTCAAGGGGAAAAGGGTTAAGCGCTTCTGCTCTTTGTGTGCTTGAAGCAGCCCGCATACAAGGTCTCAAGGCACCAAGCAAGGCGGTGGAGTCAGTTTCCATGTGACAGGACCGGGCTTGACTAGAACACTAGCTATAAAGTGCTGACTTTTTAAAATTGAATCATTGACACATTTTATTTCTGCCCGGCTGACACAATTTTAAATTGCACGAACGGTATTAAAATATAAAACAAATTATCAGTGAACCATTACGCACCTACAATAGTTATTTTCTTATCAGCATTTCCACCAGAGGTACACACACACATGCATGCATACATTTATACATGCACGCACGCATGCATGCATACATACATACATACATACATAAACACACACACATACATACACATAGAAACACATACATCCATATACACATACATACATGGATACATAGACATATACATATATAGGTACATATATACATATATACATATATAGACACATATATACACAGATACATGGACACATTATACATACATGCACACACACATGCTTACATACATATATACATACATAGGTACATACATACATATATAGATACATACATACATACAGAGACACATAAGTACATAGACACATACATACATCCATACATCCATACATCCATACATATATACATACATACATACATACATACATACATACATACATACATACATACAAACAAAATGGATTATACTAAAATGTTTTGTAAGAGGCTGAAATTAACGCAATTGAACTATAGTAGGCGCTGTTTTCATTAGATCATTCTTGCGAAGAGGTAAGACAGTAAATATTTCCTCTTTAAAAAAGCTAAAATAAAATGTACGTGTGCATAGAAATCAGTTTAATGTAGGTTACCAGACGGGAATGCCACAGTTTGATGTTAGCCTAATTTTGTCTATTCAGTGGATCTTTAATATTGTCACCAGCATTTTTCCAGTCCATGTCTGAAAGGGACAATGTCCATGAGGCCTGTGTCGACGGTGAAGGTATTGCATACTACAACAGCAACGCTCAAATGCATCTACCATTTGTTTGTACAACCTCAAGGAGCAACAGGCAGGCTTTTGATTGACTTTAATTTGCGATATTTTCGTTTTATTATCGTTTGCCACCTTTAATAATTGTCAAGACTGCCAACCAAAATGTATAAATATACGCCATTAGTTGCGTTTGCCCCCGGAAATGAAGAAAATAAAGTGCACATCATTTTGGCAGAAACTAAATCTGAGGAGTATTGCATGCATGAACTGTCAAGTAACTACCGGATCTAAATGGCTTTGTGTCAGACAATATGGTAGCTGCTCAGATGACAATTGACAAGAGGCTTCGTGGGGTAAATGACGCGATTAATGCAGCGGCCAAAGACGCCGGCTGCATTCCCGAAAGACGTCAAGCCTAAAAGCTTTTGGGCTGAGCTACATTTTACATGGCAACGAACGTTTTTGCTGGTCCATAAGGTGCAACTCTTACGAACATTGGTCTAACATGGCAGGCATTGCACATGGTATCTATGAGGGCTAAAGAAGTCACACATTTTATCTGAAAGCGAAGGCAATGAAAGTCATCAGAAAGTTGTCGTTTCCACACACTGCTGCGTAAGCTTCTTCTCCATTATGTGCAAGAAATTATGTTACATTGTTTATTTATTTGCTATTATTTCACGTTTATTTATTCTTTCAAGTCAAGTAGGTTGTCTTTACCAAATACAGGACACAGGCAGCCAGCCGCCATCCCATTCAACGCGTGTCCGGAAATTTAAATCCGTGAAACATGCTTGATGGTTTCCCGTTATTGACCATCTGATAAATTTATTTGACTGGTAAAGTTTGAATTTCCAAAATGTTTGCATCCAACGCGATAGACCGAAGAGAGTTATGGAGAGAAGAGAGATTTCATTGTGTTTTCTTTTTGGGGGGAGGGGAGCTGGAGGGAGGAGGGGAACAACTTCAAGCAAGATGTAGCCCTGTTGCTTATGTTTGTAAAAAATTCGGCTGTGTGCTAACACAGACATACAGTTTTTTCAGTGGTCCATTTTTTTTTTATTCCTTCTTCACAGCCACTTGAGTCTGGAGTTCTTCTCAGACTTTTTTTTTCAAAAAGCAGCACACCTGCTGTGGTAATTGGTCTTTTAGGGAAAGTCTGCATCTTGTTTGGAATATTCATGGTTTTTATTCTCATTTAAATTAGGGGCAATTGATTTCTTTTAAATCTCAATGAGTTCAAAAGTGTTACAGATAGGCACAAAATTCCAAATTGTCCGCATACATTTTTGACATCTGCCAATCTAATCGAAGTCAACAAAAGTTGCAGCATTTTAAATTATGCTCATTGGCGGCATAGAGAAATTTGAAATTTGACTGTCTCCCACACTATCATAAATAAAGGTGCCGTTCTAACTTCAATTTACAGGTTTGTGACATGGCCGCATCCAATGGAGCATGAAACAATGGTATAGGATTTTATTTTGTGTAAATTAGGTGAACACATAAATTTAGATTTTAAAAAGTTTAAAAACTACCATGATAATTATATTGTAATTGAAATATACATACCTATAAAGGAACCTCACTCTTGGGATCGTTGTACATAGTTGCCTCATGAACGATACGCTAAGGGCCTCAATATTATGTTCCAAAGTGGCATGGGTACGTACTACTTATTTGAAAACATTGGAAGCAAACAGATTCAGGTGAAGAACAAATGTTGTTGCTTAGGGGGGTAGCAATCACTGGGAGTTACTGATACATACGTGTGGTTGTGACGAGAGGTAGCAATCAAACGAATTACAGGAACACAAGGAGTGTGGTAGAAACCAGTAACACTTACAGACACAGTTTGGTTGCCAAGAGAGGTAACACTAAGGTAAAGTTACAGACATGTGTCTGCCATGACATATAGCGATCACGTGGCGTTACACGCACACAACAAGTGTCGTTGTCAAGAGAGGTAGTAACCCGGTCGAGTTTAAGATACTTAAGTGTGGCTGGCAAGAGATTCAGCGATGACGCTGAGGTACAGCAACACGACAAGTGTGATTGCCAAGACAAGTAACAATCAGGCCGAGCTACCGGAGCAGAAGGTATGGTGACAAAGACAAGTGGCAATGGGTGGACTTACAGATACACATATCTGTTTCACCAGCAGCTTCGCATATAAATAGTGTCAGTACCCATTATGTGCCAGTGAAACACTGTTTGGTAACAACGAAAGACGAGAATGGTAGTAAGAAACTGGGTCTGTTTCTTACAGTCGAAATGCTGAGACATGACTGGCTACCAGCAAGCCTCGGTTGCAAGCTAAGCCTTGGGCTGTGACGTCAGCAAGACAGACAAATTCAATATGGCGGTCGAGTTATTAAACTGGTGTCACATACAAATAAGAAATAAAAAGTGATTAGAAATATGGGTTAGGATCCCTAACCTTTACATATCATCTTTCCCAAGATGTAAATTCTACTTAACGGATTATTCCAGTATAACAATAGGTCCATGATAATCCAATATGTCCATTTCATTTCTGACCTGTCAGCCTTTGCTTACCCAAATATTCAGAAGTCATGTATTTATATTTGGATGACATTGTATACAAGCCAGGTGATGACAAAATATTTTTCCATCTACTCCAAAATCATTTTCCTAATGCATGCAATAAGATGTAGGTCCAACTTAGAAGAAAACAATCTGAAGACCAAACTTTGAATTTAACCTCTAAAATCCGCCACCTTGCAATAAAATACCCGGTTTTTACAAAGCCCCACTTTTATAATATTGGGTCTGCTCCGGAGGATTTGCACCTAGAATGCACTGCCAAAGCAGACAGATCCATGATACATTGGGGGTGGTTGGATAGTAGCAACCTTGTGTCCACCTTTCAGATAAAAAGGAAGGAACCCTAAAAATCTATATTTGGGGAGTAGGCCCATTTTGCGATTAAAATCTACAGTTTGCCCTAGAATGCTCAAAAATATCTTTTTCACAACTTAAAGTCAATAAGTATGACACTTGGCATAATCTATGTTATTAAAGAAAAGGTTTTATTTGATCAGTTGTCCTAATCTCCCATTTTTCTGATAAAATGGACAGTTCCGTTATTCAAATTGGACCACTTTTATCTCGGAAATTTAACCCACCTCAGTCCCAATCTATACCCACTTGAAAGCATGGGCACTTGTTGATGAAGTTACAGCATAAATGAGTCATGGGTCTGTTTTAAATTATAATACCAGAGCAGCATCTGGTCGATGGATGTTCGAAACTGGCATCTCTTGCCTCTTCAGTTGGGTGTTGGGTGACAGAAAGCTTGTAAACTGACCATTGAGCTAGACTCAATAAGTGCATGGACTTTCATGTAACTGATTAATAATTTATCACTTCCCTTTCACGTGATGCAAGACTGAGAGATGAATAAACAGAGGGCTGATCATTTTGCATGTTTCTTTGGCACAAGGGCATTGGCTGTTCACTTAAGATGGCCGCCATCCCCATGGTAGCAATAACCAAGCATTAACCTGTGCTGGATGCTGAGCCAGTATTCTATCCAGTTTTGCGGCATTATACACAGAATGATGGAACGCCATACAATACAGTTTGAATTAATACAGAGCTCTTGAAACCAGGATTTGGCAGGATCATAGGAAATAAAATTATGCCGTATTTTACGATTGTTTACCTCTAATTTCAGTGGCAAACACGTCAGAAACTGTAATGGTGCATATGTACAATTTATTTGTTTCATGTCTCACACTCTACAACACACACAAGTATATATATATATATATATATATATATATATATATATATATATATATATATATATATATATATATATATATATATATATATATACATATATATATATATACACACACACGTACGGGTGCTTTTAATGTTGACTACCCATAACCAATCAATCGAATGCTGACTAAGATGATCACCGTGATGAAATGTTATACCTATATCTCGAGATCTTATCAGGAATTCCCATCGGTAACGTATACAGAATAAAGGCAAATTGGCACCTGCCTCAGACATTTTCACAGACATTCCTGTCCATGTTTGCCTGTGTGACCTCATTTTTTGGCTCAAGTCTGTCATGTGCTCTTCAATAACCATGTTTCTGTCACTCATATGCATCTATTCTATGTTGTAACTATAGAGAAGTACTTAAACATCGGGTAAATATACTTGGATTGCACCTGAACACTCCCAAATAGCAGGGCCGACGATGTACCCATGCTTCTTTGTTCACATGAGCTGTCCAGCTATGTAACTGGGAACGAGGCTACCGATTTGACCCCTAATCTTGCATCACATTAAACCCAAGTCACAATCTCAACTGTTATATTTGACCATTTGTCAGCAACAAAAAAACCATTAGCGTATTAAGAGTGATTTGTTACGGAGGATACCGTGTAGTTTTCCATTTGTTACATCAGCTTCGTCACTTTGTGCTGCCTTGATATTCTCATATCTGTATAAAATTCTCTGAGATTTCTTAATACCGAGTCTAATGACTTGTGCCGCTTCTTCTGTATTATTTTATCTGTGTTGTTTGTTGCTATTTTATATTTCATGTAGAGTTTTATTTGTGTGTTGCTCTGTATATACACGAAAGTAAAAACTGATATGAAGTTTTTGCTAGTGTTGAAATATTCTTTGATCAAATACATCATTTAAGAGACGAACTTCATTTGCATTGGTTTTATGAGCTAAAAGGCTTCAGAGGTGAATAGGTATTTTCCATGGAGCATATTAGTCCCCGGAGATCTGCTAATGCTAGAAATTGTCATTTAATGGCGTAAAAATACGATAGTCAGACAGGAATTCAGTTCACAACTTTATTCAACGTTTTCACTTTTCGGTTTCATAGGTGTAATATAAACCAAACGTTCACACTTTCAGCATATACATATGCATGCCTAATGATTGACAAGAACAGTTAACAGGTGGCGTGAGGGTCTTATAAAGTCAGGCCTACAAGCTGCCAGAGAAAAATGTTTAGCTCCCATGAGCCTTTGCGCTTCAGTAAACAAATAGCGCATAAAACATAGCAGCCACTATGTTTGGGCGACTTACTTGGTTTACCAATAAATATCGTCCAAGATTTTCTTTAATAAAGTTCCATAACACGAACATTCTTCCTTCACAATAAATTTATGTTTATTTTACAACATCACCAACGTGGTGAGTGCTTAAACGTGTTTTTAATCGATCGATTTTGATACCGGAGGTTGTGGTATCATTCGTGAGGTGAGAGAGGTTAACAACTTCACACTTGCTTGCAAATTGGCCATCACGCAGGAGACAGGGAAAAGGTTTCTGCACTGTGTTCACGTGTATAACGTGCCTTTGGCTTTCAAAAGTAAAGATGACTCTAAAAGTGGGAGGTATCTGAATATGAATCACAGGAAACTGAAAACAATTGTAACCAAGTTAAGACTTATGGAGCCGTGCGAGTAGAAGCGGAAATCGTTGCCTCTTTGTGAAGAGCCATTGTTGCTACGCTAAAAAAAATGCGCTTCCTGGTCCAACTTCACCGATGCTGAAAACCAAACCATGTGTAAATATTAAAAAAAAAAATACTAGGCGAAGTTTTGCCCAAAAGATTTGTTACCATGCTTGATACTAACAGTGTGAAGGGATTTTCCCGATACTGTATGTTTACAAAACCAAGTATGCACACCGAATTTTAAGTCAAAAAATTGAATTCAGGACCACAATTATTATTTTTTCATAATGTATACTGAGTGAATGGATACTGTGAATTTAAGTAGGTTATTAATTGTATGCTCAGTGTGTTACTCTTAATAGCACCTCAGTAACAATTATTGTAAGGCAAATGGATCCTTCTCTGGCTTTATTGGATTTGAAATATTGCCTGACTAGTTTGATTGGTGAACACACAAAGAAAAGAAACGTGACTTGTTAGTGTACAGACTTGATTTGATTAGTTCCTTATGGTATGTAATAAACAATGAGAAAACCAAATATTGCATCCAAAGGAAACCAGTTTGTGTTTTGTCTGTGCGGAATGAAATACATTCCTGCTTAATTGTGTCCCATCTTAATCCATATGAATAAAACAACAAGCAAAAATGAACATTGAATATAACCTGAAAGTAAGATAAGGACACGGCTGATGGCTAGCAAATATTTATCTTCACAGGTAAAACGCTGGCAAATATATGAAAATTGCATGAACATCCATGAGGTTGCCTTCGTATTGACCGCTGGGATAGCTGAACCAGAGTATATTTCATGGATAAAATCGCGACATATATTTTACAATATACAAATCAGAGTTTTGACTAATTTCCTCATGAAATTATCAAAGGAGACACGCGTATTTTAACCAACTGCCGCAAAGTTTAACATATATAATAGTGTAGCATATGTAGAGACAAGCAGTTTCTGATACAAAAAAATCATTTATTTCGTATGGTGCACAATCCAGAGTACATTATACATACAGTCTGAGATAAAGCACCATGAAAAATACAAAAGAAATAGGCATGCGCTCTAGGCAACAAATTATTCAAAAACATTCCAGCGAGAGTTATCTCACTGAGGAATTCAACCATACCAAAGACGTTTTTCGTCGAGCATATTTACTTTCGCAAAAAGAAACAGCGTTTTACAGCCATAAAACAATTAGGAGGTGAACATTCTGTAGCGCACGAAGCATTCAAGCTTGACCATTCATGATTGGTGAACAACAACCTGAAATGTATATGTACATACACAATATAGAGCACAATGCATGTAATGCAATAGCTAAACGTTCCAAAATTGAAATGGCCTGAACAGAAAATAGAGACAAAGAACACGAAAACATGAAACAGAATGCAAATAAATGAATATGCTGCAATTGGCTTGACAAGGGACATCTTTTAACTGTCATGTTGGGCGTGGCAATGCCAAATATGCGAATCACTATGTAGTACGCATTGAATAAGGGAAGTTTGTTGTAAGAAACAAGCAAGATTAAACCAAGATGTATAACATGTTCTGCGCGACATTGAGATCTCTGAAACATAATATATAATAATAATAATGATAATGATAATGATAATGATAATGATAATGATAATGATAATAATATAATAATAATAATAATAATAATAATAATAATAATAATAATAATAATAATAATAATAATAATAATTTTATTAGGAAAACTACCCCTTTACAACGGGGGCATCGATGGAACGGGGCTTATTCCATGATGCGTCCAAGTATCTTACCCATTTAAAGTTTGCTTTCAACCGGTGTAATCAATCATCAATATCATAATTTTTGTCCCCCGCACTAAAACTAGAGATAAACCACTCATTGGGAGAAAACTCTAGAAAGTGTAAGGACAAGTACATCGTGCACTTTTGGTTTACAATGTAGAAAATATATGTTTATCATCGTCATATTTACAATGTATAAAATTAAAGTACACTTCAAAACAGATAAAACTTATATATAATATAGGAGCTTCATTTAAAATCTATGGAATTTGCACCTTACAGGGAACTGTACAACTCTATTTCTATATTGTGAACAGGCACTGTTGAAGATATATATATGTATATATATATATATATATACACACATTTGATGGACAAATTCCATCTCTGTAATTTTTTTTCCAATCCTAGACATCCGGTTCTAGCCATAACATATACTCTCATAGGAAAGTTTTATTCGTAAATGCACTAGCTTTAACCTTTAAATCCTGAGAATAAAAACCGAAGAGGAAATGTGAAAATCATAACAAATGAGCAAAATATAATTCGGTAATTACGTTCACGTCAGCATATCAGCATACAGTAGATGGGATGAACTGAGGAATCAAAGATGAATAATTTGCAAGTGCGTTACTAGCAGTGTGGAAATAAGTAATAATATGGAATAGTGGAAACACATGTGTACTCAGTAGCATTTTGAAAAGGGGAAAATTATAGATAAACAGCGTTATTGTAATGCTGAGTGGCACGGTTGCTGATCAGCAAACAATAGATATAAATAGTAATTAAATCAGGCTACAAATAGACGAGTCACTCCTCTTTTGTGTCTAGACGCTATTATGTGATTCTTTCAGTCGAAAACAATGTTCCTAAAGATAGTTGTAAAATAAAGATATATTTGCTCCCAGCACATGTATTGAAAGGTACATTCGCGTAAGCACATCATACAAGAAATGGGGGCGAAAAGTAAATTATATTTTATACATGTACCAAATAGACATTATCTGTATGCTACAGACTGCATATCATCAGAGAGCAAAAACTTTGATGAAAAGCAACAGGCATATATCAAAAAAACATTGGGAAAAATAAATGGAAGACGACATTTGAACGTCACCAAAGTAATACAAAGGCCAGTCTTATAGGTCACTGAGTTCAGGTACGAAGACCTGACAGTGAGGTCTCCCTGCGCGGTCCCCTTCACAGATAAACACGGTTTAAGTTAATTGAGATGCAGGTCAATAAGTCAATATCAATAACAGTCATTTAAAAAAACAAGGGAACTAGAAAGGAGCTAAGTTGTTCGTATGTTTGGCTCGCGATGCATCGATGAGCTCGTCACACTTTACATATGGCGTTGCCTTGGCTTTTTGGCCGTTTGTTGCCTTCAAGTAATGACTTGACTTCGCTTTCGTCTTGGATTTTAAGAACTGTGTACGATCAAGCAGTTCGTTACCGACTGCATCCATTTCAGTTTGGAGCTTAATGAATTTTAGTTTGCGCTTTCTCTTAGACATTTGATTTTCTAGCTCCTTTATGGAAGTGTTCAGAGAAGTGAAATGGTAGCTGTGTGTGTGCAGACTGACCAGAGTGATCAGTAGACTTCTTACGATCACTCATTTTCGGTTTGGCACAACCAGCTCCAAGAAAAGATCAGAGTCCAGAGCCTGGTCATTTTCAAGTCCTTTTTCACTCGGACCATTAACTTCACCAATGCTAACCCTTGAATCCTAGCTGTGATCACCCCCATGCATTTTGTTATCGTCAATCCTCTCCAAATTTGTCAACGAACGTCTATTGGACTTGAGGTCCAACATCACAAGAAATACAAAACACAACGCTAAGCGGCATTTTATCAAAGACATATCGAAGGTCGCATTTTGAGAAAACGCCACGATGTCAATTATGTTACGAAAAGCGGGAACAAGAGTAAAGGAAAATTCGAGGTACCAGGTCACACGACCATTTTAAGACAGAAAAAGGGATCCTTTAAACAATGAATAAACCTTTAAATTATTATGCAACTTAAATATTGCGTCAACAAAAAAGATTCATGTGAAGTGCCAAGAGGAGAATTAACTATTATGTGAAAGAAAATTTGCTTTGCCTGTATGATAAAAATGTAGTGAACCATTTTACAGCATACAGATTAACAACAAACACAATTATGCCTCTGCATCCCGGGAGCTCCCCCCCCCCCCCGCCTCCCGCCTAAAATGGCAGAAAAAATGGTGGCACTTTCTGACAGCAGTGTTGACAGTAACATAATTAAATCCTCTTTGACCTTGAAAAAATTCAATCAGATAAAAGCAAGCAGTATTACAAATACAGCCACAATATAAAAAGCTGCTGGGAAGGTTCAATAATGAAAGTACGTGGAGTCTTTTAGTAACGAAAAATGGTCGGTAAGATTTATCGGTCACCACTTGCAGATATTTTTCTTTGAATTGCAGGACTTACGACAAAACCTATCCCTTTCTCTCTGTTCCACGACCCTCCTTGCTTCCACGCAAATGTTGGGGCCTCTCCGGATGCAGTTGCTAACATACGAACAAGTCACAAACGTGAGGATAACTGCTTTAGTTCTTGAGAGTGGGTCAAGAATCGCACTTCCGGACCGACGTAGAACGTTGATTTGATCTTGTTTCCGGTCATTACGGGTGAAGCTAGGGAAGGCATACAGTAAATAGAGTCGCTTATATGCTCCTTCCCTTTGTTTCTCGTGCAGCATCACTTGTCTTTGAAAACGATCAAAGCAAATAACTCACACATCACATCACACTCATTTCACGGTTAAGCAAACGCCAATTTAACACAGCAGGCGGGCTAAATAGCTTTCACATATTACCATCTTTTCGTAAGCATGTGGTGTGTAATTTCCTATTATGATTCCAGGCATTAGTCTTAGCAGACCTACAGACCCACCTCAACGGGATCAATACAAGTGAGACTTGGATTTGAGTTCAGTGTCTTGAGCCCGTGAATTGCAGACACGGCTTAACCTGCATTGCTGTTGACAACACGGTGAAATTGCGGGCATGACTAGGCGATGTAAGTCCTCATCTTCAGGGATCCTGACAAGTCTTGAAAGATATAACAGAGCGTCTCTCGTAGTGTCTGCCCCACGCTAACGAGCAAACGACTCTCAACCATAGAATTACATTTCTTGTAGGCTTTATTGAGGGGCCGACCGGCTGATCTCCCGACACAAAAACAGCTATGCAGACTTCTTCAGATATGACAGTAAATCAATGCAGAAATTCATAATTCTTGCAATACCTTGACCTCTGGCTCTGACCGCTTGTGCTCTTGACCCGCCACGTAACTGATGGATGAAACAAATGAGAAATTCTGGTGTTTTATTACAAGGATATTAAAGTTTAACACAACGATCAAGACGTTCCATACAGTACCTGGTGGACTGCGTAATCATCAATCTAATTCAGCCAGGCGGCAAAACGTATTCATCCCCTACACAACTGACTGCGAGGGAAAGCCAGTTAACATGGTGTGGAGATGTGTGTGGCCTAGTGCAGGGCAGCAATACCCGTGTCCCTGCAACAAGCACGTCTGCATGGACCAAGCTGGACATGACTTGTAAAACGTTCCCCGATCTTAAGAAGATAAGTCTGTACAAGAATAACATGGCATGTCATAGGTGCTAGATCACTCGGTGGCACCACTTGTTTCCAGTTCCTGTTGACTCCTATCGATCAGACAAGTCACCTGTACCTACCCCCCCCCCTCCCCACCGACTCCTCTCCTGCAACTGTTCGTGAGGTTAATGATGATATCATTTTGTACAAAAATATCGAAAGAGGGTAATTTCATCTTAAGGTATAAAAAAGGAATTGTGGTTAGTCCAGAGGCTATACTGTCCCACACAAATGCTATCTGGATTTAATTTCCGCTTTTACGTCAGGTAGAAATTCTCCTTGAATAGGTTGGCATCGCAAATGTTAACAGCAGAGGGAGATATCAAACAGTTTATTTTCTGACACGGCACCCCATTACTAATGGTCATGTTTATCTCAGTTTTTTAAAAGTAAAATACAGTCATTATTGGCAATAAGTCAGTTTTACAAAGCAAAATACAATTATTATTCGTAATTAATTTATTTTAATAATAAATTTTGCGTGGATTGGAAATAACCACGGTACACAATAACTACAAGTGCATAGAAATAGAGCATCAAAGACTGTGAAGTACAGCAGACATGTATACGACAATATACACCATAACTCAGTACTGTCTGTCTGTAAGGCACATGTCTGTCACTTTATACAGTAATCACAAGTGCAACGATAGAAATAGAGCATCAAAGACTGTGAAGTACAGCATACATGTATACGACAATATACACCATAGCTCAGGACTGTCTGTCTGTAAGGCACATGTCTGTCACTTTATACAGTAATCACAAGTGCAACGATAGAAATAGAGCATCAAAGACTGTGAAGTACAGCATACATGTATACGACAATATACACCATAACTCAGGACTGTCTGTCTGTAAGGCACATGTCTGTCACTTTATACAGTAATCACAAGTGCAACGATAGAAATAGAGCATCAAAGACTGTGAAGTACAGCATACATGTATACGACAATATACACCATAACTCGGGACTGTCTGTCTGTAAGCCACATGTCTGTCACTTTATACAGTAATCACAAGTGCAACGATAGAAATAGAGCATCAAAGACTGTGAAGTACAGCATACATGTATACGACAATATACACCATAGCTCAGTACTGGCTGTCTGTAAGGCACATGTCTGTCACTTTATACAGTAATCACAAGTGCAAGGATAGAAATAGAGCATCAAAGACTGTGAAGTACAGCATACATGTATACGACAATATACACCATAGCTCAGGACTGTCTGTCTGTAAGGCACATGTCTGTCACTTTATACAGTAATCACAAGTGCAACGATAGAAATAGAGCATCAAAGACTGTGAAGTACAGCAGACATGTATACGACAATATACACCATAACTCAGGACTGTCTGTCTGTAAGGCACATGTCTGTCACTTTATACAGTAATCACAAGTGCAACGATAGAAATAGAGCATCAAAGACTGTGAAGTACAGCAGACATGTATACGACAATATACACCATAACTCAGGACTGTCTGACTGTAAGGCACATGTCTGTCACTTTATACAGTAATCACAAGTGCAACGATAGAAATAGAGCATCAAAGACTCTGAAATACACCAAGCAAGGCATAAAACATACAACGTAATTACACAATATAGTCTGTATGATACATGTCTATCACTTGGCAGTGCGGCAAAACATGCAAGAGACAAGACATACACCATTATTAAGCAATATAGTCGGTAAGGTAGACTATAACTATGCAATATAGTCTGTAAGATACACTGTAACTATTTAACACAAAGAGAAACCTTACAAACCAAATTCTGTAAGCCCATGTACCGTTTGAACACTATCAAGTCCGATATTCTAAAATCAAAGTCCTATCCCGTACCATTCACTGAAAAAATGCATAATTCTAAATCATAATAGCAAATTAATTTATAAAAGGAACAAATCATATTCATAAAATTTGAAATTTAGAAGAAAGTTTTAAGCATTATAAGCCTTTTGAAAATCGGGTCTTCAGCTGGGAGCCAGCGCAAGACTTGTTTCGGTGCCATTTATCCCCAGACAAGTCATTCTGCTAACTGGCGGTACCATGTTTGAATTCCCAATACAAACATCCCAAGCTGATGTATTATGCGAATATGATGCTTCTTTGTTGATAGGCCTACTTAAAATGTAGCCCACATTACATAAATATAATGAAACTACAGCTACCATTCATGATTAGGTCTACCAAAATTGAATCATAAAATAATAAACCCCACACTTACCTACAGCGCTGGGTCTTACAACAGACCCGACTAGGCCTACCTGACGAAGTGATCAGATCAAACAGATAAAACCTGGTTCTTCAACTTCAAGTAAAACGCAAATATAACGATGTGACGTAAAAGAGTCACGTTATTAATTGCGTCACAGCTGAAAACTGGTCAGATCAATGTTGTTCTGTTTCAGTAATAAAAATCAGCCTATTTGTATCACTGAATAACTATGCAATATAGTCTGCAATATAGTCTGTAAAAGACGTCATAATTAAGCAATATAGTATGTAAAATACACCATAATTATGCAATATAGTTTTTAAGATACACCATAATTAAGCAATATAGTCTGTAAGATCCACCATAATAATGCAGTATAGTTTGCCTGACATATATGTCCAGCAGACTATACTGCATTATTATGTGTACCGGCCATGTATCTTTCTGTACATTTAGCAGTACAAAAAGATACATGGTCGATGTGAAGGCTTAACTCCATTTGGCAGACAGAAGATAAACACTTGTAAATATCTTAGAACAGTAGAAATTATGACCAAGAAGTAAGCAAATTGGTCTGTGATTTACCAGATACAGCCTGCAACTGGTCAACTGTGTAACAAATACAACCCAATCTTATGAAATGTTCCGTTAACATGACTTATCCTGTAGCTAGATAGCGATGATAAGTACCTCCCATGACCCTGACGTTCTGCTGCATATGGTGGCACCAGTGCCTATATTGATGGCGTTAGAAATACTTATTTTAAGCATGCTGCTGATTTCAATCTCGTGTGGTGTGTGTGTGGAGAATAAGAATTCTTAATGAACAATACAAATTAACATATTTGCAAGAGCAACACACCTTGTCCCATTAATACAGAGATCTACCCACACATACAGGGAATTCTTTGTTGAGCTGTAAAGGCTAGACCAGCCCCGTATGCAAAATAAATGTGCACTATTGTTGCGATTTGTTACTGCTAGTAAATAAGAACAGGCATATACATGTACAGTTGTCATTATCAACAAGCGAATCTATAGTTTTGTTCAACTCGTGGCCATATGTTGGCGGTTGAAGAAGGATGGGATCAGCTGCCTCCCAAATTATGGCTTCACCAGGTCAAAATTTGATTTGGTTTAATAACACACAAACTTAGTATTATAAACAAGCCTTCTTTTGTTTATCACTATTTACCCCGGTAATGTCAAAGTGGTACAAGACGTGTTTTTCTGACAATGTCTACAAGGACAGTGCAAAGTTAAATTATTCACCAAGATGTAACTGACCGTTACATAGTAGAAAAAGTGTATCCAATTATAACTGTATGTTGCTATAGATTGCTAAGGTTTCTTCTGATTGGATGTTAAACCCATATTTTTCTAGTCGTGATACTACTTTTCAAGTCCAAGTCGCTCGTATGTCGCGTCAACAATGGCCACAAACTCCCTCAATTCTGGCGTCTTTTCCGGTACATTCTCAATGGCGATGCCGTCATAACCATCTCAAACGCGTCATTCAGTCAAAAGAATGCAGCTGAAGTGTGTCATCTCTGTATTTACCACACTCTGTACTGTCATTATATCATCTCTGTATTTACCACACTCTGTACTATCGTTAAACCATCTCTGTATTTACCACACTCTGTACTATCGTTATACCATCTCTGTATTTACCACACTCTGTACTGTTGTTATATCATCTTTGTATTTACCACACTCTGTACTGTCATTATATCATCTCTGTATTTACCACACTCTGTACTGTCGTTATATCATCTCTGTATTTACCACACTCTGTACTGTCGTTATGTCATCTCTGTATTTACCACACTCTGTACTGTCGTCATATCATTTCTGTATTTACCACACTCTGTACTGTCGTTATATCATCTCTGTATTTACCACACTCTGTACTGTCGTTATATCATCTCTGTATTTACCACACTCTGTACTGTCGTTATATCATCTGTGTATTTACCACACTCTGTACTGTCGTACCTACACTCAAAAACTTAATGTCTTCAAACAGTATAGCACACCGGCGACCATCTGCTTTGTGTCGTCTGGCGCCATTGAATTGGATGCGGAGGCTGCTCGGTCTCCCACAGAAACCTTTGGTCAGCCTGCAATGATAAATTTATACACAGTTAGATTTCTAGTCTCAACACAATTATAAATGTTTCAATGGCAAGGCAGCAGCAAGGAGTTTTGGCTCAATTCTCGAAATAACAGTTAAAACTTTTATTTCACACTGGCGGCATTTGACCGGGAGTCGCAGTCAGAATAATAAGATGATGGTCTGGTTTACTTGTTATACAAATGAATCTTGAATCTATCTCGACTCTATGCATGTATTTGTTGCAGCAGTGCTCACCTTTGTGCACGTTAAATACACTTTCGCTATATCCACTCGGCACCAGCTTTTTAATTTCCGCACACATATCCCGAGGGTAGGCGGAGTTTCATGCTTGCTGTGTTGCAGAAACACCGCCGACTGAACAGGTGAAGACTGTGAGACGGAAGCCAAGGTTAGGACAAGCAGCTTGTGATCTCATATTAGAGAAGTAATCAATGCTCAAACAGCTTGCTAAGTGGCTCGTGTCTCTCCATCAAAATTATATCTGTGCCGTCCATCTTCAAATTGATCGTCACATTGGTGTCTTTAAGCGTAGAGTTGGAGCCACGTGGCGTCGAGAAAGAATATGCCCATGCTAGATTTGTGCTTGCAACACTTACTCAACGCAAACCTTGGCTGAACTAAGGAGGATCCATACGCTCTCTGCCCTGCTTGGTTGAACATTCCATTTTCCGCGTATGTTTTTATTTTGGTGGCTTCAAGGAAAGTTGTCAATCATATATTCATCACAGT
Organism: Hermodice carunculata; assembly: GCA_964020975.1. NCBI lineage: Eukaryota > Metazoa > Annelida > Polychaeta > Eunicida > Amphinomidae > Hermodice > Hermodice carunculata. Next base: position 7,880,669 of record OZ026621.1, on the reverse strand, counting down.
GATGGATCCATCTAAAATGCCACAACACTATTGTATTATGATTTTTTTTTTTCAAGAAAGAAAGTAATCGATTATGGAACCATCACTCATCACCCAGAATCGCCGTCACCGTCGCTAGAAAGGCGAGAGCACATAACAGCAAAATAATTCAGAACTCTTCAAATACAATATACAATATGAATCGCACGGGATCAATTATCTACTTCCTGGTTGGTCCTGACCTTGCCGCCGGTTGGCATGACCTTCAGATGGACAGAGCAGCAGACGACTTAAACATCGTTTTATATGAAGCAGGAAAGTTAGCGTTGAAATACATTTAATAAAGTTAAAAGAAAACTTTACAAACATACGTTGATAAGCAATGTTATAGTCTGATCTAAAATATAAAAGCTTTAGCCCGAAATTGGCTTCAGTACCTCATACTTATCCATAAAGACAACCATATTACGCCACACGCCGAAAGTTCAGCCAAATGAACAAAATATGTGAACGGAATTTAAAAAATAATGCCATTGATTCATTGAGTAAATTTTAAAATGTTAACCCCAGAGAGTATTGAAAATTGGTCAAAGAGTTGGAAAACTTTGCATGTCCAAAACTACGCCCATCTGAAAAAATAGTACGGCTTGAATAGCTCGGAAATGTCACCAAATCATGTCCGATGAATCGAAAGCAAGGAAGACTTCCAGGTTCGAGGAGGTGCGACATAAATTAGATTGTCATATAACCTTCACATTTTCGGCACTGGATTTACTACAGGAGAGATACATAACTGCATTGATGGGTTAAGAAATGGTAAATCCCAAGTAATGATGGCATACTGAATGAGATGGTCAAATCTGGTAGAAATGTTTTGTTTCCAATTTTAGAAAAGTTCTACAATACGATTTACATGTCTAAATATTTCCCCCGTTTATGGAAAGTAAGCTTGCTTATAGGTTTTAATAAAGGAGGGTCTTCTAGGGATCCTAATAAATGCAGAGGTATCTCTCTCAGCAGCTGTTTTCTAAACTGCTTTGTGCAGTCTTGAAAAAAACAATACAAATTCACATGGAAAAACATAGTTATAATAATAAATATCAAATCGGGTTTGTAGAAAACACTCGAACAAGTGAACACATTTTCGTGCTTCGATCTCTTATAGACAAGTATATCAAAGTTTCTGGAAACAAAAGATTCCTTTTTGTGTGTGTTCTTTTTTCCATCTCCAAAAGCTTTCGATACTGTGTGGCATGATGGACTATTGTACAAATGTTTGAATTACAATATTTGCAACTTTTGTGAAACATTTTGCACCCATGTATAATAAGTCGTCTGCCCAAATTAAATCTAATTCGGGATTATCAGAAAAAAATATATTTGAATAATGGCGTAAAACAAGGATGTGTGCTAAGCCCGACTCTATTCACTTTGTTCATCAATGATTTGCCAGAAATGTTTACACCAGACTGCCATTCAGTATCCCTATATAATGAGAAATACAATTGTATGTTTTATACCTATGACTTGATGCTAATTTCGGAAAGATGTTTGGATAAATTACACGCATATTGTATAAACTGGAATTTGAATATTAATGTAGAAAAATCCAAAATAGTTATATTAACTAAGTCTAATAGTTGACACGCTTCTTTGTTCGCAATAAGGAACTAGAAATAACTAATGAATATACCTACCTCGGCATTGAAATGACATCTAATGAAAATTTCGCTGGAGCCATAAAACATTTATGTGAAAAAGCTAAAAAGGTTCTTGGACACTTCAAACATACGCTGTTCGGTGAAAAAAATGATATTCGTGTATATTTGGATTTATTTCATAAACTGATTCTCCTTATATTTCTTTATGGTTGCCAAATATGGGGTGCATATGTACTATCTCCTATAAATTTCATCGCGCAAGACAATATATCAGGCTTTTTCAAAACTGAATTCGAAAAGTTATATTTAAGATTTTTGCAATACACTCTAGGAGTGAACTCTAAAGTAAGCAATATTGCAGTTTTGAGTGAGCTCGGAACTTTTCCATATTCTCGGAAAAAAATGAAGCTTATATGTAAAAACTGGTACAGAACTATAAACTCTAACCATGACAAATTGTTGTATGATGCCTGTAAATAAAACTTCGAAATTCTGTCATTGACTAACTTTAACCGACTAAACACTGTGAAGAACACCCTAAAATTAACCAAATGCGAAAATATTTGGAACAATGATCTATACTAAGTGGCCAGTAATTCCCCATTACATTCGACAAAATAACCTCTCAAATTGAGAGTCATAAAATGACACACAGAACATGTCGGATTGATGAAAATACTCTATAAAACGTCGTTATCTGTTTGTCATCATTGTAACTGAACATTGGTTATAACTATTGAAAAAGAACTTTGTCATTCACATTTTGGATTTAGGATGTTTGCTGGCTTGATAAACTCGTCGAGTCGTATAATTTTGCAATTCACTGAGTGAATTTATGGTCCATTTGCTTTTACCATCATTGAAAATCAAATTAAAATTTTCAAAAAAAATAAGCATACATTCATTAAGCTTTTTTGTTAAAAATGTAATTTTCAGTAGTACACAAATTCCCGTACATGATTCATAGCTCTAAATATTTCTTATTGTTCGAGATGGGCAGTTCAGGCCCTTTATGCATGGGTTTCGCATTTTTCACTTGCTATATGAATATTTCAATACATGTTAACCTGGGTGATTATTATATATGAACGTAGAGCTTTTTTTTGTTCTTTCCCACACAAACAACAAACAGTTTGAACACCAGGCACATTTTAAAAAATCATATGCAGAAAAAAAAAACAGTGGAAACTCAAGATAACTTTACCCTTGAATAAATATGTAGCTAAGGTCTGAGAATGCAAAGAAGAGGTTACTTTGCCCTACGAAAATATTGAGCAACAACCGTAGGGTGACGGGAAACATCTTTTATTGAGGTGATTTTGAAAGTTGATGTACGGTGCTGAATCGAAGGCCTTGGTGGCATCAATGAAATGTTGGTATTTTAGGAGATATCATAATATATATTTTCGGCATTTCCTTAATGTTGGTGGAGTTGTCCCGATTCTGGGAATAAATGCCGAGTCAGTACATGTACTGCATAATCGCGTTGATATGGCACTCACACATAACTATCTCCATTGAACCATTCATTTTCATTTCATTTCATTTCATTTCAATCTTTATTTATCCTCGGGTTACAAACATGAAACTTTGGCTATACAGCAATTACACCGAGTAGGAGTTTTGACATAAGTAACATAAAACAGGTCACAGACCTCAACTAAGATGAAAGTATAATTATCAAATAAAATGTTTAAAATAATTTAAGCTCATGTGAAAAGAATTCTTTTTAAGAATGGGGATATGGTCGAGTGGATATATACGTTTCCCATTTCAGCTAGGCGACTGGTGCCAAAGGTTGCAGGTTCGAGTCCCGCTTGTTCCGAATATGAAATAATTATCAAACCGAAGTAGCCATTTATTTTCAATTCAAATTTCAAGTTTGGCATAAAATATACGCTTACAATTATTTTTGTCTACCCATTTTTCGTTTGCAAAGAGATGTAATAGCAACTTCCATTAACTGATACCATTGAAGATGTGTTTTCAAGATATCCTACGTGTCTTTTTGTGTTCCGATCTGTTCATAAGACATGATATCTTCTGTATCTCTGTTATAACCGATACGCACACATTGGACACATGATAGTGTCCATGACGTTGCTGCTAAAACATCTTGAGATTGCAATAGAATGATAGCATGGCGTCATGGTTGTGGTTTTGGCTGCTTTCAATTGCTATTTAGAGAACATCATGCCTAAAGCAACCTTGGAATCAATTGCTATTTAGAGAACATCATGCCTACAGCAACCTTTGAATCAATGGCTATTTAGAAAACACCATGCCTTCAGCAACCTTGGAATCAATGGCTATTTAGAGAACACCATGCCTACAGCAACCTTTGAATCAATGGCTATTTAGAGAACATCATGCCTACAGCAACCTTGGAATCAATGGATATTTAGAGAACACCATGCCTTCAGCAACCTTGGAATCAATGGCTATTTAGAGAACACCATGCCTACAGCAACCTTGGAATCAATGGATATTCAGAGAACACCATGCCTACAGCATCCTTTGAATCAACGGATATTTCGAGAACACCATGCCTTCAGCAACCTTGGAATCAATGGCTATTTACAGAACACCATGCCTACAGCAACCTTGGAATCAATGGCTATTTAGAGAACACCATGCCTTCAGCAACCTTGGAATCAATGGCTATTTAGAGAACACCATGCCTACAGCAACCTTGGAATCAATGGCTATTTAGAGAACACCATGCCTTCAGCAACCTTGGAATCAATGGCTATTTAGAGAACACCATGCCTACAGCAACGTTGCAGTCATGCACACAGTTGGAACTTACTGAGACCATTACTTGTCAATATCATAGTTCTAAATTCGGTCGAAGTTGACAACTGTCAAATACTTGACAGGCCAACTTACATTAACATCGCCAGATATAACAGCAAGACTTTGATATCCAACAAGCAATACATTTTTCATTGAATAACTAATCATAATAAGATGATAAGATGTCATATTGACAACATAAATTAATGACTGCTATGACAAATAGAAGCAAAAAACATTTTTCTACAATCCCGGAGACACTGTACCAAAAGTCCAACCAACCAGGGATCATCCATAATCAAAACCCGTCAGCTATCAAACAAACAAGGATAAAATCAAGAATTCCAAGGTTGACATAGCAAAAGCGTAGTGTAATTTTTATAGCAGTGAATAAATATATGTAGTATAAAGGACAGCATGTTTCCTGACTTGAGAGGTACCAAGTAAAGTTACCAGTAGTTTAAATCGACTTAATACTAGCAACTCTAAACTTTAAGAAATATCTTACCTCATACACGCATTGTATAAAAGGTCAGCTACATTTTGTAGGTTTACATATTTTCAACATAATTTATACAACACCTCATATTCATTTAATATTTATATAATCAATTTTCGTTTTGAGTAGTGAAAGAGTTGTATACCATGCTCCCCTGGTCACGGGAACACTGGCAGGCTTTGAGTGTCGGGTGGTTATGGGAACACTGGCAGGCTTTGAGTGTCGGGTGGTCATGGGAACACTGGCAGGCTTTGAGTGTCGGGTGGTCATGGGAACACTGGCAGGCTTTCAGTGTCGGGTGGTTTTGGCTTATAAGTGAAGATGCTTGATGTTATTGCAGGGGGCAGGGTTTTCTAATGTCTGCACATATATTTATTGGAAACACATATGTGTAACTATGGTATATCATATTATGATGCTCGTAATACATCATATAAGCACCACAACATCAGACCCAGTGGGGGTGATGGTGTTCAACTTAGCTTTTCTTAACAATGTGTAATTGGATAAAAAGCCTTTCTACCATCTGATGTTCCATAGGTACAGTTAGCGTGTTAGCCTCAGAGAATCATTGACCAAGAAAGACATAAATGTCCCACCTAGTTGTCAAAATTCTTAGAAAGCAAGGGTATTTGATCGATGGAAATTTGACCTAGAACCATGTATGTCATTCGTCTGCTTCAGACACAAAGAAATGGGCTGATCCATTATCCACCTTTAGCACATGATTCTGTGACACCGCCACTCTAGACATCCCGTGGTCACAGAAATACCATCAATAAGCGCCTTGTTCTCAGTGAACTGTTGGCAACGGACCCTGGGTTCTGTCCACACAAAACATGACGCTGCCTTTGAACCTAGCACAGCTACAAATGTTACGATCAGCCTCTGGGCCAGAGTATGAATAATGTGGGCAAGTAGGAAATGGAATATTGACATGGGATGGTCTGTGTGGCGCGTGTCTTACATCCGTAACTGATGTTAGCCTGTGTACTGCTTCATGGCCAGGCATAGTCTTTGACTGGTCTGTACGACTTATGTCCTATCTGCCGCACTGGTATAAACCTAAACCACAGTTACTTCACCCATGCTTAAACACAACATGGTGGCCACCCAGTGTATTTAAATACAATGTACTTTGCTGGACACGTCCCCACGATGTCAGCACCGAAATCCTTAGCACTGGCTCATGGACATGCAATGTCCTTGGTGTGCCCATAATATGCAGTTTCACTGGGAAGGTATGCTTTTTATATGCACCAAATTGTTGCTGTCGATATTGTACATTCCATGAGTGAGATAGACGTAAATTTGATTTCCTCGGATTTTCTAGCTTTCTGTAGACACCCATGTGTCATAAATTATAACTGGCATTCCCATTCCCAGTCTTTCAGGATCCCCTTACCCCTCCCCTGATAAAAAAGATAAAATCAGATATTCCAAAATGCTTAAGGGAACAAGAGTGTGATATTAATACTATATTTTGGCAGTATAGCCCCAGCTAAACTACTGTTCTAACTTTGGTATATTGTATGTTGGAAAGGTCTACTTTTTCCGAACCAAAAGGCAATAGGTCAGTTTGGCCTTTCACGGTCACTCTCATCCTCCTCCGTAGGTACGTTGAAGTTTGATAGTAACCATAGGTTTAAAGAGCACAATTACCGAGATACACGACCATCATCTGATTTGGTGCTATTCCTATTGAAACAAAGCTTCTATGTGCATAAACCTTTACCAGTTTTTCCTAATTGTTAGAATTCGCTTTAAACCAGACAATAATATCAGGGCCATCTAGTGACAGATTAATTCGAGATCAAGTCCACGTACATTCCAATGAAAGTTAAAAACAATAAATTGTAAATTGTGGAAGACGTCAAAAAACCGAAAACGCACAAAAGTTCATAAAGTAAAGAAAAAGAGTAAAGAAAAAAAGAAACACAGTGCTATCTGGTATCGAAATAACCAGAAGACCACGTGTGCAATTTCGAAGCAATTGGCTGAGTCCTTTCAGAGAGTGTTTCTAACACCTCAAAAAAACATCACCGGCACGTACCCATCAGAACAATCCTTAGTAGAGATTTATCCAAAGTACATCCCTGCCAAGTTTGAAGTTTATTTGGCATAATGTTTTGGAGAGCTCGGCTATGTTATGGTTGACAGGCAACAGACGATAACACAACCAATCCTACTTGATTAGCTGACTGACAAATCATACTATAGGAAATGGACAACTTTATGCTCTAGTCCGCATTCTTATGTTTTCTAGGTGATGCATCAATTATTAATGATAATATGCTGTTACTTTGTTCATCATATTTACATATATTTCCAACCCTGGCACATTCATGTTTCAAAGCTGGGTCATTTTATTCTGAACGCTTTGCCTATTTGGTATCAAGAGCACACGCCAAATAGCAGGAATGGAGAAAGAATGAAAAGAAAGCAAGCTGCTTTGTGGTTTGCTACCAAAGGGTTAAGACTAGATGGCAGAAGACCAAAAGCAACGAGATTCATTTCACTTGTAAATGACTAGGGCTTGTGTTATACCATAAGTAGAACTGTGTGTCTCTATACATATGTGAGACCGTCAGAGGACAAAACAAAGCAAGCTTTTACTTCAAAAGTCTAATTGGTTTAAGCTGATTTTATTAGATCTCAAGAAAGTCATTTTAAACCTGTGATCTTCTCGATCCGTGATTCATCATCTCCTTATGATATAAACCGACTGTTGCATGAGGTTTGAAACAGGGAGTTGTACATTTCGATACATTTTAACTAATATTACTGATCTGTGCCATAAAAACACCCGTGAAACCAACATATGACTAAACTAAACATGTTTGCACATCAAAGGTCCAATCTCGTTTATTGACGTTTTTCATTGTGCCGTCAGAAGGTAAATCATTACGACTCCTGTAAAAATGATCCTGTCTCGAACTATTGATTCCCTTTCAGATCAAAGTAGCACATCGCCACGTATATCTTAACAATACAAATATTAATCACAATAAAAGTGGCCATTATTTGAAGTACTATTATGTTTTTAGATTCAAATTTTTCTTAAATTACCGTTCATTCGAATAACAGCATCGTTTTAAGAACCCTTTCCCCCTTGAAGTGACACTGAGTAAACAACTTTCCTTGGCATGTGTTGGGCACTAGGTAACCAACTCATGCGAAGGAAAGCTGTTGATCTTGGGTATATGATCTTAATAGGGCTCGTGTACAATTCTAAGTCAAACTTATTTTTATTACTGTCGAAACTAGTTGAAAACGCTGAAGCAGACGACATTTGAGCACCAGCCGGTTCTGGCCGGTTTAAGAGGGAAAGGGGAACTTGAAGCCAGACGAGAGAGGAACGATCCGAGTCAACTGCTGTCGTCGGCGTGCACTGTACCAAACTGCGCCGGGGAACGCTGGTTGTATTCCCTACAACTTATCAATGAAAAGTTTGATCAATAATTGTACTATTCTCTACCGCAGAACCATAAAGGTTAATTACTAATTGTAATATTCTCTGCCACAGTACCATTAAGAGTTAAACATAAATTGAACTGTTCTCTATCACGGACTCGTTCCACTAGACTATTTTCTAGTTTATTTTATAAGACTTATACCAACGCTGTTTGGCATGAGATATGTGCTCCTATAATTCATTACGTCACTAACACCTTAAGTGAGGCGTCAGTGCGTAGCTACGTTCTCAATCCCATGACGTGAAAACACCTTGTGGAATCCTCTTGCTGCCGTGGTGAAGTGCACACTACTACTGTGACGCAGTAATATGGAAGTCCAATGACTAAGCACAGGGTAAACATTGACAAGTATCAGCACGCGCCAATACGCGTCACACACACACACACACACACACACACACACACACACACACACACACACACACACACTGAGCACAGCGTAAACATTGACAGGTATCACCACGCACCAATACGCGTGACACATTGCAACCAACCATGCTGTATTTTATATCAGTAGGTATATATATATATATATATATATATATATATATATATATATTGTAACAGGTATGGTAGCGTGAGTGTTACATTTGGGTGCAATGTCTTGATATCTGAAAATCTTCAACATACAACCATGAAAAGGCAAATTAAAACATATATCCCTTTATTAAAGGTAAACCTCACACTAAATCAGGGACTCATAAAATTGGGGACATAACTACCTGTCTCTTGACTTGTTAGAGACTACTGATTACCTGAATCTTCACCATTTAGTAACACCAATTTGGTGACTGTACTGCAATCACATACCATGTGCAAAGCTGTACACACTACCCTGGATACAATGTTATGTTACCTCTTTTGAACAGATACTACATTTATGTCTGGCATTTCAACTTATGTCCTATTATAACCTTTTAATACAGGCAGAACTCTGATCTCCTGACTCCTATAAACACTGGGATAGCAAGGGCTTAACCATAAGTAAACCTTCCCAGGTCTACCTATTCCCAGTGACTCTAATCTGGAGAAACCATCTGTAGCATACCACTAGGATGCCATCCTTGTCTGAGTGGCTGGACTCCAAATAAACCTCTCCTGGTCTATTTGTGGAATGTCACCCTTTCCTGAGTGGCTGGAAGCTGGACTGACCTCCACTGGTCTGTTTCTGGAGTGCCACCCTTTCCTGAGTGGCTGAAAGCTGGACAGACCTCCACTGCCCTGCCTCTGGAGTGCCACCCTTTCCTGAGTGGCTGAAAGCTGGACAGACCTCCACTGGTCTGCCTCTGGAGTGTCACCCTTTCCTGAGTGGCTGAAAGCTGGACAGACCTTCACTGGTCTGCCTCTGGAGTGCCACCCTTTCTTGAGTGGCTGAAAGCTGGACAGACCTTCACTGGCCTGCCTCTGGAGTGCCACCCTTTCCTGAGTGGCTGAAAGCTGGACAGACCTCCACTGGTCTGCCTCTGGAGTGCCACCCTTTCCTGAGTGGCTGAAAGCTGGACAGACCTTCACTGGCCTGCCTCTGAAGTGCCACCCTTTCCTGAGTCGCTGAAAGCTGGACAGACCTCCACTGGTCTGCCTCTGGAGTGCCACCCTTTCCTGAGTGGCTGAAAGCTGGACAGACCTCCACTGCCCTGCCTCTGAGTGCCACCCTTTCCTGAGTGGATGAACTTCAATTCAGGCAGCTCTCACCCTTGGCTGTCACCCAACCACCTCCTGTGGTCAGTGACCAGCTTCCTGACAGACCACTTATCTGTCCCTGGTATGCCACCTACACTCCAATTGCTACAGCTTACAAGTACCACCCTTACCAGTGGTTAATAGGCCCAGGTGTCCAGACTGCCTACTTCCGCAAACACTCAGTAATAATGATTACCTTCAGTCCTCTGGTCTCTTCTGCTGGATCCTCCTTGGCAGGTATACTTATCTCCAACCCTTTCAAGGGGAAAACCTGGACTTGACCTTCACAGCATGGGAGGATCGAGGGAGATCATTAACTCAGATGCTTTTAATGTATGGTGTCACTCATTTACATATGGACATACAAAATCATTAAAATATATTTCTAGAAGGCAGAGATATAAGAACAAGGGATCACATTTTATTACAAACATCTGGACCATAATTCTGCTTTGGGAGTTCTTGCATCTTACCCACAATATTTCTAATAATAGAATTTACAATTGGGCCACTGAAACATCACTTATATTGTGAACAGTGCTGTAACTATCTGCCCTCTACAGACAACCCCAAGAACTAACAAAATACCCTGTCCAGTAGGTGCTGCCATCTGTATACAGATTTAATTGCAGAATTACACAGTTACCATGTATCAGGTTTAATTATTTAGTATTCAATTATCCCATTTCATCACAATATATATATATATATATATATATATATATATATATATATGGGTGGGTGGGTGTTGTGTGGGTGTGGGTGTAGGTGTGTTTATTAATTTACAATTGTATTAATTCCAATTTATATAGGCATAAGTGAGTGTTACTACACAAACAAATAAACCAACAGAAATGTGATATTTTAGTTTAAACATACATATTCATACTGAAGTACTAATTTATATTACAAGATACTGAGAAGACTGTTTTTCCAGACGCAGAAAGGCACCCAATAATATTAACAACATACACAGGACAATATATTAAGAAACATAATTCAATTGAACAAAATGATGTTACTCAATAGTTACAAGTATGTATTATTGAAAATACAAATCACGCCAGTCGAAAAGTCCCGTCCCAATGAATGAAGAAAAGTGCTTATAAAAATCAGCTAGAATCGTTAATGAAATTTTAAACTTAGTAAATTCACCTAAATTTTTAAAAGTGGAAATATTATCATAACCATGTATAAAAGAACTAGGCAATATGTCACTTGCCGTATACACAACTCAATTCTGAATCACTGTGCAATGCAAGTATATTTTGCAAACCGTTTTCAACAAAAATGTGCTTTGACACAAATAGAGAAATTCAAAACAAATATGACACATGATATCATTGGGATGTAAAGATTAACATGCTGCAGACCACATGTAGTTTAGACAAACATTACCCAGATTCAATAATGTCAACCCAACAATGAGAACAAACTTAAATATAGCAAAAGCAGGGACTCAAGGATTACCAAAACATTAACATGTACCCGCAATACCAACGTGAATAAAGAATTTATTCCTGACGCGAGACAGGCAGTCAGTCACCCATCAAAGGCAACTGGTGGCTATACTGGTCCTTTAAGATATTCTCCAATAACTACAGACTTCAGTTTTCTTCCAAAACACACAGGTCTATCCATTTAAAACTAAACGTTTATCACTTGTTTGTTGAGTCCATGAAGATACCAATTTACAAGAGAAATCACAAACGTAGCGGAGAATGAATAATGGTAACAATTCGTCTGCAATGAGGACAGCGACCAGTCCAGGATCAACAGGAAATATCTGTCAAACTTTATTTAAATTGACTGAGAGAAAAGACTGACTATGATCTGTCTCACACTGTCGCTGTTCCTGGATTGTAGCACGATTAGCATCTATCGGGACCAGATCTAATAAGCTAATCGGGGTCAACCTGTTTACTACATTATTTGTTAACTATATTGTTTGAAACATTAGCTTTACTTAATGACAGTCGGCAGACATGAAACGAAAGTGTTAACCCTATTATATCAGAACTGTTAACCCTATTATAATAGAACTGTTAACCATATTAAATAAGATCATTGGCTTCTTTCTAGTCTTTCGCTCATATTTTTTATAAAATATCATTAATCAAGATAATGGCGAATGTTCTGAGGAAAGCTGAAATTACCGTTTGTTGTCAACATATTTGTTTACCAAACAATTAAAATACTACTTTTTATACTTGATTTCCACATGTGCATCATACCGGCTAATGTCAGCGACTTTCAAAATATCTTCCAATTACACCTTCTAAATGGCAGATCACATAAAACATAACCAGCAAAAATGATGGATTTTATATAGTCTTTCTCTGTTAGGTTTGGACGGAGTCAAAGCTTTTGTCTGTTCGTGTCCGTTTCAATGCATGCCTCAGAAAGGTTGTGTTCTATTCTTGTCTTTTATACTTATATTAACTTAAAAATGCATGTGCTGCCTAAAAAGAGATATGTCATATTGTGATATCTGTGCCCTTAATTAAACTTTGAAAACCGTTGTGTTGCTTTTGGTTGCCGATAAAATCCCTATGCTGTATGCGGGAAACCTTTCCTGTTGGCAGCTCGAGAAACATCAGATTCACATGATACTAATATGTATCCAACATCAAAACTCACCAAGTTCATATATATCTGGATTTTTGAGATATGATCGAAAATTTAACCTGCCCCAGTGTCGAGAGTGTACAATGCTCCCAGGAACCAGCAAAGTTTATTTTTGCAGAGACAAGGCCCAACAACTCTGCTTTAAATACTTATATCCATTATGTCTCCATAATTGTGTACTTTTTCCAGACGTACTTGGTTAAGCACTGTACATTAAAGTAAAAAATAGGGTAAGTCTTCCGAAATAAGCAAATAGTTTCTGGTTGAGGCGTGGCGTTTTAGAAAAGAGTCTCTTGAGCCGACCAAAAACTCACTTTCCCGGTACGCCCTCACATGGGGTAGAGCACATGTCTGCTTGGGGGTAATGCCAAAATGCCCACTGCTGAGTGTCGTTAGGCGGCATTCACAATCATAATGTACACACTTACGTTTTCCGTGTTTTTAGTTGGCATTTTTAGAAGAATATTCTTGTATGTTACCGTTCTATTTAAACGTGTCTGGCGCACCGTGGGTCCTACCCTGCCCACGATGCCCCTGTTGTAAAGGGGTAGTTTCAGAAATACAATAATCATCATTAAAATTATTATTTCAGCCTAATCCCAGTGAAATTTATGACATTGATCAAATATATCTCGAAAATGGACCGCCTTAACATTCGATACCACTTCGATTAACTTTTCTCGGTAATTTATGTGCCTCTGTAGACCATTGAATAACACGACATAGCCAATGTGGATTGCTCGAACCGAAGACACAGTTCATGCATACGTTATCAAACGTTTTTCTTCACTCATCCACATACGGCTGTGTATTATTTTATTTCCGTAAAGGGTCAAGAACGTGTTGACACCCCCCCCCCCCTGCACAAAGCAAGCCGAAGTTGATAGGGTAAAAGCACTTCACTTCTAAATGTTCCAAATAAATATTTTATGACAGACGTCTCAACTCACCCAGGTAACTGCCACTGCATGTTTTACTGATGTTAAGGGGGGGGGGCTAAGTGTTATACACCAAGACACCTGCACCAGGTAAATACACAGCATGATGTTAAGGGGGGGGGGGCTTAGAACTATACACCAAGACACCTGCACCAGGTAAATACACAGCATGATGTTAAGGGGGGGGCTAAGTTTTATACACCAAGACACCTGCACCATTAAATACGCAGCATGATGTTAAGGGGGGGCTTAGAACTATACACCAAGACACCTGCACCAGGTAAATACACAGCATGATGTTAAGGGGGGGGGCTTATAATTATACACCAAGACACCTGCACCATATAAATACATAGCATGATGTTAAAGGGGGGGGGGCTTAGTATTATACACCAAGACACCTGCACCATATAAATACACAGCATGATGTTGGTGGGGGGGGGGCTTATTATTATACACCAAGACACAGCATGTTGTTTAAGGGGGGCCTAGTATTATACACCAAGACACCTGCACCATATAAATACACAGCATGATGTTAAGGGGGGCTTATAATTATACACCAAGACAAGTGCACCAGGTAAATACACAGCATGATGTTAGGGGGGGGGGGCTTAGTGTTATACACCAAGATACCTGCCCCAGGTAAATACACAACATGATGTTGGGGGGGGGGGGGGGCTAGCATTATACACCAAGACACCTGCACCGTGTACATACACAGCATGATGGTGCTTTTTAATATTTTTTATAAAAACCTAACTCGTTCACGTGTTGGTGTGATGACAGAACACTGAACAAATAACCTCTTAAACAAGCAGTCTTAAAAGCTACCAATTCTTTTCCTTACAGGATATGTTTAAGATAATTTGAAAATATAATATGTAGATACTTACATGCTAACGTTCAGTAATGAAGTCGTGACCGAGTATCCATTTCTTGTTTGAATCATCTCTTTTACCAACAACCATGAATATATAGTTTGAAAAGCTAAGAGACATATTCCCCCTCCTAGGCAGGGAAAAAAGTCACCAAGGAGCCAGAAGAAGAGGGCAACTTGGTGTTTAAGCTGAGACAAGCCATTCTCGCTTGGTGTTTAAGCTGAGACAAGCCTTTCTCGCTTGGTGTTTAAGCTGAGACAAGCCATTCTCGCTTGGTGTTTAAGCTTAGACATGCCATTCTTGCTTGGTGTTTAAGCTGAGACAAGCCATTCTCGCTTGGTACCGTTTGTAAACTAATTATGCTTGATTCTTTGCATCCAGAACCACTTCCTCGTCGTTGTTACCCCATTCCGTAGTTCAAACTCTATATTAGCCATAAACTAACCTGTCAATGTCCAACCTACATAAATTTAGTCCAATTGCACATATTATTCATCTTCCTCTGTGAAATTTTGACAAAGGCTGCATTAACCCAACCATAGTAAAGGGTTCTCAGCAGGTAACCACTCAGACCATATTTGGTGCCTGTACCCGCAAATTTCTTTCGGAGAAGTAGCTCCTTATTTTAGTTAAATATTCAGCAAAGACAACCCACATAGTGATGAATAAATATGACTGTGCCAAATGATGAAGTAGCTAAATATGTGAAGCTGTGCTAATAAATGAAGAGCTTTAAAATGAATGAAAATACCTATCAAACCAAACATAATTACTAAATTTGTATAGTGCAAGTTCATATAAGAATAATTTTGTTTATCCCTGAACTTGTATGTACCCTTTCGAGCTGGATGGCTCACCTTAGCCCAAGCACCTGCCAGTGTAATAACTGAAGCAGAAAAAACTGGGGAATTATAGCCAGTCCCAGTGATAATAAAATAAACCGTTACACCTAGACACCTGTACAAACTTTGGGTTGATTCTTCACAAGTACTGTAACAATCGCCCTCCTGTGCCAGAAATGTAAGACAAACCCCAAGATGGCACATACTCTTCACTATGAAAGTCTCCAAAAAATCAAGCCCTGTTTTGTTACCAACGCTGAGTTAAAGTTTCGAAAGGATGAGTCATGTTTGTGATACTAGAGTAAATACTGCCACTTTCTGGCCAAGCACTTGATCAGATTTTGTCTTTTTGAAGTTGGATGTTAAAAGGAAGCACTTTCACAAAAGCAATGTTAGATGTTAATAGGAAGCACGTTCACAAAAGCAAAGTTGGATGTTTGCAGGAAACACGTTCACAAAAGCAATGTCAGATGTTAACAGGGAGCACGTTCCGGAAAGCAAGGTTGGATGTTTATAGGAAGCACATTCGCAAAAGCAATGTCGGATGTTAATAGGGGAACGTTCACAAGAGCAGTGTCGGATGTTAATAGGGGAACGTTCACAAGAGCAATGAAGGATGTGAATAGGGGGAACGCTCACAAGAGCAGTGTCAGATGTTAATAGGGGAACGTTCACAAGAGCAATGAAGGATGTTAATAGGGGGAACGTTCACAAGAACAATAAAGTATGTTAATAGGGGGAACGTTCACAAGAGCAATGTCGGATGCTAATAGAGGGAACTTTCACAAGGGCAATGTTGGATGTAAACAGGAAGCACGTTCAAAAGAACAATGTTGGATGTTCATAGGAAGCACGTTCATGGAAGCAACTCTCGCGCATATCTACTGTTCAATACCCAAAACTATAGTGTTTCATAAACACTGTCTCGGTACATCTTGATCACCACACAGGACTGATTTGGGCGGGACAAATGTCTGTACAGTAAAATAGTTGGATGCGGAATAAAATCGCAAAAAGTTCATTTTTCGCTGAACGGATGCCTAACTTTGTATTAACTTTATCTTCTTTCTCACACATACGTCTAACAGGTCCGTTTGGCGTAATTGTTAAAGAATAAATGTGCACATGTAACACAAGTAGAGTAACCAAATTTCACCATAAGAGTAAGAGAATTTTACTTCCGTACATCACCACTGGGATTTGAAATGCATATTTACCTGTTTATCAAAGAAAAAGAGACATTTAAGCATGGTACCTTGCAAAATGGATGGGCCGCAATGCTTGTCCACAGAATTATTTGCACTTACAATCGAATGGACCAACAAAAATTAAATATATGGTAGCGTGACAATAGTTTTATGACTGAACGACGTTTTCCCTTCTTCTGTCTGTCTATGTCCTTGGGCGCATATAACATTTGCACTAGCTGATCGTCACTTTCGGCTAACACTGCTGTATCGTCGCCACACGAGAGCAATGAATGTGATTACTTTCATAGGGTATCAGAAAATAGTAAAACCAATCTAACGATATGGTATGTACTTAAATATTTGTTCAGATGGGTTACGAGGCTGGCGGGAAGCGCAAGTGGTGCACTTCTTGGAAACAGTTACGATTCATGCGCCAATTTCCGGCCAATAATGAAGCAAATCCCTCCGCCTCATAATGACCGTTTCTAGGATTATTCGATAATAGTATGAGGTAAATCCAATGCAATATTCATGGCAATTCAGCTTTACTTGAAAAGCGATCCGAACTGATTTCTAAACAGATTAACCGTCAAGGCCATTACTAAGCGGCAAAGCAACGGGTGAGACCACAATATAATTAAACACTAACAATCACCTTCAGCAGTTTGCATTCAGGATAGGGTCCAACCAATCTGTTTCTCCACATCTAGTTCGTAATTCAATTTTCCACAACACCCTTGGTCAATACAAATTAGCACCGATAGCTTCAAGAATATTAAAAAACATGTTTCGTGCACGGACCAGGTGGTACTTACGACAGAGGTATGAAATTTAGCAGGGTCATGTGATGTGTGATTAAAAAAACGATGCTGCAAGTGGCATGCTTTACACCGTGAAGCTCACAAGCAAAATTCAATATATTCTCTGCAGGACAGCGACAGCACAGAAGATAGCTTCAACATGGCGAAGAATGAGATGATGGTTTACGGTAGGGTTTTGTTTCTTTCAGCACATTCTCTCTCTTTCTCTCTCTCTCTCTCTCTCTCTCTCTCTATCTCTCTCTTTATCTATCTATCTACCTATATATCTCTTCCATCTGGTCATCGGGAGGAAAAAACAATTAATGCCTATATTGTTTCACCAAAAGACTTTGATAATAAGCCTTGACTCAAATTTCTTTACTGTATGATCAAGCATTCCTCCTGATGAAAAAATACTCCACAGTTCTTCGGCAAGATTTTCACTTGGGAACACCTGACTTCTAGTTCTCATAGGGAAGGTTTGAATTCAACCTCCGGCCAATTCGGGAAAAGAAAGTGGGAAAGTTATGCGTTCAGATGAAATTGATAAAACTGCGGTATTTGAAAATCATTTTGTTTCTATTTGCTTATTTTCACCTGTTCGTCTTACATTTTTGGCATTTAAAAAAATAAATGGGAATTACTGCGCTGATTTTTCTATACATTGAGACATTAACGTTGATTCCTAGCACGGAGGTAGCAAAGTACATCTTTCGCTGAACACTAAAAATTTTACTGATCGTGACAATCATTACATTCTTACTGAACAGTTTATATAAAAAAATAGAATGTGCGTGTGTTTTTATTTATTTATACATGTATATGTTTGTTTATTTATTTATTTATTTATTTATTTGTTTGTTTGTTTGTTTGTTTGTTTGTTTGTTTGTTTGTTTGTTTGTTTGTTTGTTTGTTTATTTATTTATTTATTTATTTATTTATTTATTTATTTATTTATTTATTTATTTATTTATTTATTTATTTATTTATTTATTTATTTATTTATTTATTTATTTATTTATTTATTTATTTATTTATTTATTTATTTATTTATTTATTTATTTATTTATTTATTTATTTATTTATTTATTTATTTATTTATTTATTTATTTACTCAAACTTATTTAGGTACGTTGGTAGGTTATTTTTCTTTTTCGTCACTTTTTTTATACAGGAGCTATGACTATGGTAATTCTGGCTACTGACGTTTCTTTCAGAAGATTGCAGTTTGTCGGTGGGTGTAACAATGCCATTTAACGAGTTCAATCGCAAAACATAAACTCATTTGCATTCGCGGACAAGTTGACTCGTGTCGTCGGTGATCCATGACTCGCAGGCATTTATAATTATGTGCTACCGGTATGTAATTAAATGGAGATCGTCAGGCCTAGGTAAGTCCAATATATGACAGCTAGCAATCATCCCCTGGTTCGTTTAAACATATTTTATAGAAAATAAAAAAAAAAAAATTGGCCAACAGGCTCAATAGCATATATGAAGGTCTTTTGTCCATATACATCAAGACAATAAGGATATTTCAAAACACAAGGGCACCGATAGATAACAAACATGCCTACAATTCTGAAGGAAATGGGAAAACGGGAACAATGTATAAGCAAGAAAAAAAACCTGACCAAATTCCCTTAAAATCATATTCTCAACATTCCAGACAACTTAATATATTAATGAACTGCCTCAAAAATGTCCTCATTTTGCATTTGGTAATCCCTCTTCCTTCGATTCCAAAGAGTATGATTTTCAGATTAAAATTGCCAAGGGGATCTATTTTACTCTGTAATTCGTCCCAGGGTAAAGCATACTTATTACATTGAAAAGAAAGAAAGAAAGAAAGATAGAAAGAAAGAAAGAAATAAAGAGAAAAAGAAAGAAACAAACAAACAAAGAAACAAACAAACAAACAAACAAACAAACAAACAAACAAACAACGGTAAGCACTTTCTGAGTCTGCACTACCAGAACATGACGGGAACTCAACAACACTAATGTCATAGAGATCACTGTTCAATTGGCTGCAGCGTATTCTCATATGAGTACAAGTCACAGCGATTTTTCTTTCTTTGTGATACAATTCGTTACGTTAAGGTTTGGTTTAATTAATGTCCACTTAAAATCATCTAGATGGTCAACATTCCTAACCAATCGAGATAGTAGATTTTATTCACAAATTGGTCATGGGAAAAAGGAATGTTAATTTTTTTTTTTTTTTTTTTTTTGGCCTGAAAAGTAAGTAGTTATAGATTAGGTATGCCGGCGCAATTTCATTTATGATTGTCAATAGTAACAGTTTTTGCGTCTTCCTACATTTAGGTAACGTTTCCCAGCCCGTGTCAGTGTAAATTTGTTGGCGACTTGTTTGGATAAATGTCTCCGTAACAACTCGTGCTGCAACCAGCTGAACAGTTTTGAGTCTATTTTGTCGGTCTGTGTGCACCCATCCCATCCCACATAAGCATATTCCAAGGAAGGAAGTGAAAAGGAAAAAAAAGGAAAATATAAGCATCGTCTACTAAATTTGTACTGTGTACTTCAAAGATCCCAGCAAGTTTTCTAAATTTTGCAATTATGTGATCGACATGAGTTGACCTAGAAAGAAATGCTAAAAGCCAAAGACCCAAATATTTATGCACATCTACACTTTCAAGAAATTTGTTATTGAATGTCAAGTTGGACTGATCTATTGGAGGACTTTTCTTACTTACTGTCACGGATTTTGTTTGATCAGCGTTACACATAACAACCAGTTACTTTGATCAATGAGTCACAGATTTCAAATCTTAGTTCATTGTCGAAGCTGCTTCGACGGGATAAGTAGCTAAAATATGCAGTGTGGTGTCGTGGGAAAATAGGCGTATTTCAGACTTTACAATGTCAACAATGTCGTTTATGTGTACAAACGACGATGGTCCTTAAACAGAACAATAGATGATGTGCGCCACCGATAGTGTGAATAAATTAGCGCCATATTGGGAAATTGCATTGTGGGATTGCCAGTAGTTCTATTTGCTCAGCGTAACACTGAAAGACAATAGGTAGCCATGGGTGGTTTTACTTGTTTTGTGCCTGGATGGTACAATAATTCAACGAAACACAAGGGTGTTAGTTTCTACAACTTTCCAAAGGCAAAGGAGCTCAGGGAAACCTGGCTAAGAAATATCTCACGTGCTGGAAACACTGGAAAATACAGCCGGTTTAACCCCACGATCGGCCACCGTGTTTGCAGTGACCATTTTGTTGGTGGCAAAAAGACCTATCTAAATAATGTCCCCAAAGTGTTCCCCCTGAAGGATATTAAAGTTCCAAAGTCACGTAGACGACTACATCTTGGTCAGTACAACAATGCACAACCTGGTATACAACAAAGTACAGCTGCTCAGGGCGATATGGACATTATGGAATGCGATACCGATGTTAGCGGCAAAAACAACATGGCGGACGACTCTGTCGCTGAGCAAACTGAAAACACATACCATCCTGCGGACGAGCACAGCTACAGTGTGGGAACATTAGACTTATTGTGCAAATTAAAAGAGAAACAAAACATTATTGAAGACATGGGACACGAAATTGACAGAATGCGGACAAGAATTTTGGAGTTAGAAAAGCAACTTGAACACAGCAGACAAGACTTGGTTGACGCCAGAAAGGAAGCCACGATCAACAACAGGCGATGCTTACAGTTAAACAGAAAACTACATACAAACATCGTGCAACAACAAAAGCAAAAAGAATCAACAGACAGTCGACTTTGTGGACTAAAGTCTGCTATGCAAAGTGATGAAATAATGTTTTTTTTTACACGTGCCTCAATATGTGGGATTTCCGAAATTTTTACTCCTTCATCGAGCCAGATGTGAAACAACTGATTTTTTGGGGTTCAAAGAAAAAAGACAGTGTAAAGGAGAACAAACTTAATGTCAGAGCACTGTCCCCACCAGAAGAACTTTTCTTAGTTCTCACAAGACTGCGATTGGGACTGTTGGAGCAGCACCTTGCTCATAGGTGTGTTCAAGTTTTCTTTCATTTTATTCCCATCACTTTGCATGTTCGCCATTGCTTCTTCACCGACTGATTACTACTGCCAGGCCCACAATACATCGCGCGTCAAAAATGGTCGCGCATGCGTAGTCAGAGGCGC
The DNA here is from genome assembly GCA_964020975.1 of Hermodice carunculata. NCBI lineage: Eukaryota > Metazoa > Annelida > Polychaeta > Eunicida > Amphinomidae > Hermodice > Hermodice carunculata. The sequence goes on along the minus strand of OZ026621.1, from coordinate 7,859,143 downwards.
ACATCATCTATTAGGGACGCCTGCTTAAATGTCCCTCCAAAACGAGGCCTGGCCCCAAACAACAACCCGCTGGGTTCTTGCATAAAGATAATCTTCTATCCAATGAGCTAATGGACCTCGGATCCCTGCATATTTTAACCTATCGAATATACCAGGGTGATACACCTTATCAAATGCTTTAGTCATATCGCAATATATAATACCACCCACACTTTCTGACGATCGACAGCTTTGGAAAACTCGTGGTAGAGGTACACTGACTGGTTAACTGGTCCGTCTGGGATAATGAATCCTGATCGGTTTTCTGACAATGCCTTATCATCACGTAAAACGTTTAACGCGTGCTTAAAAGCAGCTCGTTCAAGAACTTTCTCCACACAACTCAGTAACAAATGATGGGTCAGCAATTGGTACATAATTCGGGTAGGCCACTTTTAACAATTGGTGTCACCTGTGCTCTTTTCCACTCTGACGGAAATTTATATTTTTTTCAGAGAGAGGTTCAATAGTGAAGTGAGAGAAGGGGTAATACTAAGAGACGCCGCCTGTAACTGTTTGTGCCTTATACCGTCTGTCCACTTGCTTTGTCAGTGTTCAGGGACTTCAAAATAACGCAAATGCTACTTTCATCTAAAACAATCATCTTATTAAATGTGTTCCTGCTTGGACCACAAAGGGGAAACTGGTTCAAACTGTAGAAAATATGGAAATATTAGGGGTAATTTTAATACTTCTTTGAGTTGCCCTTACCACACTACGAACCAAGCTAATAACTGTAGAAGTCTATTTTTCAGCGATGAAAAATCTGCTGCTCTGTGCTAACATATGGTATTTAATTCCTCAATTTAAGTTTATAAGATTTTACAGATATAGAAAAACGCAAGGTACATTGGTCAAGCCATTTTTAATTGTCGGAAACTGCATCCATCATAATCATGTTGTAAGGGCACTCAACCTCTCAAGTATTAAGGACAAAGTCAACCAAATAGGCTATCTTTATTGCATTGTATTTTTTAACTCCTTTCATCCCTGATAAGTACTGTGATGTCCTAAAGAGCTAAGCATATCAACCACGGGAAATGTTAACGATTATGGATCTATTGTCTCACGTGCCATCAACCTTGAACATTTCGTGTCAAATTTGCTCTGTCTCCTCCACACACTAAGAACAACGGTATTGAGACAAGATCTAGTGGCCTAAAGCACCTTTTATTCTCGCACAATTTTTGTAAACCCTGGTCAGAAAACATGTGTGTTGTGTTTGTTTGTAATCACTTTTTTAAGGACAAAATATGACGGGCCTGATGTGTGTCATTTATCATTCATCCGAATTCATTTACCTTCATCGGCAACCATCAGATGGCATGGCCTGTTACCTACGCCACGATAATTGCAACATTTGGAACATTTTCAGCAATTAAACACATGTGAATGCAGCTCTGTCTTTTGTGTAGACTTTGTCAAATGAGAAATCAATTTGAAATTTTAATCTGAGACAGTAGTTAGGCATTAAGCTTATTTTATTTAGTACTTTGAAGTTTCTAAGCCTGAGCCAATCGATGTCGCTTCACACATTGAGTATCACAGTCTCTCAAAAGAGGACATTAATTTGACAGGGAAATTGAATTTTAATTTCTTCTGTAGTCTACTCAATGTGCTGATGTACTGTCTTGGTCGGAATGAGCCCAGTTTATCGGAGATATCTTGTATTCCATACAGTGAACGGTTTGAAGAAATTCATTTAACATTACAGAATGAAAAGAGCATTTATTTTTCTAAACACTATATTCTGAGTACGCCGGTAAAAATTCTTCTTTGGAGCCGATAACGATCGGTTATATAAAACGAAACATCAACCTGAATATTGGTCCGAACACTGAGGAAAATATGGCTTGTGAGAGCGGAGTGGCTCAGTATTTAAAACAAGACATACAGCACATCAACTTTACTTGGAGTTTTCTGCAAACAAATCCATCTGCCTTTTAAATGCGAAGAAACACATGATATATCAGTTCAAAGACTGCACCCTATGGTACACTTGAATCATAAAAAAACTATTTATTTCACATAAATCTTTTATGCGGCATGCCGTGGGTGTTGTAAGTTGATGCAAGTAGTCAATTTACACAGCAAGGGACTGTCGTAATACAACATGAACTAAAGGCAGCGCTCCGGCGTCACACTTCCCGTTAATCACAGCCACATATTGTGTCGCGCAGAGAGCATGGATTTATTATCCATGGAGTTCAGGGTCGCTTTTGTTTTTGTTTTGTTTTTTCTTTTCTTTTTTCTTTTACTAAAACGTCAATAATTTTAAATGGTGATGAACTATAATGTTCATCTTCTGCTTATATTTTTGTCCAATGTAATGATAAACAGTAGTGGCATGTTTAATAAAAAAAATATTATCATGTTTGCGGTCATCAGATATTCTGAACACCAATTGTGCCACGGTGACAAGGTTATGCAGTTGAAAAATATAGTTCAGATGATGACTACGAGATGGCGTCTTTGCTCAGAATCCGTCGTAAAAGCTAGATCTTGGCGATGTTGGCTCATGATCGTTGAATCTATTCGCACTATACGACAATCCAGTGTGTAGACACCATGTTATTAGGTGGCAACTCTGATGATAGACTTTAATATACAATGTCTCCTACAGAAAATCATGTACAAAATCTCGATATTTAAGAAGTAGAAAACCCATTTAAGCTATACGCGGCGGGGAGCGTTAAGTTCAAATGTATACATAACAGATGCATTCTGGGCCGAACCAGTCGGTTTTGTTTTCTGCTAAGACCTTATTTGGTTATAAGCCCAAACCAGTCTCTTGGCAGGTGTCCCTAATGTATTCATCTCACACAATGTCAGGACTATCCTTTATTGGATATATTTGCGATAGAATGTCATTAATACACATCTATGTCTCATTCAGGATGCCAGTCATATTGTGGATTTTAGATCACTCATAGTCACCTAGCACTCATATTCAATCCAAATATTGCCATTGACATACAATGCGTAATGGTTAAAATATATTCAATTTCCTTCTGCCGTTCCACATGCAACGAAACCCCAGACCACAATCAACAAGATCATTGGAACTTTCACAAACGAACCGCTTTTCACTGTTTAACCTACAGAAATAAGGACACTTAATGTTGAAATTTAATCAAGCGATACAATGCATTCTGTGAATTTCCATTGGGGAAACTTGGATGAACACATCAATGGAATAGAAATATAGAGATCTACGTTCTGATAAATGGCAACGTCCATGAATGTTCAATGCTAGTTTTGTTTATTTGTTTATCCATCCACCCATAGATCCATTCATTCATATTCCTTGGCCCTCCTGCTAATTGGTGCGCCCCTATTTGCTCCTGGGTAATTAATTTTTAATTATCCGGACTTCGATCATAATTTACGTTTATAAAGAAAATCATACATACCCACTCCATTGGGACCACAGACATCAGATATAAATAGATACCCCGCAGGAGTTCATCAATTTTCATGATATTTTATAGCAAAGTAAATTCGCGACATCAAACCAGAAGGTTCAATAATAACGGACGATGGAAACAATAGTTGGAGCTTGGATATACAAGAGTGAATGTTCTGACTAAAAGTATCAGATTGGAAGCCGGTGGTAGATTGAAGGTTTTTGGATATACAAGAGTGAATGTTCTGACTAAAAGTATCAGATTGTAAGCCGCTGGTAGATTGAGGGTTTTTACCACGTTGGGCCAAGTGAGCACTATGTGCCCAACTGATTGAAACTTACACCTTTTTTTGATGCGGAGTTTAACGAAACATACCACATCTTGGGATTTGACGGGGAAAACCTGGATAAATCCTCAAGTGAAGTATTTGCACTGAGAACATGGAAACAACTACTTGCAGGTGGCGCCATCTATAATGAATCTGCGCAGAACAGTTGGTGTGCCATTTGTTCAACCACTAAAAAATGTTTTCGATTTTCTTTATCACATGTTTATATCTATCACAGATCGAAGATTATTGTTCCTAAGCGCCCAAAGATCATTCAAAATCACTTTGCCTTTTATGAACATATTTATTCCAACGCGCGCCTCATGACTGCTATAATAAGGAAGGTCTTTTTACGTCAATTATTTGCAATTCCAAAATTCGCTCGTTCAATGGCCAATTACAATTACAACTTCATGTTGAAATGTTTGAAATGTCAGTATTTTAAATGGTTGCCCATTTCATAAAGAAACAATGTCAACAAGTTGCATAAAGCTGCATCTGAGCGTCCTTTCCATAAATCAGCTGTTCAGATCAGTAATTATTAAAGTAAATGTATCTGCATTGCTCATTGTTTATGAAAGAACTGCTGAAGGGATGGACCTTGCATTCCATTTTGTCTGGAAGGTCGTTTTGGATGACTGACAAGAAAAGCTATTAAATTTTTACACCTCCTATGTGGCCACAATTTTAAGAGTATGCCTACTATAGGAGTAACTGGAGGCACATGTTCAGTGGTGAACAGCTGTAGTTTTGCAAATTTGTTGAAGGGAAACCGTCTTTACACACAGACATTGTTAGTTTGCTCTCTGTATAGACCCCCTTCAGCTAATGATGAGTATTACGAGTCATTATTAGACAATATAACCATGGCTCAGTCTGAGAATAAGGAAATGATTATCCTTGGTGATTTGAACTTTGACTAAGATTAATGAACAGTTATCAAAGAACCCAGTGTACCATATGGAGGATTTGTTTGAATTGAAACAGTTAATTCATGAACCTACAAGGGTAACACTAAGCACAAGCACCACGATCGACTTGATATTGACTAGTATGCCTGATAGACATACTAGGTCGGGTGTTATGAAGTACACATTAAGTGATCATTACATGGTTTACACAAATCTTGATATGAAATCTGAGGGTAAAATACACAAAGAAATAACGTTTAGAGATTATAAGAACTTTGATAGTGTCAAATATATTTATGATTTGGAACATTCTGAAACTTTTAGACAGGTCGTGTTAATTCCTAATGTTCACGATGCATGGAAATTGTGGAGAGACGAGATGTTGATGTTAAGTAATAAACATGCTCCTATCAAGACAATGCGTCTGAAAAATAGGCGGAACCCATGGGTTAATACTGATATAGTAAAGAGGATGTATGCAAGAGACAGATTACATGAAAAAGCAGTACAAACCGATGATTCTCAACTGTGGTCTCAGTATAAGAAGCTACGAAGTTCTATTACTAGTTCAATTAAGCAGGAAAAGAAGAAATATTTTGAAAATCTTGTAACTCAAAGCAACAAAGACAAGCATAGTCTATGGAAAGAATTAAAGAATATTTATCCCGACAAGAAAAGCCAAAGTGTAATACCTCCAGATATAACTCCTGAGCAGTTCAATGATTACTTTTCAGAGGTTGGTCATATGGTTGCAAGTAGCATTTGTCAGTTAAACACTGAAACGGATTTCCTATGGAAAGGACCTTCGAGTATCCACAAATTTAAAATGTCTTTGTTTGAGTTACAGGAAATCACGCAAAGATTAAATATGCTCAAGAATAAAAGTTGCTTAGATATCCTGGGCTTTGATACCAAATTATTAAGGCTAGGATCACAAATCCTTAGTCCGGCACTTACCCATATATTTAATCTTTCACTGTTACTGTCTGAAGTTCCTGCTGATTGGAAATTATCACGTGTCACCCCGGTGTATAAGGGACAAGGGGCGAAAAATATAATGAGTAATTACAGACCTATTTCAGTTGGTATTCATGTTGGTAAACTTGTGGAAAAAGGTATACAAGAACAACTTCTCTCGTATTTAGGTCAACATGACTTTATTACCATTGAACAATCTGCTTACTTGGAGAAACATTCAACTCAGACCTGTCTGCACAAAGTAGTTGACGACTGGCTAGCTAACATTAATGATGATTTGATAACAGCTATTTGCTTTTTGGATGTCCAAAAGTGCTTTGACACAATAAATCACGATGTTCTGAAATTTAAGTTGGAAAGGTATGGTATTGTAGCTAATGAATTATCTTGGTTTTATTCATATTTGACTGATAGACGGCAGAAAGTAGTGTGTAATGGAAGGTCGTCTAGTGAAAGTAATGTTACTATAGGGATTCCCCAGGGGTCCATTCTTGGACCCTCCCTCTTTCTTTTATATGTTAATGACATGGTTCAATATGTGAACAATGGGTCTATTAACTTATTTGCCGATGATACTATTCTCTATACAAGTGGTTATACTATACAGGAAGTAACGAATGCCCTACAGAAAAATTTAGATAATGTGGATTACTGGTACACAAGAAATAAATTATCAGTTAATGCTGAGAAATCCAAATCTATGCTGATTAATAAAAAGGGGAAGAGTTCTGATGTGCTCAAAGTTAATCTAAATGGTGAAGAAATTAAACAAGTCCACGATACGAAATATTTAGGTATACAATTGGATGAAAATATTAGTTGGGAATCTCACTTGGAAAAACTACATTGTAGATTCATGTCTAAACTGGCTGTTTTAAGAAGATTAAGTAAATTTTTACCCAAGAAAATGTTAAAAATGATTTACAATGCTATGATATTGCCTTGTATCGACTATGGAGATACCGTATGGGGAACAACTACAAAAGCATTAAAGGAGACTCAGCGCTTACAAAATGCTGCTGCTCGGGTAATTACCGGCAATTTTGACTATGTCAATGTACGAGGTGCTGATCTAGTCAGAGAATTAAAGTGGCAGACAATGGCAGAGCGGCAGCGTTTCCACACGGCTATGCTTATGTACAAATGTATATATGGTCTTGCCCCAAATTACTTGTGTGACCAGGTCAGTCTTGCCAGAGAGGTCAGTTCCTATCAGACCAGACAAGCTGCAGGTTTAAATGTTATTGTGCCGTCTCCCAACAAAGAGGTTTTTAAACAGTCATTTTTATACAATGGTGCTATCGTGTGGAACAGTCTCCCGGAGTTTTTAAAGGAAAGCCAAAGTGTACTTGATTTTAAAGCACTACAAGAGGCATTATTTCTGATTCGGTTCATTTAACAGCATTTATGAATATATCTTGTATATATATATATATATATATATATATATTTTTTTTTTTTTTTTTTTTTTTTTTTTTTTTTTTTTTTAGTTTTTGGTTTTCTGTTCTTAGTTTGTTCTGTTCTTAGTTAGTTGTCTCTTAACCTTAATCTTATTGTCTATTTTACTGCTTTTATCTAGATGTATGCTGGGCCTCTTGGAAGAACAGAGCTGTGCTCTGAAAGGGTTACCCAGGGTAAACATGTTCATAAATAAATAAATAAATAAATAAGTTTCAAACCAACACAACTGTGGTTGGTGTGATGATTTAGTCCATGGAAGGTACGTTTGCTCCTGGACATGACAAGATCACTGCATAGCAGCTTAAACATGGCATGTCAAGAGCTCAGTTCACCCATTTACCTTGTCTTATACTTGTATGTCAACCTGGAAAATAATGCCTGTCGTGCTCCCATTGACCTCATTGTGCCCATACTGAAGGGCAGAAGGTATGATGGTTCCTTTGCCGGAGCTACTAACCCACACAAATAAACTTGGGGAGGAATGAGGCACGGACACGTCTCTTCTGTACACTTTCCTACACGCTACTGATTATATTAAAAAAAAAGTAAGAAGATCACGTGGGAGAGATGAGGGTGCGTAGTACGTACTTGTACTCATGCTCTGACCGGCTCTGGTTACTTTAAATAACTTCAAACGACATGTGACATATATATTACACAAATGTACGTATTCAATATGAAGACTTCCATTTAGTAACAAAATAATGTGGTTAAACCTCACCAAGTAGATCGTATATGTATTATGAAGGCACAGCTAAAGTTATGTGATTAAGTGGTCAATTTCAGCATCCACGGTGTACTTACAGTGCATGGTGGGGGGGGGGGGGAATAGGAAAGAAGCAATGGTACCTTATAATCAAAGAGCTCTGGGTGCCAAAAAGTCTTCCTTTCCAATTTTGCAGCATTAAACCGGGTAATTTCAGAAAATTTTTGTCAGATTCTACAAAATATACATATATAAATAAATAAATAAATAAATAAATAAATAAATAAATAAATAAATAAATAAATAAATAAATAAATAAACAAGTGAATAAATAAATAAATAAATAAATAAAACAAAAAATCGTTGGAGCGTGACCAATTAAAAAGGTTCTTGGAGACCAAACCTAGGTGCAACTTCCACCTGATCTGAAGTGAACCTAGCGCTTTTGGGGAATAAGTCCAAAATGCGAATTTGTATGGTAAACCCGACTGGCTTGGTTTGAAATCAATGGGAATGTACTGTTTAGTACCACATTTAAAAGAAATCGTTAGAAATAAGGGATTCAAAGTATCACCAGCCAGTGAACAAGTTTGTTTGATCCCTCCGCAACATATTTTTCACGATATACATTTTCACCGAGTTTCGATATAATCAGTGACAGTTGTGAAGAAGAAAAATTAAAAAAAAGAAATTAGACACAACACAATTACCTGCTCAAGAAATTGAGGTCCTTGTGATCCCAGAAGCATCAGTCTGCAATTTCGAAGCAATTGGCCAAGCAGCGTTGGAGAAGATCATTTTGAAACAGTTTGCCTAAAATTAAAAAAAAAAAAAAAAAAATCCGAAAGAAACCCCCAACTGAAACCTGATATTATGATCATTTGAACAAACGATGTAGAAAACCATTGTTATGGGTTTTGTGATAAAGCACATGAAGCTGAGCTGATTGTGGTTGTGCATTACACCCAAAGGTCGCCCAGGAAAGCTCTTGACTCAGTTCAAAATGTGAACCAATGAAAGCGTTAAACAGGCTATGTATTCACTAATAAACTGAAAGGTCTTAAAATTCCAATATGATGACAACCACTGTACTCTAAACCGACGACACCATAGTTTATTCCACAGGTACAAGTCTCCATGCAGTTACTGAATCTTTACAGGATAATTTAGATGATGTTAGTTATTGGTACAATAGGAATAAGCTATCAGACAATGCAGGTAAATCGAAGTCTATGCTTGTCACACCAAAGCCAATTAATAAGGAACTTTTCAAACTTTATATGGACGGCGAAGAAATACAAGTTAGTGATACTAAATATTTGGGTGTTTATTTGGACGAAAATGTAAATTGGTTCGTACATTTTCAAAAATTACATGTCAAAGTTATGTCAAATTTAGCTGTTTTTAGACGATTAAGTAAGTTTTTACAGAAGAAAATTTTGGAATCAATTTATAACACGACGATATTGCCTTGCATTGACTATGCAGACACAGTATGGGGAACTTGAAGTATGAAGGGACTAAAAATGCCCCAGAGATTACAAAATGCTGCTGCTAGGGTAATCACCGGTAAATATGATTATGTAAATACACGAGGGGAAGACCTTGTCAGGGAATTAAAATGGCAAACCTTTTGGTGCGGAGGACATAAATTATTACTTGTACTATTATAGTTACTATACTTATTACAACATACGAAGATTATTTGATTGATAATAAGGATGCCTGATTATTTGTGTATATCTTGGACGCATCATGGAATTTCCCCGGTTCCGTTGGTGCCCCCGCTGTAAAGGGGAAGTTTTCCTTATAAATTATTGTTATCATTACCAGAGCGGCAGCGATTTCATACTGGACTTTAAATGTATAAATGTGTGCACGGTTTAGCCCCCAACAACCTTTGTGACCAAATAACCCTTATGAAGGACATCAATATGTTTCAAACACGTCAGACCAATGGACTCAACGTTTTTATTGCTTTTCCTCGTAAGGATATCTTTAAAAGATCTTTTATTTACAATGGTGCTACAGTTTGGAACAGCCTTCCTGACTTTTTAAAACAAAGTCGCAATGTTGATGAGTTCAAAGTCAATTACAAAAGATATTATTTTAATTGATCTGTTCATATATGTATTATGTGTGTGCTGAATAAGATTATGTATATTTTTTATTGTATGTATCTTACTGTATATTATTTTATCTTGTAACAGGGCCTCGTGGAAGAACAGCCTTTGGCTGAACGAATATCCCTCCATAAATATGTTCAAATAAAAAATTAAAAAAATGAAATAATCATGGCAAAGTTATCACGTACTTAATCTTCAGTCAAGTGTTTTGTGGATAGCCTGATATGACCAGCGTTTCAAGCGATACATTTAAATATGGGCAGAAATGTTTATTGTATATCGTATTCTACCAGTGTTTACACTTATTTGCCACATAACATTTTTCTCTCATATATTTCTGTTGTGGATGAAGTTGCATTATCGATCATCTTAGCGTCGTTTACATAGGTCAACACATGGTTTACTAATGAATTTTTTTTTACAGTAATACTTTTTCAACCTAGATTCATATTGAGGTCTTAATTTTTTTTATGAGGACCAATAAATGCACAAATCTAACGTCACGTATTAAAATAGATGGAGTTAACCTACAGCTTGTAGGGTATCACAGACGTTGGGCTCAACTTTCGTCAGCTGAACGGACTCTCAAGTCAACTGAGCTTACAAGATAGTCGTTCGCCGTCCGTCCGTCGTTGTTAGTTCATATCTATGTTTCATTTCTGTTTCAAACCTATGGGCCATATCCTTTTTAAACAGGGTAGGGATGTACCAGTACCTTGGATGGTCTCTTCCAAATTTTGTTCAAAATTAACACACTCAAGTCAATTTTGGAATTTTTATAATTTTGTCGTTCATTTTTGGAAAAAACGTAAAAAAAAAAAACAAACTCTTCTCCCAAACCTCCCGGCCGATAGCAACTGACCCCTAGACCTTAATTTGCTCAACAGGTGGGGCAGCAATTATTCTATTTTGTATAAGTTTGCGTCTGTTTACCATTTTTGACTTCTCCAAAACCATATCTCAGAATATGCTGAAACATAGTGAATCACTTTCAGCATGAAGGGTCAAGGAATATTGGCCATTAGATAGCGTTATGTTGCATCCCGATTTTAACGGTTTGGTCAGTTCCAGTGTTATCGTTAATGCATACACTCGGACGGATTACCGGTACTATATGTACATTGAAATTCAATGGGAATACACACTTTCGACTTTTTTCACCAAACCATAGCACCAATTCCATCAAACCTGGTATGAATCTCTCGAAAGCCTGTATCTTCCCGAGACGTGAAGGTTTGAGGGACGGTACAGGCTCAAGGGCGGATCCGGGCAAGCAAGAATACTGAATTGGGCATAGGATGGTCTATGTATCCTAACTAACACTATCCATAATATGGTTCTAAATGAAAAATAAAATATAAACAAAAAATACACACACACTGTATTTTGCATATTTCTTTGCATGCAAATATGGCAGGGTATCAAAGGAGATTAGTACCCTACGTACTAACTAAGCTACCCTCTAAAAATATATATATATATATATATATATATATATATATATATATGCTATGTATGGATGGATATACGAATTTTTAAACGTAATACTATTTTTCAGAACATAATACTCACCAAAGGACACTTTTGCCAGTGTCCATGTTCCTTGTTGCTTCGCCAAAGCCCCGACTTCAAAATTATCATGGATCCAGCGCTGAATTATGCTGGTACATTGATCCCACAAGCACTGTGGCATGGCACAGTGCTCCTGACTGCAGTAATGTGTGCCAACAAGCATGCGCAATTCAGTTTCTTACACAAAGAAAGGAGGGGCCGAGCAGCGGGAATGGTTGGGTACTTCTAGTGACCTATGGTGAGTACTGTTTTCTTAATAATAGTTTTACGTTGACAAATGTCATATCAATGACAAAATATAACACCATAGGTCACTTTTGTTGATGTACCATCAAACTGGAGAAGGGAGAAACCTGTGAAGAGTCCATAGACAAAAAAACCCATCATGTATCCTAGGAGCACCCTTCTCTAATTCTCTTCAGTTCAGAGGGCTGCGTGAAACACACCAAACAACCGCTGGAAGCAGCTTTTCAGAAGTACTTCAGCACCAACAACCATGTCTCACTCCTACCAGGTCTCTTTGGTAGAAGGACGTGAAGGTACTATGGAAGTGCCCTCTAAGGTAGGCCATAATCTTATACTGACGTGCTGCATAACTTCTGAGGAAAAATGTGCAATCTGTGAGACCAATACCACCCAAGGTGAGAAGTCATTACAAGCATACCAAGGAACATAAAGTTTTTTAACAGTACTACTATTATTAAGAAACATTAGTTACTATAGGTCACTTGACCTGGTTTCAATGCACCAAATGTGCCAGAGCTCCCAAAACTTTCCATGGGTCCACTGCTGATCCATGCTGCTGCAATAACTGTCCGAGATGCCCTGTAGCATGTCACAGCATGCTTAATGGCAGTAATGCATGCTAGGGAGCATGAACAATTAGTTTCCTACACTGTGTAGGAGGGACTAAAAGTGGGGATGGTTGGGCAGAAATTTAAGTGACCGATGGTGAGTATTGCCTATTAATAATAGTTTTACTGTTGAAAAACTTCATATTAAGGACACATCACAACACCATAGGTCACTTTACTCGATGGAAAATCAGACTGAAGGAGGGAAGTACCTCTTAAAATATCTAGCCCAAAACTCTACAATAGAGAGCCATGGACCAGACAACCATCCTGGACCCCTGGTGCCCCTAGACCAGCTCTGGTGAGCTGGGGGGGGGGGGGGGAGGCCCCCAAGACCCCTGTTGGTAAAGCACTGCAGCAGGACATAAAGGTTTTATGTGAACACCACTGTAAAGCAGCAATATCCTATTTCTCTTTGGCCATTTGATCTGCTCTCTCAAGGAGGGGCACCAACCCAAACAGCGCCCAACAAAAAGGGTTCAGGGGCAGTTGGTAAGCAGCCTTGCTTACCTACATTGGCAGGTTGGCCACGGAGAGGAGCGCATCAAGTGACAGGAACTTAATGTTTGCATCAAGCAGAGTAGCCCCACTGATCATGTGGTCCACAGCATGGCCCGAGACTGCTCGAGGCGTACCAGGGTCTCCACCAAACTTTTGATAGAGGCTGGTGCAGCAGGGCAGTCGTGCACCTTCTCCAAAACGCACATGGTGGAACACTCTGAACAGTCCAGGAAGGAGCCCATAATTGTCACAAACTGCACATCCTGTTCAAACCACCAGAGGGGTAAGAAAGGCAGGGTTACAAATTTGGACTGTTTGACAGCATGATCTCATAAGGGAATGTCCACCTTTGCAGGAGAGAAGTTGTACACAAACTGACTCATCCCTTGCGACTCTAGCCTGAACCTCAGCTTAGGCAGCAGCCAACCCAGGGCCCGGAGTCGCAGTAGGATCCCATTCTTGGGGCATCATTAGACCCAGATCTAGTGAGTTCTGATATCAATTTGACAAACTTCCCGGCCAAGCAGGTGCAGAAAGAGAAAGGCACCTCTAACTTGGGTGCTGGAAACACTATATTGACAGACATCTGCACTGCCCTAGGCTGCACTGATGTGAGCTGTGGGACAGCCTCTCCGGGAAGGGTATCTGACATAAAGAGGACATTTGCTCGAAACACGGACCCCGGCCTCTCACCTTGAAGGGAAACTGGTCCACCAGATGTACCAACTCCTTGGCTGAAGCACCAGACTGGAAAGTTTTTGCCCACTAGTTGACAGTGAGAAGTGACTAACACTTGGCCCCCGTCCACTCTGCTGCAATGTGGGAGAAACAAGCATCCCCTTCCTTGGGCTTAGAATCCTCACTTGGGGAATCCAAGCAATAAAGGTCAAGAATGTCCAAGTCAGTGGGACAATATTCCAGATCATCCCCCAACCCAAGCAGCAAATCCCTGAGGCCATCGTCATCAGTCTTCGGGTTAGCATCTTGGAGACGTCCCCACACTGCAGGAGCCTCTGCAACCAGTGATTTAGTCTCAGAACCATACTGAGACTGCAGTTCTGCCAATTGAAGAGGAGTCTCCTCAGGTAAGGCACCCTAAGAAGCTCTCCAGCAGGAAGAGGCAACGCTGGCCTGCCAGCATGCATTTCACGAATAGGACTAGGAGTCGGGTGAGAGACACTTATTGCAACCTCTTGCACTGGCCCAGTCACCTCCAAAAAAGCAAGACCTTTAGCATCTGTGAGAGTAGGCTCAAGCATTAAAGTGCCTCTACCCACCCATAGGTCACCACAGAGGAGCCCTCCTGAAGAAAGAAAGAATGACTGCCTGATCAATCTTCATTGGGGTGGGAGACTCGGCACCCGGATATTGAATCTGTGTGCCACTGTACCACCCTTGGCATTTGGATCTGCCGCGGGAGAGACCTGCCTCTCCCCAGCAGGTGAAATGCCCTAGCGATGCCTCTGGGGAGGTACCTTCCCATCTGGTGATGGAGAGTAGGCGAAGTGCCATTGACACCTCTTCCTCTCCTTCTCTTTTTTGTGGTGGGGGAATGACAGCACATGGCTAGGAAGGGAGGTAAGGGAGAAACTGTAAAGCTGATCCCACACCCCCACAAAAGTGACCATAATAGTCAAGCCCTCACCACTGAGGACTGTTTTGCGCTCTGTCATATGCTTGGCAAGAGACCCCAAAACAACCAAAGCCACTTTGGAGGAAGCAGTGGGGGCCACAGCCCTGACAAGCTACCCTGGGCTTTGGTGCAGATGACTTGACAGAAGACTCAGCACCATTGTTGCAAGATAGGCCAGGCAACTCTGAGGAAGGAGTGGGTAATGAGGATTGATCAAAGGCTTCCCAGAGGAAATCTTCTGCTCCAACCTGTCCAGCTGGTTGCCCACCATGGTGAGCAGTGCCTCCACATTGCCCATGATCACTTGGGCAGGCAGCTCCACCTGCACAGCCAAAGCTTGATCTGGCGGGGCAGGCAAGCCTAGAGAGGCACTAACAGTGGGTGATAATGATGTCACCCTATCTCTATCTGAAGTCACAACTAAACTTTTCCCCACCTTGGCATTCCCTGCTTTAGTAATTACCAAGGTACCATCCTTTGGCAGAACTACTGATAAGCAGGCAGCAGAAGAGCAGTAGAGACAGGAGGGGCTTTTGCCAACAGACCTACTCACTGGAACAGAAGTGGCTGTGGAGGGAACCCCTGAACCGGATGTCTGTACCACAGTCCACTCAACATCTGTAGATTACACCCTTCTCATAGGGGTCTCGATTCCTGGACCATCCTTGATTCTAGGACCAGTATGAATACACGTGTTCACACTAGTCATCCCACCAATATGTGCCTCAATTTGAGGATCAGCTTTCACACACCATCGCAGGTGCCTGGATGGCTACATTTGCAGCACATGCTATGGAAGGCCCCACTTGAGGGACACTATTCTCTCACTCATAATGTGCTGCAGCCTTCATTTGGCTGACCTAAAGTAGGGCTGACAGACTTTCTGCCACTGATAGGGAGTCCATAATCAACAACCATTGCATGGACTCTCCTCAGTGCAGAAAACATTATTCCTACACATGCAAGAGCAACATGTAGAATGGTCATCCCAAAATGCCATCCTGTGAAGGTATGCATCCCAACCAACATCGGACTCAACATCCATTATCATGGACAAAACCAATTTGGAGGTAGGACCAGTCTTCTGGGAAACCTATCAACTACCTCACGAAGCACAAAGAAGCCACAAATGTGCCAATGTTAGAAAAGTAAAGGAGCTTCCAACAAAATATGTCCATAAAAGATGCTTCTTCTGATCCTAGCGATATCTGAAGGTGAGCTAAATTGGTTTATGAAGAAGCCTTTCCAGAGAGACCTGGCAGTCCTTGGACGTCAGTGTCACTATCTGGTGCCTCCATTGACACCCTCTCAGAACTGACGCCTTTTTTAACTGATTCAAAAGAGTCAAGAGTCTCTTTCATCTGCCCTTTGATGGGTGACAGATGACAGTGACCATCAAAACTTGAATCATTAAGAACATGAACACCCTTGAGGGAGTCAGGTTGAACTTAGAAGAAGAATCACAATCAGTCCCAATCTCGCATACAGTTCTCTGATGAACTATGTGTCCTTCAGAAGAAAGTTCTTATCCTGAGATGTGAGGAGCCAATCATTCAAGTAAATGTGCAACCCAATACATGGTTGGCGCACAAATGTGGCCACCTCCTTCATAACTGGAGTGAAGAGAAGTGGTGCTGACACTGGGCAAAATGGCAGATCTTGGAACTGGAAAGCCTTGACATCCACTACAAAGTGCAGAAATTTCCATGACCTCTTGGCCACAGGAACATGGGAGCTTTTCAGGTCAAGTAAAGCTTCTCGTATTGCTGCCTTGAAGGAAGCTTGGGTCTTAATCCTGAAGTAATCTTTGACAAGATAATAGTTGAGATATGACAAGTCAAAAACCGGCCTTTGTCCTCCACCTCTTGTTGGCACTAAAATGAGACAGCTGTAAAAGCCAGGGGACCCTCCCTCCAACACTGGCTCATTGGCTTGTTTGTCCAAAAGCTTTTGCATGGCTTCATTCAAGAGCATCCTATCCACCTCCTTGTGGGGTAGATTGAAAGAGAAAAGGACTCTTGACAGGGAAGGAGAGTTGCCATTTGGCAAACTTCAGTGAGTAGTGGTGACAGACAAGGTTTGTCAGGAAAGTATCATTGAAGATGCAATCCTGTTGGTCGGCAATTGGCTCTAGTCAAATGTCAAATGATCCTTGACAGAAAGGTGGAGAGGGAATGCTGAGCAGTGGGCCCATAGAAGCATCGGATGATCAGCATGCACCTCAAGGGGCAAGGTCTTGACTTCTGGGCACCCATTTGACCAGAAGAGCCCTGCTTCTAAGACTGACAGCCCTCCTTAGCCAACTTCTTCTGCCTGTCCAGCTTCTGCTGTTGCTGCTAGCCTGGGGCAGCCATGGGAGGTGGACAGAAAGTTGTAGGCCCTTTGGCCGACTTCTCGTTGCACAATAAGGCCTTGTTGCAAGACCTCTGCCACTTTTCTTGCCATATTGTCTGATCTCTCCAGGGAATGTGCAATACCTGGACCGAAAGTCTCCAGACACTAAGGATCCTGAGACAACTGATAAGCATCCTCGTGTATCACTATTGGCAGAGAAGCCACAGAGAGCAGTGCATTGTCGCACACCGACTTCAAGTTGGTGTCCAGCGTGATGGCTCTGCTGAAAATGTGGCCCATAGCAAAGACTCAAGATTGCCTGAGGCCAAGCAGGGTCTGCAGCAACTGTTTGTTGGCTGAAGGTGCAGGCTATTTGTCACACTCTCAAGCAGTTGCCTAGCCAAACAAAAGGAGCAGTCCAAGAAGGAGCTTACTATGGTCATCACCTGTGGGTCCTGCTCAAAGCATAAAAATGGGTCAAGAAGATGGACTATACCTCCTTGAGGTCATGATCCCTCATTGGAGCATCAACTGTTGCAGGAGTCAACTTAAATACAGACTTGCTAGTCCACTACATCTCCAAACGGGACTTTGGCTTGGCCAGCAAATGTGCCCAGACTAGGCCATCCCCACATTCAGTGCCACTCCAAAATCTGCCAGCTCTGAGGAAAGTTCTGAGAACTTCCCTCCAATGAAGGTGGAGAAAGGCACTTCCATCTTTTGTACCATCTCCAGCTTCAGGTGGCATGGGCACAGCCTTGGGATGAGCTTCAGTGGGCTGTAGTACCCCCTACCAAGGAAAAGATTCTTCCACCAGAAGGCAATGTTCGCGAGAAAAAGTGTGGATAACTTCTCAGTCTTGGAAGGAGGCCAGTTGCCATAGTCTGCCACCTCCTCGGTGGAAGCCTTGCACTGCAGAGAAGACTTCACCTGTTCAGCTGTGGCAAGAAGGCATATGGCCACCTTCTGCTGTCCAGTCAACCCAGGAAAGTGGATCCCCCCTGTTTCAGAATCTTATCTCAGAAAATCTATGCACTACTCAATGTCGAGGATATCCTTGGTGATGGGACAATCATCCAGATTGCCATCCCCTCTGAGGAAAAGATTCTTGAGGTGCTCCTCCTCAGTTCATGCCTGTGCAATCCGTGTGTGGTTCCATCAAAATGGTTACCTCGGGGGCTATTGCTGCAGTTGTCTGAGACAAGAACCATACTAAGCCTGTATCTCATATCATGCTTGGAGCATCTCGATTGGCAACACACCTGAAAGATGCTCTTCAGCAGGAAGTGGCGACACCAGCCAGTCAGAAGACACTGGGCCCTGCCGGAAACTTGAGGTGCGATTCCTGTGGCTCCCTCCTGATCAGGCAGGGTGGTCACCATCCCAGAGAGGCCCATAGCCTCAGCTGGGGTTGGCGCTAGCACAGAAGAACATTGGCTCGCCACCAACACAATGTTGGCCACCTGAGAAGTGAACTTTCCAATAGAAACCTTATCTACCTCCATTGGGGAGGAGTCATACATTAGAGGAGCCACCTCTAGTGCTGCTTCCATGATGGGGCTTATGGCTCAGAGCTCAACTTCATTACTGTCTGCACCATCCTCTTGAAGTGTAGCATCTAAGTTAGGGCTGGGCGTAGATGAAGGAAGAGAAACATCAGACCTCCTCTCCTGATGCCTCACCTTGCCTTTCACAGAAGGAAAGGTAGAAGACTGGTGGTGTTCCTTTTCTTTTCTTATTCTCTCTCTTGTGGCAAGTGCATGACTACTTGCAACCAGACCGGAAGACTGGGAAGAGAGAGGCTGGGAGGCCAACTCATCACCCTTTCCAAGTGTCATCTTGATTGTGGAGTCCTTCCTACCGAGGACTATCATATGGTTGGCAACCTGGGCCTCCAAAGGCCTGGCACAATCCTTGTACCCAAGGGGGGCCTAGCAGAGATAACTGCACTCACTGTACCAATGGCAGCTGCCTCAAAATACGGCTTAGTGCAACTCTGAAGGGCCCTGCCAGGCATCACGGGGGTGGGTGGAGTGAACGGTAAAAGGTGAAAGGTGTAGTGCCCACATGTTCCCCAAAGGAATCATAGTGCTACAGCCTTTCTAGATGCTCACCAAACTTCGCGAGCATTACCTCCATTTTCCCCATCAACACTCGGGGGGGGGGGGGGGGGGGGGGCGAGGAGAGGGGGGGTCTTCCCCTGCAAAGCCAAAGCTTGCCCTGGCAGAGCTTGGGGAGGAAAATGTGGGGAGTAGCTTTAGGGATGCCAGAGGTGTCAACCTTGCTTGACCCAAAGCCACAATTGGCTTCTCACTGCTCTTGGTGTCCACCGCTCATGTGATCAACAAAGTCCCACACTTGATCTGGACTACTGATGTTTGTGCATCAGCACACTGTGCAGGTTTAGGTGGGTTGCTTGGCATGGAAGCACACAAATGAGCCAATGTAGTTGTGGAGGGGACCCTAGCTCTGGAATGGTCGACTAGGTCAAACGATGCTGAAGTCAAGGTAGGCCATGCACACCTTGTGGTGGCTTCGATTCGAGGCAGAGCCTCAGATCAAGGACCAGCCGGTTCCTGACTGCTAGGCTTAGCCTGACTGGTTGAGGCCTGGGCCTGCGCTTTGAAGCCTGGCACTTTGATTCAAGACCTAGTAGGCCATCATGAGACATCGAGGCCTTGCACTCACAGCATGCCTCCGCACCCCAGAGCCACCATCTAGCAGACTCGATTTCTGCCTGATGGACCTTCTCCCACTGAGGAAGGGTTCATAGTAGACAATTGTTGCAAGCACTCTGTTCAGAGCAGTTCTGCTCTTCCACATGGCAGAATGTCCTGCAGGACAGTCATCTAAGTGTCTCATCCTGTGGTGTTTCTTGTCCCAACAGATGGCCACGTCCACCTCCGAGTCCATTCCAAAATAAGTCAGTGATAGGATGAAGTACCAGACCTATGAATCACCATGCAAGAAAAAAATTTTAAAAAACATGGAAACCAATAAGAGTGACCTATGGTGTCCTCCATATATATATATATATATATATATATATATATATATATATATATATATATATATATATATATATATATATATATATATATATACAGTTATAACATATTGGTCATTTTTAGGCCAATAACATTTTAATTAAATGTTGACCCTGTTTAGCAAATACGAAACAATAAAAGCATTTAGGCCCATAACATTTTAATAGGCCCTTTGACCATATTGTTGGAATGTCCAGGTGCCTTTTCCCAGCAGTAGCCATTGCATGTCTGTGATTTAATGATTTTTTTTTCATTTTTTGGCCAAATCTTCAAAAGTCTTTATCCTTGTATATACTCAGCCAATTGCTTTGAAATTGCATGGGGACACTTCTGGGTATGAGGGTGATACATGTACAGTAGGTGAGTGACCTTGACCTCATTTCCAAGGTCACAAGGTGAGGTGCATGAAATTCACTGTCTATAGGGTAATTTGAGAACTATTATGGGTAGGACATTCATGTTGCACATGTTAGTTGTTCTTAATAAGGGCCAGACTTAGGTAGTAGACGAGTGACCTTGACCTCATTCCCAAGGTCATAGGACCACTTAATCAAATTTTACTGTTCACCTGACAAGTTGAGAGCTATTTGAACTTGGACCTTGATGTTGAACATGATGATTGTCCTGAGCAAAGTCCAGACTTAAACAGTATATAGGTGACCTTAACTTCATTCCCAACGTCACTGAGCCAGACACTTACATGAATTTTACTTTTCATTTTGTAACTTGAGAACTGTGGAAGGTAGGATCTTGATCTTGAACTTGTTGGTGGTCCTCTATTTAGGAAAGATTGAGACTGTACATTAGTGACCTTGACCTCATTCTCAAGGTCACAGGGCCACTAACATGGATTTTACTGGTCGCGTGATAACCTGGGAAGTATTTGTACTGTGACTTTGATCTTGTACATGGGGATGGCCCTCTATGAAAGTTAGATTCAGAATAGGTCAGTGACCTTGACCTCATTCCCAAGGCTATAGGGCAAGTTAGTCAGCTGAGCACAGGACTGTCACAGTCCTCTTGTTTTTTTGAAAACCACAGTAGCACCTGTTGTGAAATTAGGTCTCGTGGTCCCTAGAAATGTCCCTGTAGATGCAATTGTGAAGCACTAATCAGAGCAGTTTCAGATATTTTTTAAAGTTTTGCCAACAAATGAATCCCCCAAAACGGTCACAAAAACTACAAAAATGACTGGAGCATGACCATTTACACAAATTTGGTAGAGACTATCTGCTGATTTACTGTACACAATTTGTCATGTTCCAGATATAGAAAAGGACGACCAGGCTCTCAAATACTTCGGCATTGCAACAATAGGGATGGACGTAATTACATTCATAAGAAAGGTAAACAATTATAAACCTGCTGTTGTAGTTTGAAATATTTGAACCTGCAA
This sequence comes from Hermodice carunculata, assembly GCA_964020975.1. Classification (NCBI taxonomy): domain Eukaryota; kingdom Metazoa; phylum Annelida; class Polychaeta; order Eunicida; family Amphinomidae; genus Hermodice; species Hermodice carunculata. Next base: position 7,837,850 of record OZ026621.1, on the reverse strand, counting down.
TGTGCCAGAGATGGTGCACTTGTTGCGAACAAGTAAACTGCAGATGTTGATTACTGTTTTATTCATGCAAAAGGATTACTCTTTCCTACACAACTATTGCACATGTGGTTCTAACATTCTATGCCAATACTGCCTAGAGGGATATGCTGTTGTTTCATTTTGGTGGATGTGTTCCTGAGGTTTTGCATTGTTGGGATTGTTTATACTGACAACTGCTCATCACCAGGTGGACATCGTTAAGCATGAGTGAGCTAGAAGACATAGCTGTAAAACTGAATCATCCTGATTTCAGCACAGAAGCAAGCATTGTCATGTTTTGTGTTTAGTTTAAACTTCAAGGTCAGATCTGCCTTTAATCTTCTTTTAGTCGTTTTATTTAGCAAGTTCTATTATTATTATATTAGTGATAAACAATGATAGTAATGCCACTAAAAATACTTAAAATGATTAAAAGAAAATACTGTATTTACTTTATTTCTAAAATTACATGAATATGTTTACAAACTAGGGCTTTCTCTTTGTTGCAATTTGCATCATACATTAATTGATTTAAGAGTTCAATCCATCCGATAATATGACTCCCATATTTGTTGAGAGAACCCCCCCCCCCCCAAGAAACCTGACAGGGAGTCTCATACACTCCCAAAAATTTAACCCCTGATAAAACTCTGGAGAACCACTCCAAGGTACCACCAAGTTTAAAGGGAATCTGGTTTACGTTTTGAGAAGTGGAAAATGTGAAATGTGAATGGACAAACAAAATGACAAACAACAGATGACCACCATCGTATAAGGTCAATTGACTGAAATTCAGCTAAGCTAAAAACACAAAAATTTGTAAAACATTAAAAAAAAGTCAGGATTACCACCTATTAAACAAAAAGGGGTTTTGTCGGCACCCCCCCCCCCCCCAAAAAAAATAAAAAAGTAAAAAGAAAAGAAAAGAAAAAACAAGAGGTCCATGGGCCTGGTGGTCTACTGACACAAACATGCATCTGCTATTACAAAATCATCTCTTTCAATTTTACAGGCATGGTGACTTCGAAACAACAGGCCATTGATTTTTACATAATATTCTAGCATTGGACATGGTCCATATGTTCTATAAATTTGGCAAGTCTGATCCAATTCCTTTTCCACATATGAGGTTTTATATCATAAAATATATTTTGGATCCCAATTTCCATCAAATTATAGGTGGCATCACTAGTATCATTAACAACTTAGACTTTGACCCCCCCCCCCACACACACACACAATCCAACCAAATTCGGTGAAATCTGCAGAAATGAAAGATGCTTGAGATTTCAGATGATTTTCGTATTTTAACCCCTATTTTGCATAATATTATTGGTGACACAACCAATATCAAAAGTGACCTAGATTTTTATATACCCTAGAAGTCCTGAAAGTCATATTGGGCTAACTTCAAAACTGTGGACAGTATCGAGGTCACACGGTTTTCATATTTTGACCTCTTTATCACATAATACTAACGGTGGTGCCACCAACATTGATGTGTACAAAGATTTCCATACACTTAATAACTTCCAAATGTTATTTAATACAAAGAGAAACTTAACAAACTTAATTCTGTAAGCCCATGTACCGTTTGAACACTATCAAGTCCGATATTCTAAGAGCAAAGTCCTATTCCGTACCATTCACTGAAAAACTGTATTGTTCTAAATCATAATAGCAAATTAATTTATGAAAGGAACAAATCATTATGTGGGCTTAACTAAAAAATTGTGGGGTGCAGAACATTCATGAGATGACCAGCACATTCAAATTGGCCATTTATCTTGACCTTCAACTGCGGCTTAAAAAAAATACTGTTCAAATATACCTTCTATAACCAGTGTTCCATACTCAGTCTGTTTGTTCAAATCAGGTAAAAACCTTTTGAGTGATTGACGAAAAACAATAAAGTTAGACAAGCACCAATCTCTGTAATTGCTGGTTTACGGTGACCCCCCAAAGGAGGCAACCAAGTGCATTTTTTTCTTCAATGTAATCAAGTGCAATTTTCATTTGGAGGCTCAATTCTTTTTGTCATTGATGTCCATCTGTACCCTGCCATTACAAGATAATCTCTTTCAACTTTGCAGGCATGGGGACCTCACAAAAATACCTCAAGGTCACTGATATTATATAACAGTCTAGCAGTGGACATGGTCCATATATTCTATAGATTTGGCAAGTTTAATTCAATTCCTTTCCAGATATGGAATTTTACATTTTAAAACGTATTTTGGCTCCCAATTTCTGTCAAATTATAGGTGGTACCACTAGTATCATTAGCAACTTAGTCTTTGACCTCTTCAACAATCTCATTAAATTCACGAAGATCCATCCAAAATGAAAGATGCTAGAGTGTCATAAGATTTTCATATTTTGACCCCAGCATTGCATTATACTGTAGGTGGCACCATCAATGTCACAAGGGATCTAGATTTTCATACACTCTACAAGTCCTGAAAGTTATACTGGGCTAACTTGAAAACTGTGGACAGTATTGCGTTAACGGGCAAAAGTTTATGGACAGATGGACCGACATGAGTGGTCGCATAAGCTCCGTGACCTAAGGTCAGCAGAGCTAAAAAACGGGGAAAAGAGTAGGCAAAGCTTATTCTTTCTTAACATTTCAAAGTTAGCGTCCTTTCACTTAAATCCTTCATGGCCTTGAAGGTTTGATGAGGAACATCCAACATTTACAAAATCTGACCTTTGGTAGGATCTGGTGTAAATTTTGTAGCTCCATCTCAATTTATTATCACAATAATGAATTTCACACATTTTAAACAACTATGATGTTGGGCAATCTATACCACTTGGACTCCAGATGTGACAGACCTTTGTCTGTGTATTGTCCCTCTAATTGTACATATGGATTAGATGTTTCGTAAATCTGAATGAAATGACCATCAACAAAGTAAGTTCCTGACATGCATTCTCTCCTAGAACTTGAGAAAGTAGGTAAAGTTGATTCATATCATGCAATATCAAACTTACACATGGTATGTACACATCTGTTGTACATTTGGTACCATTGGCCTTAGTCTTTCTTGACATGTTTAATTTAGTGTCCTTTACCAAGGTGGCCTATGACCTTGAAAAATATATCAAAGACACCAAAAAGCTGCACAAAACATAACTATTGGTATAACTTGGTCTGTATCTTGTGTTATATTTACTGTAGGTTGTGCCTTCAAATTTTGATGCGTCTTTGTGTTTTTTGCCTGATCAACATTCTACATATCTGTGTAATTTCAGGATGTTTGACAAAAAGCTTTTTGAAACAGCAATCTAATTTTTTTCTGGTACAATTTGGCCCATATTTGACATAATAATATAGGTGGCACCACCAGTATCACACTGTTACATGCATGGGGTTCACAGGAAAACTGTGGACTGCATTGCACTCACAAACAAAAGTGTATAGAGGGATGGACTGATGAGTGAATTTTTGAGTTGTGCAACCTGCAGTCAGCAGAGCTAAAAGAATAGAATTATAGACTTTTATTAGACGCCTATGCAGAGTGAATACCACTGTGATGTCACCTGACATATACAGTACCACCATATAGTGTGTGGTGGAAACTTGACCTTTTCCCTCCAGATGCTCTGGTAATATATGGACATATACGGTACCACCATATAGTGTGTGGTAGAGACTTGACCTTTTCCCTCCAGATTCTCTGATAATATCTGGACATATATGGTTACCACCATATAGTGTGTGGTAGCAACTTGACCTTTTCCCTCCGGATTCTCTGATAATATCTGGACACGTACAGAACCACCATTCAGTGTGCAGTAGACTTGAAGTGTTCCTTCCAGATTCTCTTATAATATCTGGAGATGAGATGTTACACTTATCCCACACAACTGAAAAGTGTGACACCCATATTAATTTCATCAAGAAACATCAGAAATATCACTTGATCCAACCTTTATATATATATGTATACATATATATATATATATATATATATATATATATATATATATATATATATATATATATATATATATATATATATATATATATATATATAGTGTAAAGCTCCCTTTGAACATGAGGAACATCACATGACTTGGGCAGGAGTTTACCCAGAAGAACCAAAAAAAAAAAAAAAAAAAGAAAACCCTTTCAGTCTAAATGATTGCCAGTGGAGGGACATTAAATCATTCCACTCCGGTCCCTGATTTTCCCATATATTTACCTAGATTTAAGATGACAATTGCATATTTGAATTCTTCATGAAAAGAGCTTTCTTTCAAGTACCAACATGCCTATAGTCTTAAATCATTGGTTCTGGCACTGCCTGGCAAGTCATGCTGCAGCTGCCGCAAGGACAGCTGCAACATGACTTGCCAGGCAGTGCCAGAACCAATGACCAAGACCTGTCACCATAGTATGGAATGAGTTACAAGCACGAAAGATGGGAAGTCCTGCTGGGGAGTCCGGGAGCATGCAACCCTTGCAAATGATGATGCAATTTGAGGGCCAAAAGACACAAATCAAAGAAGCTAAATGTAAAAAACAAGAGGGCTGTGTGAACAGCCCAGGCGCAGCTGATCTTGACATTCATCACACTTGCAGCTCTATGAACTTGGGAAAGGATCAAGGTCACCCATGTTCTGAGTAAGTCTTACCTTTATACAAGAACACTAACATGTGCAACATCAAGGTTCAAGTAGTTCTCAAATCATAATGAAGAGTAACATTCATGTATGTTGCACTGTGACCCCACAAACGAGGTCAAGGTCATTCATGTACTGTCTAAGCATGACCTTCATACAGAAACATTAACATGTGCAGCATCACAGTACTAACTCAAAACAAATCTCAAGATATCAAGTAAACAGTAAATTCCGTGTCAGTTGTCCTGTCAATTAGAATTAGAATGCCTATTGACTTACATAGTAATCAATAGGTAAGCTGCACTGACCCATAAGTACCCAAATTGAAAATCCTTAAAAATCAGGAATCCAAAGCAGTGCCACCTAGTAAACAACTTTGTTTGACCCTTCCACAAGAACATATTAATCATATTTCAGCTTAATCTGAGTGACGGTTCTGAGAACAAGTGAAAAAATAGCAAAACCATACAAAAAATTTAAAAAATAATTAGAAGAAAATTGCAGCTGCACCTGGTGAACAAATTGGGAACTAGGTGTCCCTGGGAGCGTCTATTTACGATATCAAAGCAATTGGGTGAGCGGTTTCAGAGGAGAAGAGTGTTTAAGGTTTGCCTCCCAAAAGGAACAAAAAAATTCATAAAAAATCCAAAAATCAGCTGAGCGTGACCATTTGGACACACTTGGTAGAGATCTACCCAAGGCACATCTCCACCAAGTTTGAAGTAAATCTGGCTCACATTATTTAAGTTATAACCATAAAAAGAAATTCCCATGTTAAACTTACCTATCAAAACTTGTGTTAAGATTCTTGAAAAAAAAATCATAAAAAAATCCAAAAATCACTGGAGCATGACCATTCGTACAAACCTGGTAGAAACCCACCTAAGGTACATTGCAACACCAAGTTTGAAGTTAATCTGTATGACGGTTTTAGTCGAAAATATGAATCAGCATTAGAATGCTCAGTGACTTCTATAGTAATCAATAGCAAAGGTGCATTGACCGATAAGTACCCGAATTGAAAAAAAAAAACGTTAAAAATCAAGAATCTGCAGTATTTCCACATAGTGCACAAGTTTGTTTGACCCTTCCACAAGAAACATAGCCACCATGCTTCAGCTTAATCTGAGCAACGATTCTGGACAAGAAGTCGAAAATAGCTATGACACAAAAAAATCATAAAAAAAATAGACAAAAATTGCAGCCAGCTGGTGAAAAATTAAGAAGTAGGAGTACCAGGGAGTGTTCCTGTGTGATATCAAAGCAATTAGGTAAGCATTTTCGGAGAAAAAGATTTTTTAAGATTTGTCCAAAAAAGAACAAAAAAATCATTATAAATAAAAAAATCACTGGATTGTGACCATTTGAACAAACCTGGCAGAAACCCACCCAAGGTACTTTGCCACCATGTTTGAAGTTAATCTATAAGACGGTTTTGGAGAAGAAGTCGAAAATGTGAATTAGCATTAGAATGCTCATTCACTTCCATAGTAATCAATAGGAAAGCTGCATTGACCGATAAGTACCTGAATTGAAAAAATCGTTAAAATTACAGTTCAAAGAACGCAGTACCCTTCGGCCGCCTTCAATCTCTTTTGCTGCAAGTGAACAGGAATAGTGTCCGAAAGTATCAGGTATAGAAACCTACCCAAATACTACTATTGTACACTTGACCTTTGACCTCAAAAACATCAGGTCAAATATAGAGGTATAACCTTGACTTTCAATAGCCTTCTAGATCACCTGTGTAGCTTCTTTTGTTTCAAGATTTAGATTTCTAGATGCACGTCCCCCAGCAAACTTGTGACCCGTGTGTGACCTTGAAAACTAGGTCAAGGTCAATTATGCTTGCAGTGGTGTACTATCATATGAAATTTGAAAGTCCTGTCTCAAGAGCTTCTGAAGTTATAGTGGTAAACAAAATTTCAATGAAATTTTTGGGTCACTGTGACCCAGATACTTGACCTAGTGACCAACTTCTGATTCATGACACATTCTTTGGTTCTGATACATGTGTGTATAAAATTTCATGTAACTGACTAAAAAACTTCCTTACTTATACCAATACCACCATTGTGCATTTGATCTTTGACCTCAGAAAGTAGGTCCAATATACAGTTATGACATCAATTTTCTATAGGCTTCTAGATCACTCTGTGAAGCTTCTTGTGTGCAAGATTTAGATTGCCAGATGCAGGCTTTCAATAGTTAGAGTGGTAACAATGCTTAGCACATGTGACCATAATGCAACCTTGAGAATTAAGTCAAGGTCAACTATGCTTGCACACAACGTAGGCCATATAAAAATGTATTTTCATGTGCAATTTAAAAGTCCTGTCTCAAAAATTTCTGAAGTTATGGCGGTAAACAAAATTTCAATGAATGGAGCACTCTGACCCAGATACTTGACCTAGTCACCTACTTTTGATTCATGACACATTCTTTGGTTCTGATACATGCAAGTATAATATTTCATGTAACTGACTCAAAAACTCTCTTACTTATACCAATACCACCATTGTGCACTTGACCTTTGACCTCAGAAAGAAGGTCAAATATAAAGCTATGACCTCGATCTTCAATAGGCTTCTAGATCACTCTATGAAACTTCTTGTGTGCAAGATTTAGATTGCCAGATGCAGGCTTTCAATAGTTAGAGCGGTAACAATGCTTAGCACATGTGACCATCATGCAACCTTGAAAATTAAGTCAAGGTCAACTATGCTTGCACACAACATAGGCCATATACAAATGTACTTTCATGTGCAATTTAAAAGTCCTGTCTCAAAAATTTCTGAAGTTATAATGGTAAACAAAATTTCAATGAATAGGTCACTGTGACCCAGATGCTTGACCTAGTCACCTACTTTTGATTCATGACACATTGTTTGGTTGTGATACATGTGTGTATAAAATTTCATGTAACTGACTTAAAAACTCTCTTACTTATACAAATACCACCATTGTGCACTTGACCTTTGACCTCAAAAAGTAGGTCAAATATAAAGCTATGACCGATTTTCAATAGGCTTCTAGATCACTCTATGAAGCTTCTTGTGTGTAAGATTTAGATTGCTAGATGCAGGCTTTCAATAGTTAGAGTGGTAACGTTGCTTAGCTAGTGACCACTGTATGACCTTGAGAATTACGTCAAGGTCAACTATGCTTGCAGGCCATATAGCAATGTTCTATCATGTGCAATTTGAAAGTCCTCTCTTAAAAATTTCTGAAGTTATAGTGGTAAAACTGCAGGACGGACGGACGGACAGACGGACGGCGCCGGGTACGACAATAGCCGTTGGCCTCATAAGGCCCAAGCTTAAAAATCAGGAATTGGCAGCATTCCCACACAGTGAACAACTTTGTTTAACCCTTCTACAAGGAACATATCCACCACGTTTCAGCTTAATCTGAGTGACAGTTCTGGAGAAGTCGAAAATAGATATTACACACAAAAATAAGTAAAAAATTAGAAAAAAATTGCAGTGCCACCTGGTGAACAATTCAGAACTAGGAGTCCTAGGGAGTGTTCCTGTGTGATATGAAAGGAATGGGGTGCGCGGTTTCAGAGCAAACGATTTTTTAAGATTTTCCCCAAAAAGAACAAAAAAATTCATTCAAAATCCAAAAATCACTGGACTATGACCATTTGAACAAACTTGGTACATCCCCACCAAGTTTGAAGTGGATCGGACTGACGGTTTCGGAGAAAAAGTTGAAAATGTGAATTGTTGACGGACCGAGGACCATAAGATAAGCTCAGCTGACTGACAAGTCAGCTGAGCTAAAAATGAAGGCAACTTTTACCTTTTGGAGTAGTTTCGAGACCAAAGTTTCGACAAAAAATTACAGCCGTATTGTAATACTATGCCATTTCAATTCTTTTCCCGCGCCATGTTTCTGGGTTAATTTGGCCACAACCCAGTCCTCAGGTGCCTTGATGTTTTTTTGTGAAACCGGGTTCGTTAAACATGTGCTGCTACATACATGTCCATTGCTTACAGGGAAATTTCATTGTTACTGACACAACAATTAAAAGATTTGTTAACAATACAATATATTTTTCCTTGAGGTGGAAGATCTGAAGTCAGCTGCTTTGGATAACATGTAGTCACTTTTTCATATGTTTGGATAGTTTGATACTTGAACTACATGCTCGCAAAAACTCAGATGTGTGAACATAAAATTCATATGAGAAACTTGATCTCAAAACCTTTGTTTACACTGAAAAGTTAAAGCATGGGGTTTGTTTGCATGGGCATGATAATGAAGCATGTAATTGTTTGCCCAGTCATTATGCCATGACCCCTGGAAACCAATTGACTAGAGTCACTCACAAGGAACAGGAAACCATTAGCTGTGGAGTGAAGAATGGACCAGTTCAGACTAATCAATACCATTTTTCTAATTATATTAAAATTCTCTATTGATGTAAAAACAAATTAGTACAATCCACTTACTGGGCCCCAAATATGAAAAGCTGCATGTGAACCCACACCCAAACAAGCCAAGTATGATGTTCCCAAGTTACAAAGGTCTACATTTAAGCCACAAAATATACTTTTTCTAAATGGCAACATCACAGAGGTAAAGCTACAAGTTTATTTAAAAAATAATTAAAACACGGGACACAAGAAATGAGCCTGTGTTATATTACAGCCATAAATGTGTAAGAATTGACAACTTTTTCTTTCAATGCGATTTTCTCAAAACTATTTTTGCTCAACCTTAGCAATTTGTATCTCGTCTCACAAATGTACAAATTGCCCTATCACATTAAAATAAACAGACATCAAAAGAAAAAAATCATATCGAGAAGTGGTTCCCAGGATTTTTTCTTCGGACAACCCCTTCCGTGACTTTTGGAGCCATTTATAGAAAGAAAATGAGCAACCTGTCAGGACTAAATTAAAAATATTATAACTTTTTATTTATGCTATTTCAGAACTCACCATTAAATTCGATCCTTGACATGGACATATATTCTAAATTTCTTCTTATTTCAACTTGGAAAAAAAATTGTGCGACTTCTGCGCAAAAAATGGCATGGAAGCCGGGCACAGATTTTCATGCCTGCAGTGGAAACCAAAACTAGTCTGGAAGGTGTTGTCAACACACTGTACTACTAGAAGGTTACTATGATTGCACATGGACATGTCATTGACTGTATTCAAGGAACAAGAGGACTGTGGCAGTCCTGTGACCCTACATGCAGAGACTGAAGTGGTCCTGTGAACTATGATAGAGAAATTTTTAATATTTTGCTAAAAAATCAACAACAAAATTCAATAACACCCCAAAATTCACAGAACCAGAACCATTTGAACAAACCTGGTTGAGACTTACCCAAGGTACACCCGCACCAAGTTGCAACTGAATCTGCTTGATGGTTTAAAGTAAAAACTGTGGATTTCCACTGTAATACCCATTCACGTACATAGACAGAGGGCACGTCTCAACCAACAAGCACCAGAATTGAAAAATGGTTAAAAATCAGGCATCAAAAACAAATTCAGAATTAGGAGTCCCTAGTGAGTGTTCCTGGGTGATGTCAAAACAATTGGGTGAGCAGAGAAGAAGATCTTTTTAAGATCTGCCCCCCCCCCCCCCCCCGCCCCCATCATTAAAAGCCACCAAATCACTGGAGCATGACCATTTGAACAAACCTGGTACACACCCTTTGGAGGTACATTGCCACCAAGTTTGAAGTGAATCTGGTTGATGATTTCAGAGAAGAAGTAAAAAAAATGTGAATTAGCATTTGAATGTCCATTGGCTTGCATAGTAATCAATAGGAAATGAACATTTACCTGAAAGTACCCATATTGAAAAATATCGTTAAAAATCAGAAATCTATATTAGTATATGACCATTTGAACAAACTTGGTAGAGACCCATTCAAGGTACATTGCCACCAAGTTTGAAGTCAATCTGACAGGCAGTCTCTTCTTCGAAGTCCAACATGTGAATTTGCATGTGAATGCCCATTGACTTACACAGTAATCAATAGGAAAGGTGCATTCACCTGTAAGTACCCGAATGAAAAAAACTGTTAAAAATCAGGAATACTACGCAGTGCCACCTAGTGAACAACTTTGTTTGACCCTTCAACCTGAAACATATCCACCAAGTTTCAGCTTAGTCTGAGTGATGGTCCAGGAGAAGTCGAAAATAGCAAATACACAACAAAGTATCACTGGAGCATGACCATTTGAACAAACCTGGTAGAGAACCACCCAAGGTACAGTGCCAGCAAGTTTAAAGTTAATCTGAATGACGGTTTCAGAGAAGAAGTCGAAAATGTGACTGAATTAGCTTCAGAATGCCCGTTGACTTACAATAGTAATCGATAAGAAAGGTGCATTTACCAACAAGAACACAAATTGAAAAAAATCGTTAAAATCAGGAATCCCCAGCATTTCTTCCTTGTGAACAGCTTTGTTTGACCCTTCCACAACATATATTTGAATATATGCCATCCTTATAGTGATTCAACTTCATCAACATCACTTTGTTGTGATTGACACCCCAAAAGTTGATACCGACTGTCTTTAAAAAGCTAAATAAAATCACAGAATCATTTTTAACCAAAGAAGTGAGGATTTCACTAAACGTTTTTCTTTTAAAGGCTAGCCTAGATATGCAGATATACATGTAAAGGCAAAATGTTTTAGCAGGCTTGATGTATATTTGCATATTAAATTCATTGTAGAAAGGCAGTAAAAACAAACATTGATAATTTGGTTCAGATAATATCAATTATTTTAATGTTAGCATGGTGAAATAACCTATAGGCTATTTTATGGTCACTAATGGGAAATGTCACTCATGGGACGGCAAGGGTCCTTCCAATCTAGTGAGTATGATAGATACGGCTTATGATTTAATATGAAAAAAAACAGATTTAAGTAATGTAATTTTTTCAATATAGAACTTGATCTAATGTGATGTACATTTTACGCTATGAGTATGTCACTAACGAGACAGTTACGGTTCACGTATTTGATTTTTGAAGACGCTAACCTTCTCCACACCTTCCAGTTGAATGGCTTTTTCTGTCATGTCAGCCAAGCAAAGAGTACCACTTACAAGCTTCAAATGCATGATATAGCTGTCTGTTAACCTTTTCAACAGGTCTGTCACCATAATGTCACTAACCAGACACTTAACAAAAGATTTTTGGTACACAGGTGTATCATGATCAGGTGAAAACCAAACTCCCATACAACACAAGTTTTACTTTCTTATCAAACATGACCTTGTGTGTTTATCATAAATGACATTTTCTGGTGCCCCTGAAATGTATACATTGTCAATCTGGTGATTTGATTTTGTCCGCTTGAACCTGGAACGTGTCACCAACGGGACAAATTGGTATTCTTAAACACTCTATCTTTTACAGAAGTATAGGTACGGGTCTAATTTAAGCTCCCAAAATAGGCCTGACCGCAGTCAATACTATGATACAGTTAGCCATGTTAACCCTTAAAGCACTGATTTAAGATCGAGTCAACAGCTTTCCTGGGGGCACTTTCCGTGCATTGCGGGCAAAGTGCCCCCAGGAAAGCTGTTGACTAAGACTGCTTTTTGCTTTAGACTAGGCTTGCTGGTATTTAAATGAAAGGCATCTTCATGAGAAATTTGAATCTTTTAACCATTCTTTGTTTAACAGTAATGAGAAAACGACTAGAGCAGTGATTAGCACTTTAAGGGTTCAGGCCATGTACCCCATAGTTCTTGTGCTGGAATCCAAGACATGTTTGGTACAAAAATTATGCAATTCCCCCTAGGATCATTTTCAAAACTCTCAAATATACCGGTTGTCTAACATGCAAGGAACTGATAAAAAAAGCATGAATTTTGTTAGTGTCATATATATGGAAGTTAAACTTTACATATGTGTCACACTTTTATTTCAGTATTCCACCTATATTTAGTGCTAGAAACTTGCTGTGGCATGCAGGTGGCCCATGGCTGTTGAGCCATCTTATTATTGTTATCACATGTTACTCTGAAAAAATTTGGGCCACCAGCTATTTCATGCACTGATTTATCTCATAATTCCTATCTTGTGCACCATAAAACAAATTGCAATACAAATATAATACATGCAGTTTCAAACTAATTCCAAGTCAACACTGCCCAAATCTGAATTTAATTTGTTTAATTGGCCCATAGGAAATTCCACCTTATCTTTAACCCTTACCTGCTCAAACTTCCTAAAACCTCAAAGTTGTAATTTGTCTGCCTTATTGTTTTTACTAAAATTTATTACCAGAAAACATTTTTGTTGAGACTTGTATACATGACAGCATGTCCCAGATCAAGTGTTTTCCTTGGCGAGTGTTGGGTCACAATGTGCCCAACCTACAGCAAGGAATGCAATTCACTCAGTTGTACTCTGGCCAGGCAAGGTTTAATATTTTAATTTCTTCAGGCCGACAATTTCTTGCATATTTTACTTGTTCAAAATCCATGATAACGTTCTACTGCTAAATGTGAACAAGGTTTATTCTTGTACTCTTCATTTTTTGAAAATCTAGTGCATTGTAACTTCATGATATTTTATTTAAATTTAACCCTTAACTTGTCACTAAAATTATCCTGTATCTCAAGCACTTCTTGAAAACCCTTAAGATTCAATATACTTATCTCTTCAAGTTAAAACATAGCTCCAAAATATTATCCAATCCGGAGCCTAACATCCTTTACCAGCAATTTGTTTAAAAGTACATTTACAACATTGTGAATTATAGTGGAGATAATATTCTACCTTGGCATACTCTATTCCAGGATTTTAAACCTAAGAGTATTTATATCCTGCCATTCTGTAGATATTCTGTGTACAAGGAATCTTTTATGGCATGTTAGGCACAGTTTGATGTTCTGGTTTCCCACAAAAATTATGTCATAATCATTTTGGTTACCGCACGTGAGGGAAGTGCCAGTGAACAGAGATAATTTGGCCCAATGTACAATCCATGAAGTGAGCCCAGTCTTTACCTGGACTGGTCCTGGAGTCTTGTCCATAACAACCATAAAAATCAACATATTATAAGAATGGCATCTCATATCAAGTTCACATCTGTGTGTGTTGAACATGGCTATCTTTTTATAAGCTGGTAATTTCATCCAGGTTGCTAGTTTGGCCAGAACATATTTCGCCTTGTTTGATACAGGAATCTGTTCATACATACAGGTACTTCCTTGCTTAATGATGGGGCCACAGCAGCACCACAACTAATATGAATGTCAGGTATCATCACTGAAGTTATCTTGCACATTTCCACTTGAAACTGAAAGCAGAGTTGTCACCTGCAACAAATAAAACAGAAAAGACAGAAATATTAATTTCTGTGGGTCTGAAAAATTTTACACTCCACAACCAAGCATCAATGGATAAAATTATGTGGATAATATTAAATATACTTTTTCCCGTACTGAAGTACCCACCCTATCACAGACAAAATGTTGAATGACTGCGAATACAATAACAATTAATCAAAACCCTGAGCATAAAACATTTTTTTAAATTGAAGGATCCGTATGATACATTATTTAGGAACTACAAGGACATATACAAAGAGCCATACTGTAAAATAATATTTTAATGTTTGGCACATCAGCAATCAGGGAATTGCTTTTAGAAAATTTCAATTTACAAAATATATATGTATAATATGTATATATATTATATATATATATACAAACACACAAAGTCCATAAACCACTACTAGACTAATTTCAGCATCAGCATATTTTTCATAAACAATTTGCAAAGAAATGATGCATGTCTAGTCATTCAGTAATTGATTTGCTATTTATTATTACATTGTGATTCAGTGTTCATTTTCCCAAAGAATTATCACACCACTGCATTTTGACTGCAGACAAGATTTGCCACCAGCAACCAAAAAACTGCCACCAGGGAAAATAACTCTTTATATATCGGGTGGTGGGGGCCTGACAGTTTCCCCTGTGAAACACCGATTCTCATTCATCTTGATGTATTTATTTTACTGGTACCAATATTGTCATGAATTTTGATGTATTTTATTTCTCCTATCTATGAGGTTGAATAGATTATTATTATTATTATCATATATATATATATATATATCATGTCATTCACTCTGATTAGAAGTCTTTCAAATTGAAAATCAGCAAAACTGAAAATACATATGACTCTGGACTTGTGAGGTTTGAGTTCCACTCATTTTTTCTGATATTTGAGTGTCTTGCTCACAAATATGTCCAGGATGGTTCTGAATTTTTCTATTCAATATTGTAACATGACAATGACTCACAGTTGTTTTAAACTGTCCTGACATTAAACATGCACAACATATCAACTGTGTGATATGCTGTCAATCATGGGGTGTAGCTATCCATTTGTAAAAAGTCAAAAGCTAAACGGTGTGATTTTTCTAATTGAAGGCACCGGAGAAAGGGAGTTAATTCCATTTTCTCACCAGTTTCATTCCAATAGAACTTACAGGATGCGCATTACTACCATATCCTGAAACTCGCTGTAATAATTGCCTGCCTTTATCTATACTACTTTAGCATGCTGAAATCAGAAAATAATGCTAGTTTAATATGGAAAGATCCCAAAACGTCATTTCTTTCGGCAGAAGTGCAGGTCACTTTATTGTTTTACACCATAAGTCATCATCATAAATATAATTGAATATCTCTTTTTAACCAAATATACTGCTATAATGAGCATTGGTAGAAAATACCCTGATTGATTCAAAACAAAATAAATAACTAAAATAAAGAGGAAAGTGAAAAATACTGATTTTCTGCCTTTAACAAATAAATTTGGCATACTTGTGCACAAATATGGCATTGGCAACTGAAACCCTGTATTTCAAGTTAAAACTATGCAGTTAAAGTGACGTAGGTAGTCACATGGTAAATAGCTATATTTAGTACAAGGGCAGAATATTGACAAAGTTATCCCAAACCCCTAAATTTATACTGACACTTGGGTACATTGTTAACCTGGCTAAAACTAAAAAAAATTGCAGCTTACAATACATGAAATATATAAATGGAGATCTCTAATACCAAATACAAAGATATAGGCTAATGAAAACTAGTTGAGATTGACATGGCTGTTTTCAAGAAATAAGGTTACTCAAAGTGAGAATTTGTTGTGGCATTTAGCAAATAAGAGGTTAATTTGTCCTGTCAAACACAAAGGCTGCAACTGCAGCAACAAGTTTTCAAAAACTTGACCCCCTTATTATGGTAGGAATGGTGACAAGTTTCGTTTTTTATATCTCCAGTTGGGGTCCTCTAAATTTTTCTGACCTTGACCTTCTGCACTATGTGGTACTGACGCTGGATATTGACGACGACGCCAATTATTCATACACAAAAATGGCATTTTTTTTTTTTTTTTTTTTAGTGCTCGACTAGGCCTACAAAGTGGCTTTTCCCCACAATTCTGTGGCACCGGGATGCCTTGCCCTAGGCATGATCAAATGCTCTCTTTCCAGGATCGTCACGCTAGAGCACGTGCAATTTACATCTTGTCACCACGTCACCTGACGGGTGGACCAATCGCTAATCAACAGACCCAACAATGATTGACGTGTGACATCAGCCTGACCACGCTAGCAACGTGGATTGTTTACCCCTCGGTATATAAAGCAGCAGCGCCCATATGCGTCATGTTGGTTTCCCTGAGCTGCACACCTGGGAACAGGTCGAACTTCAATTACTTCTCGTAAACAAACCAAACAGTAAACAAAGTATCTGTACACAAAACAATGGCACAAAACGCGTGGTAGGGTTAATGGGGTGAAGTGTTATAGTTGTAGTAGTCATCACTTACTTGTTCTCGGGTGATGTCTCACCGGGTGATGGGGAGCTCGATGAGGCAGGCCTCTGTGTCATACATCCTCCACGGCATCTCCTGGTCTTTGTGCCAGACGCCATCGTATCGCAACGTGATGGGAGAGGAGCCACCAACAAGATACAACACTCCACTGTGCACCACGGCGGATGAGAGATCCTTATAATTATCCCCTGGTATCCTGGTGGTCAGTGTGCTCCAGGTCCTGGACTGAGAGTTAAATTGCTCCATGCTGTACTCCCTCAAGCCACCACACACCAGTAGGCCGCCTCCTGTGGCGACCATCGTGTGACCCACACGGCCTGTTGTTAGTGACGGCTCCTGTCGCCAGCTGGTCTCCCCCGGCGTCCAGGACATCACAGATGTAAGCTTTGTATTTGTATCATCCCGCCCTCCGCTTATATACACGCGACCTTCCAACTCACACGCAGCGTGTCTATCCCCCTTCTCGGGCAGGTCGGGTCCCGGTCTCCATTTGTTCTCTGCTCCCACAGTCTCTGTGGATGAGAGGGGTTTGTGGTACTCAATCCTACCGCCCACGGTTATCACCTCCCCGGCCACCACTGTCGCCGCGTGTAGGCACCTAGGTGTCCTCATGGAGGGCCCTGTCCTCCACCGCCAGTTAACCAGGTTCAGTATGTCACAACGTGACAGTGTCTTGTTACCTATAAACAGAGAGAGACTCGCCAAGTAGGAACGCGGACATAAAGTGACACAAGTTAACATCAACAAAGTTGTATTTTATGAGCGATGACTTGATCACCAATTCCACAAATTACTGTCAAGTCAACTGTTGACTGAATGAAGTCTTTCATTTGGCCAACAGTCCACTGTGACAAACAGTTTACTGTCAGAAGTCAACAACTTTATTTTGTTTGATTGACATACTATAGTTGGACCACAATACACACATTAATACACAAACACATCAGTACACATACATACCACACAGTAGTAGTATTATATAACACGTGTGTGTATCGATGTTTCTGCGTGTGTGTGATTGTCAAAGGTATATTTGATGTTAATCACAGGTCACGGGACTTACCTGCGTCCCTGCCTCCAATTAGCCACACCTCATCCTGGTACCTGACCACTGCAGTGTACAACCTCGGGTGTGGCACCCTCGGTATCTCGGCCACCTGTTCAAACTGACCCCCGAGGCCTTGAGATGTAACAGGCGCCGCGATCACCCTCTCCAGGGGTCTGCCTGTATCCCTGCGGTGCCCTCCAAATACTGCGATTGCCGTCTTCCCTGCAAACAGATCCGAGACCAAACCTGAGTCAACAATCAACATTCTGTTTGTACACATTCTCATCACAAAACAACTTTCTCCCAAAGTCTTCACAATTCCTCCTACAGTTTGCAGTTCACTGAAGTCTGCATTCATAGCTTTCAACTGTACAATGGGAACTGGATAAATAGTGTGTTATGTTTGACGGTTGTGATGGGAGGCTGTCAAAGTGGATGAGTCCACGCTACACTGACGCTCGGGATGGACAGTTGACAGTGCGCTGTGTCGGGTTTTATTTGTTTATAATATTTATGTTTACACATGAAGGTATCACTGAACAAACATTTGCTTACTCAGTATCAGGGACAAAAGTTCATTTAAGATGGACAGACCGACACTCCTACCTGGCGTTTAATACTCTGACCCCCCTGAAGGGTATATTGGGATGCTGCCTTGCGATGCCGGGTCAGGGAGTTCAGTTCCGTGACGTCAAAGTTTACCTTGAAATCTTCAGCGATGGTAGGAAAAACAAAAACTGGAACAGTTCCAAGAACAGTCAGGATATATTTTAACCCGCCCACTCCCAATCCCCGCGTTTAAGCCTTTTCGACATTGGATCTATTCAAGGCTTGAAGAGTGTAGAATTTGTATTCACATGGGCAGTAATATTACTGGAAATATTATTGTAATGACCATAAAGTTGTTAGCACCAGGCTGTGCATGTCTGACACTGAACGAACAGCATTTGGGGCCTTATTAGTAGTATTAGTACCTATTTTATGTTTTCACTTTTCAGCCAAACACAAAAAAATTCAAATGTGAGGCCAAGAAGAAGAAGAAGAAGAAGAAGAAGAAGAAGAAGTTTACCTTGATTGAACATGAACGGAAACAACAGGGGCCCCTCTAGACAAATGTAAAAGTAAAGAAAAATGCAAATAAAAGACTACCTTGTAGATTTGTCAGAGAGGATTTGACAGAACCAGTTATGACTTGGGTCTTTTCAAAACTATCAACTAGGATGCAAGTTTTCTGTTTTAATGGCACTTATTATCATGGCACTATAATTACTACATTAGTAACGAAATTGCAATGAGAGCCCAGGTCACTGTTAGGCCTACATGATGTATAGACTGATCATTCTGATTGACATTGCATCACAGCGTTAAATGCCGGTTAAATGATCAGACAGCACTGACCTAGGCTAGTAGGAGTATGCCCATTGAGTATGAGTTTGAGCTGCATATGAGTGTTGTTCACACAGGCCCACAGATATTTTAACTCTTTGCGTGTCATGCCCAATTGAATTCTAAACTTGGCAACTTCCAACTATTTTATCTATAGGGCCTATATAACGTGCTATTTTAGTATTTAATGTAAACATTGGGATGTGTCCGGATAAATGAATAGGCCTATCTCCACTGAAAAGTGGACGCGCCATGAAAGCCTAGGTTAACTCTTTAGACAACAGTAAACGCCTTGCCTTGGGCCTAACTACTGCCAGAGTGTTAATAGTATTAACTTCAAAGAAATGCAAGAAAGGCATATTTGGTTCTGACAATTAAACTGACAAATTAAATTTAACACTTCCACGGAATCGCATAGCTGGAGTAACGTTAGACATGCAAGAAAAACACGATTCTTTCAATTACACATTATCAATACACTTGATGTTCTTTGATAGAATTTTGTTATTTGACTAAACAAACCACGACATGGGGTTATTTCATCCCCAGAATTGAAGACAGAGGACAATTTTTCCTCAAGTAACAGAGAATTGCACAGTATAAATTAATCTCTCTCTTTTTCTTAATTTTTTTATTTTTTATTTTTTATTTAGGCCTATACAGAACAACTTTGGGCAATATTGTAGTGTATAGTTTTTCCTTGTTTAATAGCCTACCTGTTCGTACTTTACCTGATTTTAGGAGGATTTTGTCAAGTTTTCCTGCTGTGAGCCTTCTTGCTTGGCGATCTCTGCTCTACTGAACTTTAGCAGACGACAATCTGCTTGCTTTCGCAGGCAAGTGCCACGCGCAATTTGCGTCAGGAGGACCACCGCGTAACAGGGAGCTAGCGCCCTCAGACGGCAATATATAACATTAAATTTTCCTGGGCATTGAACTGCGACTTGGTCAACCATCTTTACACACTGGTGGTCATTTTGGTAGAACTGTGACATACAGTCGCTGAATCAACTTTCTCTTTGAAAAGGCAGCTTTGTTCCAGTCTCTGTTTCTTTTGTATCCCCATCAAAGATGGATATTTGTGCTTAGATATGCCAAGAATTATTTATCAATTTACTTTGATGTAAAGAATAATGTGTTACTCGGTACATTTAACACATAAATAAGGTCATTTTGCTTATATTGTCGAATTCAGCCATTCAATAAGACAAAGTGTACAACCTGAAGAATTTATGCCAAAGAACTGAATGTTTGACAAAAAAGTTATCTTTCTGTTGTATAAGTAGCATATGTAGTGTGTGTTCAAAACACATATATTATAAACCATCTGCTTTAAAATGTCTGCGAACATTTTATGACACGGAACAAAAAAAATGACTATGTGCCTTAACCGGTGTCAACCTTTATTTATATACAAACTTTAAAAGAATATAAGGCCCTATTGGTTTAGCCTATTCTTATGGTCTGTTTCTTTGCAGATTTATAACTCAAGGTGTTTAAGGAGAGTTAAGGGACCTCATGTTTAAGATTTCAGGTAAAATTGCTTGAAGTTTCAATAAACTCGAGTTGTGCCCAAATTTGTGTAAAGGTCTCACATTTGATAGGTGTGCCAATGAGTCAAATGTATGTTCCACATTCAGCTCACAATGTTGAAAATATGACAATTATAACCATGTCTGAAATTGTTTGATCATTTTCTTCGTAGAAATATATACTGCATAAATGTTTGCATTAGCATTTTTCAGGCTGTGAGCTTTTCAGTAGTAGAAGTTATCTGCAGATGCCATTTATTGTCTCAGCCGTACATGTTCTAAATTGCCACGTTTTTGACGTAGAGTTATACAATTATAGTTCAATATCAAAGTGAAAATCATCCGCGAAACAAAAAACATTTGCGAGACAAAAAAATACATTTGGCCTTTGACCTTCGTTGATGTAACCCCATGCTTCAGAAATATACCTAAGAGCACAGACAGCACCCCATCATTCCTGAACAGGAACATGAATCAAATATTCCTTTGGAACTTTTCGTACAAGAAATTTTCCTCGCAATCATAAGTTATGCCGAGGTATACCACACAGGACATTCCCCACCGATAGGCCAACATGAATAACAATAGATACCAAATAAAGTCATTAGCAATCAAAAGTTTTAAGACGCCCATTTTTAAATTTTAACTATAAATTTATGCATAAACAATCTGTTTCTTCACAAAAGACTATTTCTTATCATATAGTTCAATCATTCTACAAATATAACCATGTTCAAAATTTGATATTTGGAACCTCCAGTTTTACTTTTTGTGTGTTTTTTTTCCTGCAGTCGAATGAACATTGTAAACTTCTAGCTTGACTTTTTTGTTAGTCTTGACTGTGGTAAGAGTCTTCATGAAAGATTGTATTTCTATTGTAATATTTCGCTTTTCAGTAACAGTGTCTCAAGGCCAACATGTCGGCATTTTTCCCTTCCCCTTGACCGTGTCGATTCGGAGTGCACTCTTCACTTGACTGCAGGGGCATGGCATTTGTTTAATTCGGTCGCTGTTCCAGTAGACAGACAAGTTGTTCCGCAGGTCTCAGTAGAAGGTTTAGCAAGTTAGCAGGGTGCGCTTGCCTGTTAAACCGACTTTTGTTCCACGTGTCTGACTGCGCTCCACAGATCATCGGAGCGCCCCAACAATAAAGATTGCGCAACTTTGTCTGTCTTTGCAGGCAAAGGCTGCGCCTTGGAAATATACTGTAATTTTTGCGCCGCTTTGCGCCTTGAAAGTTACACTGCATTACTCTCATGAAACAATTTTGAAACAGCCTTGCAATCAAATCCTTTGTTTAATGTTATATGAAGCAGAAACACATGTCACTGTTTCACTGCGGGTGCCGATGTCAATACCGGCGCCGGCCTCCTTGTAAAAATTTCCGACACATTTCAGGCATATCTTTCTCAGTAATTGAGGCTGCACTAAAGTGCGGATATTAAAATTTCTAATTAGGCGGCAATGATTTTCTATAAAATTCACCTTTCTTTGGAAAGGAATTGAATCCAAACATATCTGGTAAACCATAACCAAACAACGTGGATTTCCTGGATCTTCACGGTGATGCTGTACATTTAACTTAACATGCACAGATTGTTTGTTTGACAACAGGATGACTGGTTACTTGCGCGCGCGCACACACACACACACACACACACACACACACATATATGTATATATATTACGCGCATTGGAATTTTCCCCGTTCCGTTGGTCCCCCCCCCCCCCGTAAAGGAGAAGTTTTCCTGATAAACAACAACAACAACAACAACAACAACAACAACAACAATAATAATAATAATAATAATAATAATAATAATAATAATAATAATAATAATAATGATAATTTTATACTTGTTATGCGTTCAACTTTTTTCCTGTCAAGGCCACCCTGATTTGTTTTAGATGCATGTTCTTAATACATGATACACATCAAAGTATTTTCTGGGTCCAGTGGAATTTGGAACGTATCTGCCATGCAATTTGTATGGTCACTTATACAACAAAATCCAAATTCTTTTCCATTTCAGGAAACATGGTGTTGTCGAACCCCTCTGCTTCCATTCCAAAAAAAATATAAAAAAAAAAAGGGGGGGGGGGGTCTTCTCTCACAAATGTTCAGCGCTGGTATTCCATTTTTCAGTATGTGGCGCGGTAATCCACTAATACTTTGCGTTCGTGTGCCAGCATGCTCCAGGCACACGAACGCAAAATAAAATAGGCCTCTGTTTCTGGCCTAGAATTTCGACAAATGGCCCTATAAAATTAAACTTTAAGAGCCACACGTTCTTTGTTTTATTACCTTAAGTTTTGGCACGCTGATTTTCTTTTGTAATTCTTCATTTGTCAATGATTGTCCAAAATCCGCCATGTTAGGGAACAGGGAAACGGATAATTGTGGTACAACGATGAATATACAACTGTTGTATTTCGATTGTGTCCTGGTATGGTGAAATCTCTCCAATTAACTGGGTCAGACTTTGAGAATGGGACCCAACTTCGGTGTTAAATTCTGGATTGGGACATTTTAGTCTCCGTTCTCGTTCATATTTGCAATGTTATTCTCCTGCAAAACTGTCGAATGTGCAAAACGTGTCCAGCAGAACATATAATCTGATTTTAATTTCACAATATTACGTGAGTGAATATTTCCTTTGTTTCGTGGCATAGAGATGTAACGTTTTGCTTCGTTCGTTGCACACAAAGCACAGCGCGCGACAATGCTACAAAATATTATTCAATCACTGTAGGAACAAGTGCAGGTTTTAAGGCAAGATTCAAGTTACACAGAATTTGATGACAGGGAAGGGCGGAGCCCCCGGCTGTCAGTGAAGTGTGTTAAACTCTCATCTTGCCTTATAACCAGCTTAGAACGCAACACGGATTGACCATGGCATTGATGCTGTCTGTGACACGAGCTGGGCGCGCGCCTGTCAGTCGCAGAGACTGAGTGGATGTGGTTGCGATTGAAGGATGAATACACTCTGCGTGTATTCATGCTTCAAGAATAGTAAAGTATAGCAAGTACCTCGCACATACAGAACCAATTTTCAAAAGCTTAAAATTATTAAAACTAAATGACATTTCCCTTCATCGATAACTTAACTTTTGTTACATTTTTTTTAATAAGCAGTTACCAGTATACTTCAGTAATCTTCCTATAAAATAAGAACCCCTAATTCATGGCTATCATACAAGAAATAAAAATAAAATCTTTAAAACAAGAACTAGATTAGTTAGCACAAGGAATTGCATAAGACATGACATAGTAGAAACACAGAACAACGCTCCAGATATTGTTAAAATTAAAGTGCATTCTCATAGTAAATCTAGTTTCTCTTTTTATACAAAAATGTATTTTATTCATAAGTATACTGATATATACATTGACCCAGACTGCTACGTTTGCAATTTAAAATAATCATAAATCACTTTTATTCCAAAGCACTTTCATTCCTCAATGCATTTACTTATGGGGACCTAATTACATGGAACATTTTAGTACTACATCTGTATGTATCTAATGTCAATCTGCACATCTGAGAGTAAACTATCTCTTTAGGGTGGCTCCATGATAGCAGTATTCATTGCCTTAATGGAAGTCTCTTCATCAGTAATCAGTTTTTATATCGTACACTGTACAGTTCACTTTTTATATTTTAGGTTTTGTTCTGTTGCATTAATTGTATTTGTGAAATAAAAGTATTTCTGATTTTGATTCTGATTCTGGGTTTCTTGCATTATTCATGCGCAAACTGCTTGTCAATGAAATAGATTCTACGTGCACATTCATGTATTGACCAATAAAACAACACTCACATGCACGGCTAATTTATTTTAACAAAAGTAAGGATATAGCCACGTGCGTGTCAAGTATCCAAGCGATCGCTTGTTAACACTTGCTCACAAGACCCTATACTACGCAAATCTGTACAGTTCGGGTCTCATCAGTTAAGATGGAAAATGCAGACGGAAATTTGTTTTTGGCTGATTTACCTGACGATTTACGAGACTTTTGGACCCAAGATTTGTTTCAAGCAATTGTCAGCGTTGCCTGCGAAGCGGCCTAGTGCTACATAAATAAGAACATATTAGTCTGCTTTGCAGGCAAATGTCAACATTACAAACACAATTTTGCCGGCAAAAACATATATCGATGAGCACACAGGCAATAGGTTCGACGAACCCATCGGACGCACAGTTAACTGAAAGGTGAGGGGTGCTGTTCTTCAGCGTACGCGAATTGCAAACAAGTCGCTGGGGGTTTCAGCTTAGGTGCAGTGGGCACGATGGAGAAACGAGCTCCGCGAAACCAAAAAAGAAATGAAGTATTCTCATAAATATTAATATCTATAAAGTTTTTTGAAATAGAACTTGCCAATAGAGATTGACTAGAAATAATTCGATTTCAAAATATCGATGGTCTTGAATGAATAAAACTTTTCAATTTCGGCTCTATTTCCTTTAGGTACTGGCACATCTTTTATGGTTGTTATTCCCCTTTCTTTTCTAAGTAAGGCAACTTAAAGTATGTCTGTTTATCTATTTGGCGCACCTATTTTTGTTTCAGATATGTTGTGTATGGTGAATAAGTGAACAATTATTTTGCAGCTGTAAAATGTCAAATCTTTCACATAGCTTATTCTCACTACCTGTTTCATGCAGTTGGCACTGCGGCTAAGGCAATGTTACCGAACATTGCATAACACTCCGTGCCATATAAATTTTGTCTCTTTTCAGCTTGCCTCATGGTATTTTGACATTTGTTATTTCTTGTCCACCTTGCTCTCACATACCTGCTCAGGAGGCGTGGTTTCTGATGGGCCAATGAAAATTCAGTCAATAACAGAGAGCGCCCATCCACTTTAGTGTAGGTTCAAAGGCATGTTGGACGTTAAAAATTTAATGTCAGCAAAGCTGAATGTTTTGACGTCTCACCTTGCCTTTTAACCGACTTTAAAGCGCAACATTGATTGGCTAGTATCTTATATAGATGTTAAGATGGAAGGTCTGAAGCCGCACCTTTGGATAACCTCTAATTACTTTTTCATATTTTTGGATAGTCTGATAGTTAAACTACATGCTCCCAAAAACTCAGATGTATGAACATAAAATTTATATGAGATAAATGATCTCAACACTTTTGCTTACAACGAAAAGTTTAAACAGTGCCGGACACATGGCTGTGTTTGCATGGGCATGATAATGAACCATGCCATTGTTTGCAGAGTCATAAGTCCATGACCGCTGGAAAGCAATTCAGCTATTGACAAGGGTCACTCACAGGAACCATTAGCCGTGGAGAGAAGAATGGGCCAGTTCAGACTAAACACTACCATTGTCCTGATTTCTTTGAAATTTTCTATTCCTGAAAAAAAAAAAATTAGCACAATCTACTTACTGGTCCCCAAATATGGAAAGCTGCATGTGAACCGACACCCAAACAAGGAAATTGTGGTGTTCCCAAGTTAAAAAAAGTCGACATTTAAGCCACAAAATATACTTTTGTGTAATGACAACATCACAGAAGTAAAGTTACAAGTTTATTTCACATAATAGTTAAAACACAGGACAGAAGAAATGAGTATATGTCATATTACAGCCGTGAATGCGTAAGAATTGGCAACTTTTTCTTTCAATGCGATTTTTGTTTTTTGCTCAACCTCTGCAATTTGTATCTTGTCTCACAAACATACAAACTGTCCTATCACATTAAAATCAACGGACATTAAAAGAAAAATATCATATCCAGGAACAGTTCCCTGGATTTTTATTTCTGACAACTTCTTCGGTGACTTTTGGAGCAGTTTATAGAAGGAAAATGAACGACCTGTCAGGACTAAATAAAAAAAATTATAACTTTTTATTTATGCTATTTCAGGACTAAACATTGAATTCGATCCTAGACATGGATATATATTTTAAATTTCTTCTGATTTCAACTGGAAAAACAATTTTGTGTGACTTATTCGCGAAAAATGTGAAAATCCTACCAAGTCAGAAAGAATGCTATGAAATCTCAAAAAAATTCCAATCATGCAAAAAAATATATGGAAACAAATCTATGGATATGTAGTAATCAGAAAATATATATGTTTAATGTACTTGTGAAAAAATTAAATGGGTAATTGCGATCCAAAGTCTCACTGCGCACTAGCTTCACAGCTTCCACCTTAAAAGGGGGTCCTCCCGTGCACGTGATAGAACACACGTGTCCACTTCCCTGTCAAAGCAATGACCAAGCTAATTTTAACCACATGAGTGTTTATTCTGCCTGCATGTTTGCACGTCGAAACAAGAGGACCGTGACAGCTCTGTGCTCAACTGACTAAGTCGCACTATGACTTTGGAAGTGAGGTCAAGGTCACTGACTTATTATGAATCTAACTCTCATAGAGGGCTATCCCATGTGCAAGATCAAAGTCACAGTACAAATCGTTCTCAGGTTATCACGCGTCCAGTAAAATTCATGTTAGTGGTCCTGTGACCTTGAGAATGAGGTCAAGGTCACTAATGTATGGTCTTAATCTTTCCTAAATAGAGGACCACTAACAAGTTCAACATCAAAGGCTTACCTTCTACATTTCTCAAGTTACAATGTGAAAAGTAAAATTCACGCAAGTGTCTTGGTCCCAGTGACCTTGGGAATGAGGTTTACGTCACCCATGTACCGTCTAAGTCTGGCCTTTGCTCAGGACAACCATCATGTTCAACATGAAGGTCCAATTTCAAATAGCTCTCAACTTGTCAGGTGAACAGTAAATTTTTAGCAAGTGGCCCTATGACCTTGGGAATGAGATCAAGGTCACTCATCAACTGTCTAAGTCTGGCTCTCATTAAGGACAACTAGCATGTTTAATACCAAAATTCATAAGAAAATATAAAAAAATTACAGCGCCACCTGTTCAACCACTTAAGGTCTGGGTGTCCCCAGTAGTGTCCCCATGCAATTTCAAAGTAATTGGCCAAGCGGTTTCTGAGAAAAGGATTTTTTTAAGATTTCCCAAAAAATTAACGAAAATATCATTAAAAATCCCAAAATCACTGGAACAAAAAAACAAAACAAAAACAAAAAATAATTAAAAATCCTAAAATCACTGGACCATGATCATTTGAATAAATTTGGTAAAGACCCACCTAAAACATATCCCCATCAAGTTTGAAGTGAATCTGGCTAACGCTTTTGGAGATGAGATCGCAAATGTGAATTATCATTGCAATTCCCATTGACTTGCATAGTAAACAATAAGAATGTATGCATTGACCAACATGTACCCGAACTGAAAAAGCAATTACAAATCAGGGATGCACAGCAACGCCACCTGGTGAACAATCTTGTGTGACCCTTCCACCAAGTTTCAGCACAATGTGAGAGATGGTATGGAGAAGAATGCGAAAACACAACCGCACAAAAAAAAAATGCAGTGAAATCTGTTTTAAAACTGTCCAGGGCTCCCCACAAAGTGCCCATATACAATTTCAAAGTAATTTGAGAAGAAGATTTTTTAAGATTTCCCCCAAAATGAACAAAAAAGTAATTAAAAATCCGAAATCACTGGACGATGACCATTTCGACTAACTTGGTAGAGACGCACCCAAGGCACATCCTCACCAAGTTTGAAGTGGATATGGCCAGCAGTTTTGGAAAAGAAGTCTAAAATATGAATTGTAGAATGACGATGGACGGACAATGGGCGGACGACAGACTATGGACAGATGGACGACGGATTTCTTACCCTCCTGAAAGCTCTGCTGAATTATCAGCTGAGCTAAAAATATGTAGGACCTGTCGTACGCTTTCAGTTTGGGTGAGGGGGAGAATGTTCTGTTTGTCCCGGAATTTATGCCGGAAATCCTGAAAGATATCTGAACTCAAGATCTATTCCACATGGGAGCCAGGCTAAAAAGTGACACTCTGCAAGTTACATCCACCAGGGAACTCCCTATTTCTGCAGCGACGTGCTTTGACAAGCTGGTGAGTGCATCAGAATGAGCAAAATTCAAACATGCGGTCCCAAAAAACACACAAAACACCAATGACTGGGGCGTGGGTGTATATCTGCAGTGGTTAAAATTGACTATTTTGAGGTTACCAATAACAATAGAAAAGAGGGCCTGGCGCGTTTTAAAATGCTTTGTAACTTGGGGGTAGGAACAGACCAATTGGGAGCCGAAAAAGTGTTGGTTATATCACATAATCCATTCTTTCTGTGAAAAGTGTGCATCATGGTTTTCCTGAACTACTAAACAAAAAGTGAAGTAAACACATAATGAACACTTATCACACAATAGCATTGCTAGTGTTGTGCAGTGCAGCATGACCTACAGGCAGCGTGTTGCATGAACAGTTGTTGTTGAAACCTTCCCCTGAACAGCCGAAACTAAGGTATTGTTCTAGAAGGATGTGTGCAGATGACCACAGGGCTTCGAAAAGTGCAGACGTGTATTCCTAGAACTTTTCAAGTCATCTGTCATATCTAGCATGATATCACTGTCGGCACAACGTACGTTGATGTACATGATACGATTTACAACACTTAATCAGCGTCTATGCCAAGCATGGACCCTAAAAACGTAATCATATTCCAAAAATGTATTGCTGTTTTTACCTGTAATAGGTTTCTTGTCATTATGACACGTATTCCTCAGAACTAATAACTGTTCAGTGGGAATACTGCCCAATTCACTTAAATCTGTCATTTTGGCTTTCATTACCTACTTTTCCTACTGCCATATCTGTATGTGGAAAATACATGAGCAAGCAGTCAAATTTGACTGCGCATATGACAACTTACGTAAGCGGCAAACTACACCATGCACAAAAGGTATGGGAAATGTCATGCACCATGGAATATCTTGGTCAGTTCCTGCCACCCTTGTTACAAGTCCTTTATAGCATGTCACAATACCATTGTTCCATCAAATTCAACAGAGTCTTCCACTTCGTTGATAATGTGGCAATTAATAATGGTCATGGGACATGTTATAGCTATCACTTAAAGCTCCCAAGAGTAATAGAAAATAGGGCGTTGCAGGCTCTAATCAGACGACAGATAAATGGTTGTCAGATAAATTATATTTTTGTGTTTTTTTTTAACTTGCCTTTTCTTGGCTGTTTGGGAGCAGATACGAGGATTATCTAAATATTGAAATGAAGAATAGTGTATTTGTATACTGATGAACCACACTTTATTGAACTGGGGACCTAAGGAAATGTCTCCATTTTTATCCACCAAAAAGAATCTCAAGGATATGAAGCTTTGCGAGAGACGAGGACATACATGTGGGTGGAGATATAGGCAAAATGATTTTTGTTTTGCGTGTTACTAATTTGAAGATACCATGGTAAGTTGAAAGTAAACCAACATATTGTGTTAGTTAGAAACCTGTTTTGAGTAAATAATGAAAGTGAGGCTCATTATTTTGAAATTATGTCAATTAGCAGCGATGGAAAATTTGTGATCACAGCTCCTTCAGTGCTAGGATTTAATTTACTCAACATTTTTCCAATTCATACCGAGCAGGTGAAGAGAAGCTGTTTACCCAAGCCATTCCTTCCCCCTTTTGAAAAAACAGACATGCTAGTTCTTTCTTTCTTTCTTTCTTTCTTTCTTTCTTTCTTTCTTTCTTTCTTTCTTTCTTTCTTTCTTTCTTTCTTTCTTTCTTTCTTTCTTTCTTTCTTTCTTTCTTTCTTTCTTTCTTTCTTTCTTTCTTTCTTTCTTTCTTTCTTTCTTTCTTTCTTTCTTTCTTTCTTTCTTTCTTTCTTTCTATTTGTTTCTCTTTCTTTTTTCTTTCTTTCTCTTTGTTTCTTTCTCTGTATTTCTTTCATCTGGCGGTTCTAGCTACTAATGCTTAATAGTAACAATGATCCTAGGATTCTACATTAACTAAATGTAGGCCATACGCCTATGTAGGACGTCACATTTGCTTGTGTTCTTGTTGCAACACTACTAACATACACAGATACCCTAACTGATTTTTCGTAATTTTGACATTTTTTTAAAAAAAAAGTCAGAATAATGTGCTAAGTGAAAACCATGTTGTCCCTTCACTGTCAGTTATTGGGTAAAACCAACCAGTGCATGTGTAGTGTCAGTCATGTTGGTGACAGCAAGTCCCAAATTTGTCCACAACTGAGCACAATAACCGGAATTTTGGAGGTCAAGGTTTGATAAATACTTCAGATGATATTTTGGGTGGTGGGCTGTGCTGTGTGACTCTTAGTTATAATTGACCTAGGGCGTTTTACATAATGTTCCAAATTAATCAACATCACGAAAATGAGAGAGGCTTACTTTCTTGGTTTGCTGTCAACCGAGCTGATTGATTAGTTAAAAGAAGCCAGAAAGGACAGGCCTACCATGTCTTTTTTTCTTTGAGCGCCACAGATCAATTTTGAGTGGTTAGGCTTATATGTTTTTGAAAACAAAAACAAAAAACACTGAAGTCTGTAGTTAATGAAGAGTATTTCACATAGGACCAATTTAAAACCACCAGATGCCTTTCATGGGCGACTCCCTGTCGTAAGTCGAACGACGTTTATTTCTTTACATTGGTATTAAGGTGAATGTTGAGGATTGGTAACACTTGTATCCTTGCTTTTTGATGTAGGTAACTTTGCTCATTTTTGGGTTGAAACTTGTGAACATCGGTTGTGTTTTTCATGAACTATCTGACACATATATGACACAGGACTAATTTAACGATTCGTTGTACCTGTCACAAAATGAAATACATGACTGGCTTAATATCAGGTGCCAGAGAGTTGTATAACATACCCAGCTGACTCAGCTCAAATCCATAATAGTGATACATGCAAGGACACACTACTAGGTGAGCAATTTTAGATCAATCCAACAATGACTTTAACATTGAATATAACCCTAACACAAAAGGTGCATCACAAGTTAGTTTACACCTATACATACATACACACACACAAACACACACACACACACAAATATATATATATATATATATACATATATATCTAGATATATATATATTTGTGCATATGTATATATATATATATATATATATATATATATATATATATATATATACATATACACAAACATATATATACATATATATGTATATGTATATATATATATATATATATATATATATATATATATATTGTGATTCAGCTGTAAGAAGAATAGCCTTGTTGAGTATACAATGAATTCTTTTGAAACCTGCACTTGTTCAATCAAATTGGTTGTGCATTTCTTATAGTCTGTGGCGTGACTAATATGGTGTACTGCAGTGTACCCATTCGAGAGATAATACAATATAACCATTTTGGCGACAAATAGAGCCTGATCTTTAGAGAGGTTTACAGTCTGAACATTAGAGTGGTACTTCAATTGGACGCTCAGAGAGGGCCGTAGTCTGACCATTAGGGATGGATAATCTGGCTATGGAAGATACACAGTCTGACCAGTAGAGGGGGCTATAATTTGGCTATGATAGAAGACTAGTCAGAGCGGCAAAGAGCAAATACAGTGTGATGGTTACACAGGGCCCTAGCCTGACTGTTGAAGAGATACTCAAGCCTGACTGTAAGAGAAGGCTACAGTTTCACCAATAGGATGGACTATTTTATGGTCATGATGCAAGTGATATGGTCTAGCCTTTAGATATGTAAAGCAGCCTGCTCCCTGGAACAGGCTTAAGTGTCTCCATTAGATATATAGATGCCTGCTACACTCTGCTGAAAAAAGAAGGATTATGTTCTGACCATCAGACGGGGGCTGCAGCCTTCTCACTAGAAAGTGATACAGCATGACCATAAGAAGAGACTGCATTATGACCCTTATAGTCTGATCATCAGAGAGGGCTACAGCCTGCCCATGAGAGCGGTCATACAGCATGATCATTAGAAAGGACTACTGTTTGACCAATCGAGATGGCAACAGCCCGCCCACTTGTGAGGCTATACAGTAGGAGCATCAGAAAGGATAACAGTATAAGATATATGGTCTTATCACTAGAGTGGACTACAACATGCCCACTAGAAAAGTGATACAGCATGATAAGAAAGAATTACAGTCTGATCCTGATGATCTGACCATAATAGACGGCTATGGTTATGCTTGTGTGAATAAATGTTTTGCCCATGGTGAAGATTGAATCCTATGCTGATTTTTGTAATGATTGTGGTATCATAACCATTATAAAGTTACATGCCACAGAATGACATTTGCAGTGGTAACAATGGTTAATCCTCAATCCTGTTGTCAAGATCAGTTTCCTTAAAAAGTCCTATTTGTACAATATATATCATTAAGAAAGCTGCAATGGAAAGTCATTTACCTGAGGTGACCCATGCAGTGTACGAGTTGTTCCTACTCTGAAACAGCTGTTTCAGTTTTGCCGAAGAGACTGGTTCTTTTAGTTCTGTCCAATATAACCCGACCCTGGCTCTCGATGCTAGGGCCACTTTCTGGCACCAGTGTGCATTGCAGCCCAGAACAGCTATTATGTATGGCTTTTCGATGCCTACAAAATCATCCAAAGGGCCCCACTCTATCTCTGTATCTGCTTTAATCATGTCAGATGCCGCGGTTCCTGCTGTAACTGCACTTTTATCAATTATTATCCCTACATCGTCCTCCCGGATTGTGTCTGTATTCAGCAGCTTATGTTGCAGACCATCCATCATGTCTTCGAGAGCACCAAAGTCATATGAACAATCAATATTTCTTTCAGGTTCCTTTCCTTTATATTTGTGTGCAACCATATCCTTGATATCCAAGCCAGTATACCCATTGGCTTTTAATACATCGCTGGGCATCAGTTCCTTGATAAATTTGCTGATTTCAATAGAATTTCGACTTATTTGCTTCAATGTTAAGTGGGTATCAAACTTTATAACGTTCTGAATTGATTCCAGTTCTTTTTGTCCACCTTTTCCAAGAGCTTGAGTCGGGTCACAGATCAGCAACATTTTCTGTATGTTTGTTTGAGAAACCAGGGTCTTCAGCTGTGTAAGCCATGTATTTGATGGTGCAGATGTGTTGAAAATATGTGGGTTTTCTTCAGTGATCTTTGTGTCACGTGACATCACAGCTGAAGCTGCATGAGCCTTTGTAAGCATGGAACCATGAGTGTTGTGGTGTATCTTTTCCTCTTTCGCCATCGATAGAGGCATGTCTCTTTTCTGGCGTGTGTATATAACTTCAAGATTATCTCTATCATGAGGCCATTTTTTATCTTGGTTTTTATTGGGTGTTACCTTTTTCTCCACTGAAGAATAGTTTTGAACATCATCCAGTATCCACCATCTGACCGCTTTAAATTTAATAGGTAGCTCTTCCCATGTTAGCATATCACTTATGGTGGTAACTTGACAAACAGGATCCCCTGCGTTTGTATGACACCATGGCAACTTTATTTCTCTGAAAAAAAAGAAGAAAAAAGAAAAAAGAAAAGAAAATGCTAGTCATATATATAAATATATATATAGGCGCACACATACACACACACAGGCACACACACAGGCATAGTTATATAATCATGTATGCACATTGTATGATGTATCATGAATATGTACACATTCTAATTGTATTTGATTTCCTTTGGCAGAAATAACTTGCAGTCGAGCACCCTGGCAACAACGTCATTTTGTGTGCCATCCAATGAGGCCAAAAAGAATGGAATTTTTGCCAGGAAAACTTGCGACATCACTGGGAGCACCGGTCCTAGTAATCTGTGCAAGCTAAAGTATGATGTGAGTGACAGGTACAGCTGACCCAGATTCACACACAGTCCTTTGTTCACTGAATGTGTTACAGCAGGCTATACATACATGTGTAAGTGACAACGGTGCTACTTCAAATTAAGGATGGACACCACTTGTTAACATATTGAAACCTGTCCAATTTGTATCACCAACTAGATCTGTAGTGAAGGAGTGTTTTGTAATAGATACATTTTTGTAGGGGCCAATTAATCAAATTGAATGTAATGAACTGGGTGCTATTCAAAGGCTTGGTTGTTATATTATTTCAAATTACCTTCACGTTTTCTTTTTTTCTGAATAAGTGATCGTATGTAATTTCATAACACAACATAGGTAGGTAGAAATAAAAGCAAAGGTGTGAAACAGATACTTTTGGCATAATTTCAGATAAAGTTTGTTGCTACTTCCTGTGGGACAAATCATGTAATAAACAGAAGGTTGATTGCAGCGTGGAAAAGTTTTGCCATAAAAAGAAACTTACAGCAATAATTCTTAGTCAAATATACAGATAAACTGAAAAATTGCATCATGCAAAAATACCTCGGTTCCCATCATTCCTGTCTTGTACATGCATCTTTGTAGACTCAAACTGACCATTTACTGAATTAATATTACAAACCATATTTACATTAACCCCTGTTTGTTACACACGTATTATATTATGTGATGTTCTCACTGGGACGAAAAGTAGGATTTACGGAAGACCATTTTTGTAATATTGTAAGAAAAAAACATTAGAAGAAAATTCATTCCTTAATGCCAATGTGAAAAATAAAGAATGAAAGTCGAACATTTTATATATTAATGTAATAAAGGAGCCAATGTCCACTCTAGGCCATTATGGGAATCCAGAATGTGGTTTATACATTTTTTATGCTCCATAAAAACAAAATATAGTTAAACAATAATGCCAGGATATACAGCCATGCGCATACCTTTTTTTAGAGGAATACAGCTTGTCATTTAGCATCACTCATTGTCAGCCTGAGCTTCTATTGACGCATAGTAAATGTACATCCTAAAGAAATGCTCACAATTCTGTATGTATCCCTCGTACTTTGAATCATTACTTATCAGAGGACATGCCATCTGCCAAGTGAAATCGTAGATGGACTTACCACTGTCAACAATATCAATGTCTAATTTTGCCTCCAGAGAGCCATACGTATTTGACATATCAGTCCAGAGACGTACTATACATGCATAGAATATCGTTTGTTTCTGAAACGTTATTTTACTTCCTAATTTTTACTTTTTTGGTTCTTCAGTTAAGGAAAGTCAATAATCCAGGAACCACAATGGTCTTTTTTATTATGGGCACAATTTGAGCACGTCCTCTGGCCTGAATTGATGTGAACTGTCGGCAAGTGTTGGAAAAACTTCAGTATTCAGGTTCTGGTATATGTCATCCTTGCTATATTAGCAAAGCAAACTAACTAAGTTATAAAATATATCATATCTAAAAAAAACATTATATCCGCTTATCCAGTTCGATAAAAAGTTTGTATTTTCTAATATGCGCCCACATTTATTACATAAAACATACTCATAAATTGTAAATTATCACTGCAGCACCCCTTTAAATTAAACATTGACAATAAGTTTTCGCTGGAGCTTGCATGTTGATACATACATGTAAAATTGCTGCGTCAGTTGATAGCTATATGATGATTGCTAGACTCTTGGTAGCTGTTTCTTTAATGTGTGCTAACCTGTTCAATGTTTGTGACTTTATCAGACAATCTTTATGGCAGATTGTTATGGCTTGCAGCTACTTTTGCCATGGCTTTGATTTGGTTTCATGCCACTTAGAAATAAGATTTAATATCTCTACATTGGCTGCTGACTTAATGAAATGTCTGTGCCAAACTTCCAGAAGGCAGCATTTCAACAGCTCATTCGCAGTCACTAAAATTATTTCTTTTAGGTTCTTTTTTATTCGTTTTTGAAAATAACTATTTTTGTGTCATTTGACCTGCCTGTAAGACTACAAGTTATTGGCATGGAAGCCTCAAGACAGTCCCATGTGAATACACACGCAGTTTGACAATTAAAACGTTTTTCATAAGCTTAACAATTGCAATTCTTCAGTAGAATGACTTATTAATTTATATGATGAAACCAGCTGCGTTGTCAGTCAGTTTAGCCTGTATAATGACTATTAATCAATTTTATCAGCATAATTGTCAGTGACATTAGCTTGCAGAATGAGCGGTAGTCCACTAATTTGACCGACTTTTCAGTCAGCTTGGCCTGTCACATAAGTGGTGATTCATTAAATCAGTTGAACTGTCAGTCAGTAACCTTAGCCGTTTCCATGAGTACTGCTCTATTATAAATTGTCTTTCCATGCACATTCAAAATTTCAATTTCTGAAAAACAATTGCTCAGATTCTCAATACACGTAGCAGATCGCCTTCTGGGTGTGCTTCTACCAAATTCTACACCTGCAGCCGGCCATGTGTCAGTGACTGATGCAAGTTTTACACTTCTTTATTTTCTTAAATCTTTAACTATACTTTCTTAAGCCAATTTTACAGCTGTTTCTAAATCACAGAGCGCACTACTGGATAAACCTTGATCTTAATTTGCCCAGCAAATTCTGTTGAAAGATCTTTTTTCTTCATGAATTGTCTGTTGTTATCTTTATGCTATGAGTACATGTAAATTGGATAGCTCTTAACTCTGTTTCTTAAATGGGGCATCCCGTAATAATACTGGTATATTTGTTCGAAAATTAAAGTAAAATGAAGGCTTCTTTGAAACACTGGGCCCTTTACTTTCCAATCACAAAAAGGGCACACATAGAACTTTTGTTTTTTATTTGTTCACGTTGGTGATTTACTCCAGTTTTCAAGGCAAACACCATAGAGCTTATCATGTGAAGTAGAGTGTTCATGTGTATGGATGCACATACAAAATCATTATTTATAGTATTGCAGCTCAATGAAGTCAGAGATTAGCTTGGCATGGGGTTGCCATGTGATTCTAAGCTGCAATTCGCCGGAAATACGAGTAGAGAATATTTATCAACAAGTTAATTGATTCTTCATTTTGGATATCACAAGTGAGATTTGCCTCCTACATGTAATTAGGGGCGTAACGTTATTTGGGAAAGCTTTGCAAGTTAACTCTGATGATCCTAGCAGCTGAGCTTTAACTTGCAAAGTATACCCAAATTTAGTTAAAGCCTATTATATGAAAGAAACAATCAATATGCATTAGCAAATTGAAATAATCTGGCGTCTTCTCTGACTGAGAGTACTCCCTAAGTACTGTTGAATTTCCAACATGTGACTGTAGGTCTTTGTTACAAAATGTATGCTCCAAAAGTTTATCAGAATATACATGTATGGACATTGATATGGACTTGTATGTCAAAACATGATAAAAACTTACCTAATCTGTTTTGCCAAAACCTTGCTGTAAGTCACATACAGGACCTCGTCTTCCTTGACTCCCAGACTGCGAACCCATTTCATATACTCCACCGCAAGGACAGTCTTACCAGTACCTGCCAATGCTTTCAGTAGAATTACATTTGCCGGGTCAGCTTGACATTTTAGTAAGATATTGAGCTGCTCTACTGTCATAAGATTCATTGTTCGAACATATTCTGTACTTTCCCTGTCCAAGACAAAGGTGCTGGGGACAAATGATGCAAGGCTTGTGTACAGCGAATATACCATGGACTTACACTTCTCTTCCCCAATCTGTAAATACGATCCAGGATTCATCTTGTTCTCTTGCACCTCTTCTATTACATCTTTCAGCCAATTACCATTATTCAGGGTCTTGCTTGTAATGACATGGTGTGTTACGTAAAAGGTGCATGCACACGGCTGGGTACAGCTGAGCATCTGATCCAAATAAGGCACTGTGGAACTTGAATACTCATCCACATTTTGTCCCTCAAAAGTAACGGTGAGTAACAAAGGCATGTGAGCGGAAGTAATAACTACAATATCACAAATGATACCGTTGCCTTTTTCCTGCCTGTTTTTGGCATCACCAATTTTTATACAGGGTGAAATATAAACAAGCCCCTTGGTCTTTTTGTACTCGTGTTGCAATGTTGTAACCACCATCTTTAGTTTCTCTCTTTTTTTCATTTGTGTTTCACCAGCAAGTCCTAGTAATTTTTCATATTGTTCTGGCCAAATTTGCAGCCCTGTTTTGACTGCAACAAAGTATAGATACAACCTGTTTCACATGCATGAAATACTCATGAATAGCTGTGAAAAAACAGCCTGTGCTTAGAATGTGGGCCTATATTCCAATTAAGTTTGAAATTGATTGACTGAAGAATGTAATGAGGAAACTACAGACATAAATATTGAAAATGTTGTGTTATTTACCACTACATGTGGGCTAGATATCTCTTATTTATACCCATGGTACTTCACAAATACTAGAACATGAAAGCAAAGAATTGACGACAGGGAAATAAAAGTGAAAAAAAAGTTAGTACGTTTTGCTCTCCATTTTGAATATGTCGCAGGCACACAATGTTGTCACGCCTGTCAGTCTGTTCAATTCATGAATGTGCACGAGAATTGTTTGTAAACAAACGTGACCAATCTGCAGAATTGGCAAATTTTGCTTGTATTTTCATATTTTTAGTGCCAAACAAGTTTGATTAAGGTTAAATTTTTTTCAAAGGTATATAATAATACGTTCAGCTAAGCAGTCCCACAAAAGTCCAAACAATGAGTCCCAAAAAGCCCAATTTGAGTTCCGTACAATCCTAATATGTATACCAGGTGGCACTGCAGTTTGTTTTCTATTTTTGAGGATATTGTGTTTTTGCTTTTTTTGATGTCTGCTCCCAAACTGTTCTATGGGTGTGTTCAAATGTACTGGGATATACGTGAACTGGCTCTCCACCAAATTGTTTAGTACATCGCGCTCCTTTTTCTAATTGTTGGTGACTTATTAAAATTTGAAAATATTGTCAAGGGTAGTTGTACATGCTAGAATTCGTGTAAAAGCAGCAAATCAGACATATTGAATTGTATCTTGATAGCGGTCGTGGATCCTGGGCCCATGGCCACTGTCAAACAATAATAAGTACCTATGGAATTTTCTTTTATTTTTAATTTTAACCTTGAGTGACCTCTATAGGTCAAAGTGACATATTCTGCCATAGCTCGGCAACTGTTGAACCTAGGCCAATAATAACTATCAAACACCAATTAGAAAGTGCCTGTGTACTTATTTTGTAATAGTTGATCCTGTCACGATTCTTTCGGCATGTGACGAATCCTAAACTATATTAGCATATTACCTATTATGAATTGCAGAAGTGGACATTAACATGGCGCTAACTGATATATATATATATATATATATATATATATATATATATATATATATATATATATGTATGTATACAGAGAGAGATATATATATATAAGCTGAGTGAGGGTAATGCTAAGGCAAGGGCTTAAGATGCAACAGATATATATATATATATATATATATATATATATATATCTGTTCTGAAAGATTTATACGTTACTTTTGCCTTAATTTCATTTTATAGAGGCATGTGCCTCTCAACCCATGTGTAGCCTCTTTCGTATATGCAAGGTCGGTCTCATAAAAATAATTCTTCAAGCAGCCTCCCACCTCGATGAACGGCCTTGGAGGCCGCTAGAAAAACGTAGGGGAAGCTGTTTAACGTATGGTTTTCACAGTATCTGGTGTTTTTCTTCTTCATTTCAATACACATATAGCAGTAGGAGTCATGTCGTCGTCCACTTCTTCAACTTCAGAATAGGTAATTAAGTTCCCTGTTGGGGACCTTGCATCTTATTAGTGAAAAATGAACACTTCTAAACTGTTGATGCATGATGATGATCAAGGAATTCACAGAAACCCAGGATTTAATCAGTTCCTTATATCCCAATTAAATACGTTTGCGCCAAATGTATATTAAATCTGTCATTTCATAGTGGAGATATCTTTGTAATGCTTGATCATTGAATGGTTACAAAATATTCCGCAAACCCGAGATCACAGGACTACCTGAGTGTATATATTCACGCACATTTTACGAGTATTAAATTATTTGGATGTAAAGACATCTTTGAGGTCCATGCCATCACACATTTAACAGTGCCAAATGTTGACAATGCTAATTTGCTAATTAAATAAATGGATCAGAATCAGGTTATTTTGTCCTTATTAAGTGTACCTATTCCAAATTCGCACTAAAGGTGCCCTATCATATTCTATGACATCATAGTAATACCTGATGATTCTTTGCTCTTGAAAACAGCTAGAAATGGATGTACAATTTCAAAATACATATAATCAGGATAGGGAGGCATAAATATTAAGAAAGGTTAGCATACCTGGGATCCCATCATCAGCTCCATACATTGTGAAGACACTGCAATCTGCATTCGGCATCTCTACTCTTTTGTACTTCTTCATTTCCTCATCAGGAAAACCTGCAATTTTATCCACTGAAAAAAAAAAACAGACAAAACAAAAACATTAAGTAGTGGTCAACTGACAATAAAATGCTTACTAGGGGGAAATATGTCATACACATGACAGAATCTACTACACAATAACGAAATTACAAAAGGTGTGGAATCAGAGGTTTACTTGATATGATATTCCCTACAATAAATAAAATGTAATACATGGAATTGCAAGTTTAATGCGCTAATGTGCAAAGATTTAGGGTTGATATAGAAAGTAAAGAGATCTGACAAAATGTGTTACAATTTTCTATCCCTTAGTTACTGACATTTGAAATTCTGAAGTTTTTTTTTCATTCCATGGCGTGTATTCGACTTTATATATACTTGCGGTACGTATTCTATCACAATTTTTAGGCAAATTATGCAGTAATGTAATTCATCATTAGCATTATCAGCAGTCTTGGTAGAGAAAAAAAAGCGTCTATCACAGTTTATTGAGTACTGTAATACCTTCTTGTTCGATCACCCTACGTCCAGTCAGGTCTGGTGGTACAATACAATACCCGCTAACTCAATTTGTAAGTGGAAGCATATTTCAAAACATGTATAAATTTCTTATGACCAAGTCTCCATCGTTGCTACAAACTGTCCTATCAGTGATCTTATCTCAGCACTAGATATTTCAAGATGCTTCCAGCTGTATTGCCATGGATAGAATATATAATTCATTGATCTAGCCAGGTGCTATCTGCTGTGGTACCATCAACTGAACATCTTTTCATGAGATTTGGCAAGGTACCAGCTGTGGTATCATCACTACAATACTTCATCATTAGATATATCAAACTGCAATATGCTGCAGTGTCATAAATACCATACACAACTCTTTGACATACACATATGCTGCTATCTGTGGCATCATTGAGACAGTATCTCGTCACTAGATTTACCAAGGTGCTACCAGCTGTTCTATTATCAATACAATACCTCATCATGAGATTCAATAAGGTTTTACCAGCTGTGGAATCATCAATACAATACCTCATCACTAGATCTATAAAGCTGCTACCTGCTGCTGTATGATAACTACTACACCTTTCTATCAGATATATGCACACACTACCAGCTGCGGTACCATCCATTCAATATCTCAGCACTATATCTATCAAAGTGCTACCAACTAGTGTACTATCAATACAATTCTTCACCACTAGATCTATCAAACTGCTATCTGCTGCAGTGTCATAATTACCATTCCCTATTCCTTGACATACCGATTTACTACCAAAGCTTCGATATCATAGACACTGTTTTGCTAGCGACATGGGGTTGAGTTACACAAAGAGTTAAAATGGAAAAAAGAGACTGCGAGACTTTTGTCTCTTTCTGATCAAGTTGAATGAACTGTGAAAAGAGGTCAGAATATAGTTACTTGGCACACACTACTAACATGCAGTCGCTGAAGGTTTCACAGTTTTCACAAGTTAACCCATCAACTTATGAGGTTAAAAGTTGTGGAAGCCGGACCAGTAAATATAATATGCGTGAATGTCGGAATAATTTGGTGGCTGAATTTGAACATAATTTAATTATGCGCTTCAGGATAATTAGGACAATTTGTCATATATTCAGAATTCAAATCACACACATGGCAGGACATTAGCGCCTGTACCACATGATCGTACGAGTTGTACTACATGTATGCCTTTCACCTTGGGGAAAGTAAAAGCCAGATTCAAAACCAACCACATTTGATTAAACGGGGTAATTATACGAATTGAAACCTTTAAATTCACGAGCAGAACAGACACAATA
Organism: Hermodice carunculata; assembly: GCA_964020975.1. Classification (NCBI taxonomy): domain Eukaryota; kingdom Metazoa; phylum Annelida; class Polychaeta; order Eunicida; family Amphinomidae; genus Hermodice; species Hermodice carunculata. The sequence continues at coordinate 7,795,381 of OZ026621.1, read as the reverse complement.
TTTCCCCACCAGATCTATTGACGTGCTACCAGCTGCCGTATCATCAATATAATATCTCATCACTAGATCTATCAAGGTGTTCTCAGCTGTGGTGTCCTTGATACAGTATATCATCACTAGAATTTTCAAGGTGCTACCAGGTGCCACAGCATCACAACAATACCTTTTCAAATGATCTATGGGGCTGCTACCTGCTGCAGTATGATAATTACCATACCCCACTATTAGACATGAGCAGAAAAGGCAGATAATACCACCTGTTATATCATAAAAAAGTGTCTCATTGCTAGATCTATCAATATGCTACCAGCTGCTGTATTGTAGATACAATATCTGAGAGCAGTTTTAGTAAGGTGCTACTTTGGTCTGTCAAGGTGCTATCAGCTGCCATATTACCAAAACAGTTTCTCATCACTAGATTCATCAAAATGCTATCAGCTGAGGTATCATCGATACAATTCCTAATCAATAGATATAACAAGCTGCTGCCTGGAACAGTATTTTGACCATACCGCACCGTTGCGCACATGCAGATACTACCAGTTTTTCTATCATCAAAGCAATATCTGATCCTTAGATATATCAGGGCGCTTCAAGTCGTGTTATCTTTGATTCAGTATCTCATCACTGGTTCTGTCAAGGTGCTACCATTCGGGACATACATCATCAATAGAATCAATATGGTATCACTAGATCTATCAAGGATTTACCAGTTGTCGTATCATCGGCACAATATATCATCACTTGAGCCATCAAGGTGCTTCCAGTCGTTGTATCTTTGATTCAATATTTTATCACTGATTTTATCAAGGTGCTACCAGCAGGGACATACATCTTCAATAGAATCAAAACGATATCGCTAGATCTATCAAGGTGCTACCAGTTGCCGTATCATCGATACAATATATCATCACTAGATCCATCAGGGTGCTTCTAACTGTGGTATCATTGATTCGATATCTCATTGTTGCTTCTATTTAGCTTCAACGAGCTGCTGTATCATTAATACAATATCTCATTACTAGATCTATTAAGGTTTTTCCAGCTGCCATATTATTGATACAATATCTCATCACTACATTTACCAAGGTGCTTCCAGGCATGGTATTATTGATTCAATAGCTCATCACTGGTCCTATTGAGGTGCTACAGGCTGTGGTATCAGGACAATAATGCATCAGAACCAGCTCTCCCTCTTTTTTACCGTCTGTGGTATAATCAATGCCATGCCTCAATATTAGACTACCTCTCTGGTTTTGGCTTACCACGAAATTACCTCATTACTATATCGCTCTAGGTGAGCTGTCAATACTTCGATGCATCATTACTCATCTTCATTTTTCTTCCAAGCCGTGGTATTCTCAATACCACACCTTGTTGCTAGACATATCTGACACCAACTGTGGTGTCACGAATACAATACCTCATCACTAGATTTCCCCAGTTTCTGCAAGCTGTGGTGCATTCAATACCACATCTCGCTGCTAGATATGTCTAGGTGCCAGCAGCAGGGGTGTCATCAATACTGTATCTCATTACTAAATCGCTGTGATTGCTATCAGCTGTGTAATCAGCAATTAAATACGTATTACTACACTTCTACAAGTTTTGATATGAAGATCATAATGTATTATTGTTAGCCATATCAATATATATGCAATCAGCAGTAATATTATGCACACAATACAGCATTACAAGTTGTCTCTAGCTGCTGGTTGAAGTAGTATCATCGAGACAATAACTCATTACTAGATCACTTTTGCAGTTAGCAGATGGGGTATCATCACTACAATACCTCGAATGTAACTTGAGTTTATTGGCTTCTTCCTTGGCTAAAGATATGTGGTAAAATAATTTGGAGACAAATAACTGCAAACCTACCCTTCTTTAGTTTTATAATCCTTTCAAGCCTTTCCATGAATTGCACATGGCTTAATTTTTCAGGGTTGCCATCATTATTCAAAACAAAACATTTACAGTGCGGTGATATTTTTATCATTTCTTCCATTAGTTCTTCTTTTGTGGCAGGCATAACCAATGAGTAAAGCTTTGTAAACAAGGGAGGAACTAACAATGGGGTGCTTGCAGGTACTACATGTAAGTAGAAGGTGTTTTCGTTTGCAGTGTTTCTGCTGAATGTAAACAGTTCCCCACATTTTTCTCCAATCAGCTGTTTCAACATGACGAGTACTTCGTTTTTCCATTTGCTAAAATGTTCAGCATCGATATCCTGAAACTGTGTATTTACAAGCTTGATGTATCCTTTGACCCTTGAGCTGGCTATAGCACTTGCCAGAGTCACAACTTGTTCCATTTCCTCCATTACTGATTCTCCATTGATGTGCACGCTAATTGGTCCCATGTTGTATGCTGCCTTGGATGCTGACCATGGTGTAAACTGGTCTGAAAGCAAACAGGGATAATATATAAATAAGCAGTTTTACAGAGGGGGATAAAGTTGAGGATGTGTACCGTAACTGTACCCTTGTTATATACTCTCAATGATGGTAGCCATGCCTCAAACCTGATCTGACCTGGAAGCAAGTTAAATAGTGTATGTGAATCATCAAGACAATATTCTCACGCAACTTACTTTTTCATACTCTATTCGCCACAGTACAAAGTAAGCAGCATGAATGATTCTTAGAATTAAAATGAAATTGATGAAGTAAAGTAGGTGGCTGTCAAGGAACACCATATCCTAAACTTTACATTGTTGAAACAATACTGTCTAATCAGTTTTTGAAAATAACAGCTAATACTCTCATATGAATGTGTTATACAAAACACATCCTGAAAGTTATCAATGACGGATTCCAATAACTTAGACATGTTTAGTGGAATGTTAAGGCTTGTAACATATAAGATATTGAAGTCATGATTCTGCATTAAGTTAAATGTGCCATAAAGTATACAATTACATTCAACTAGCTTAGAAAAACACCACTCACATTCATTAATTCCAACTTAACAGTGATGGCGAAGTTAAGTACAGAAAAATGCAGCTCTCAGTATCAATATAAAGACATAGATTTAACTCATGACTTGAGACAGTAAGTTACCCATAAAAGGCAACTGATAGTTTTGAACGGGGCCTCTTAACCTTTGAAATATTCATTAACTACAACGTTTGCATTTTACCAAAACAGATAGGCCTAACCAAGAATAAAATGGTTGTCTAAAATTTTGTGATAGATATAAAAGAAAACCTGATTGACCCTGAATAAACCGAAGCTGCCACATGGTCATTTAATAAACTATAATCATGGCAGGCACCAGATAACTAAACATTCAGACATTTTAAGTTGTGCACTCAGTTCCCATTCAACTGCTGTGACCCATAAAAAAGGGACACATGTCTGTATATTTCATATGATCAATCATGCCACCTCAACATTAGGTTGCAGTATCTAATTGATTTCTGGGTTGTAACAAATTTTTGTCACCAAATAATATATGGATGTGTCGAGTATACTGATATTCTATATTTCAAAATAATGTTAGTGTTTGTGTTTACACTGTGAGCTAATACAGATAACCTATTTTTTCCATTACAGGTTCATGCATTACCTCTGTTAAAAACCATAATTGCTTAACATTGGCTATTGCAAGAAAAATATATGTTAATAATAACTTTTACCAAAAAATGAAATTTCAAACCGATGAACATGACATGGGAAAAAGTTGTACTACATAAAATCCTGTGCTGAAAGATCATGCCTGTGAATAACATTTCGAGTTACACATACATGTGCATGTCTACTGTGCTGTCCTAAAACGGAGCCTGATAAGACTTTGAATAGAATGGTAGATATGCCACGGATTTACCCGATACCTGGGTTTCAAAAGGGGGCACATAACTGTTTCTGGAGACTGGAACAACTGTATATGATTTTGTTTGTTGTTGAAATACAAAACCTCCATCAGGGTTAAAGTGCAAAGAATTGAGTGTCTTTTTGTAAGTGTATCTCTATTTGTAAAGTGCAAGCAAACCTATTATGGATAAAAATTTAGGTATAGTATCTCTCAATGTTAGGGAAATTCGGAATTTTTAGATGGTTCCAAAACAAAAATTATTCTATTTTTATGCTACAAGAAGCTCACTGTACAAATGAAATTGAAAAGCAGTGGTATGCAGAATGGGGTTATAATATATATTTTGCTCATGGCCAGTCGAACGAGCGAGGTGTTTGCATCCTGCTCAAAAATGATTTTGATTATCAAATCCATAACATTATAAAAGATGCAGCGGATAGTTTTTAATTTTAGATGTTACTATACATCAAAATTGGATAATACTTGCCAATATATATGGTTATAATGAGGACAAACCAGCTTTTTTTGAAGAATTTCTTGAAAAAATAGAATCTCTACCTTATGATCATAGGATCATAGGAGGAGATGTTATCTTTGTTCTGGATACAGTTAAGGATAAAGATGGGGGAACGTCAGCTACTCATTTTAAAAACCAAAACATTATTTTAGATTGGATGGATGATACAGACCTTGTAGATATTTGGAGACAGAAAAACCCTGATCAATTTATAAATACATGGCGAAGGAAAAACCCAACATTTATACAGTGTCGCTTGGATTTTTTTCTCGTATCGTTGGGTCTAATAGGGAATATAGAAGGAACTAATATTATTCCAGGATATAAATCGGACCACTCAGCTATTGCTTTACAAGTTAAACTCAACACACACCCCAGAGGCCATGGCTTTTGGAAACTTAACTGTTCTCTCTTAAAACAAATCGAATATGTCAATATGGTAAATAGTCTCTTTGAAAATGCAGATGAAGTCAAAGAGGTAGAAGACCCATCTTAAAGTGGGAAAATGCTAAAAGTAAAAATCCGATCAGAATCCATGAAATTTGCAGTCCAAAATAAATGAAATAGAAAAAAAAACAAAATTAAAAGCTTGAAAGATCAAATAAAACATTATGAAAATGAAATTATCGGACCTTTGAATTATGAAGATGAAATGAAATTAAAAAACCCTAAATTAGAGCAAGAACAAGATTTAGAATATGATACAAAGGGGGCGATTTTAAGGATCAAAGTACGATGGTATGAGGAAGGTGAAAAACCTTCAAAATACTTTTTTAATTTAGAGAAGAAAAATTTTAATAAGGAAGTAATCAATAAATTGAATGTTAACGATAAATTGATAAATGATCCAAAGGAAATAGTGCGGGAAGAAAAAAAGTTTTATGAAAACTTGTATACATTTAGTAATAATGTAGATATTGAAAACGAAATGCCAGATATCGCAACCTTTTTAGATAAAATTGAAACACCAAAACTATCAGAACAAGATAAATTAAAATGTGAAGGGGAATTACAAGAATTTGAACTTCTGAATGTATTGAAAAATACAGCTACAGTAAAACCTGTCTATTGCGGACACCTGTGGTTCTGGCAAAAGTGTCCGCAATAGACAGGTGTCCACAATAGGCAGGGGCTGAACCTTTGGGATCTCAGAGTACATTGGGATACACTTGTATAGACTGTCATAAAATATGCACATGTGTACCCATCTACAGCATTTGCTCTCAGTTTTTGTGCATTATGCCCCTGAGACTTTACTCAAACTCATCTTAACTTGCAATTTTAAAGTTTTTATCTTTTAAGGAAAAAATTGTGTATGTATGGGCTTACCAGGCTAAAGAAAGTTTGCGTAATTTCTTTTATTAACAGAAAAGAAACAAACTGCAAACATACCACAGGGATATCATATGCTTTGAGTACAGTATAACTGTATGTGCCATTGTTACAAATTGTGAATAACTTGACATGAGTCTCAGTGGGTCCTTTGTTTCAGGCTTAATGATTGATATATGGAGCTTAATTGTTTGATAGACAGAGAAAGTGGGAGCAACCTCACTCAACAAGAGCACCAGTGCTAAGAGACACCTGGCATGTTCGTTGAGGCATTGCAGCCTTGCTGCTTGGCTGAGAAAGCTTATTATGTGTTACAGGCCATTGAACAATGGATTAATTAGTCTTTGATTCCAGCTTAATATGCAAGGCATTGTTCAGGCATTACAGCTTGGAACATAACAAGTTGCAAAAAATGCATTGATATGTTGTGTCCGCAATAGACGTGTTGTTTTTGCATTTGGTACCCCCCAAAAATGTCCACAGTACACAATAGACAGGTGTCCACTGTTGACAGGTATCACCAATATGAAAATGACTTAGAAATATTCGGTTCTGGCCAAAACTGTCCGCATTAAGCAGGTGTCCACAGTAGACAGGTGTCCACAAGGACAGGTTTTACTGTAATAAAAAATCACCTGGTTCAGACGGATTTCCAGTCGAATTTTATAAAGTTTTTTGGCCACAGCGTAAACACTTTCTTTTAAATGCATTAAACACTGCTTATAATAAGGGCATGCTATCTATTACTCAGAGACATGGAGTCATCACACTTTTACCTAAAAAGGATAAAGATACGTTATTTTTTAAAAATTGGAGACCGATTTCCCTCCTTAATCAAGATTACAAGCTAGCTGCTAAATGCATAGCCTTCCGTTTAAAAGAAATGCTCTGAAAACTGATACACGAAGACCAAACAGGATTTATGGAAGGAAGGTATATAGGGGAAAATATTCATAGAATAATTAATTTGATGCATTTTGTGGATGAAAATAATATACCGGCTCTTCTTATATTTGTAGGTTTCGAAAAAGCTTTTGATTATTAAGAATGGAGCTTTATTCAAAAATGTTTAGAATTTTTTAATTTTGGCTCCTCTTTACAGCAGTGGATAAACGTTCTATACACAGACAGTCAAAGTTGTGTTATCAACAATGGTTGGACCTCCGAATCTTTCTTTCTGTCAAGAGGCGTGCGTCAGGGATGCCCCATCTTCCCTTATCTCTTGCTATCCGTGAAAATAAAACAATTGATGGAATTATAGTAGATAATAAAGAGTATAAGATATCCCAATATGCAGATGATACTTCCTTCACGCTACTGGCTTATGAACACAATCTGAATAAAATATTTGATATACTAAAGCGCTTTAATATCATATCAGGTTTAAAAGTAAATTTAGATAAAACCCTTGTTTTGAGGATTGGTAGCCTTAAAAATTCAAATATTACATTTTCTAATCATTTACACTTAAAATGGACAAATAAACCTGCAGCTCTCTTAGGTGTTTAAATGACACCTAAAAGATATAAAATAGAAAATTTAAATTATCTTCCAAAATTCAACAAAATTGAACAAATATTAAATTCATGGGATAAAAGAAATCTGTCAATTATTGGTAAAACTTTGATTATAAAATCTTTAGCATTATCCCAATTTCTTTATTTAGTGTCAATGATTTCAAACCCATCACAATCTTTAATGAAAAAGCTTGAAGTTCTAATTTTTAAATATCTATGGAATAACAAACCCGATAAAGTTAAAAGAAATTATCTTATTGCTCCAACTGATCAAGATGGACTAGGCATTACACAGGTTTCAGCCCAGTTTCAAGCCATGCAGTGTGCATGGATTAAACGACTTGCATCAGAATCAGATGCAGGATGAAAGCACCTCGTCTTACGTCAGCTACCTTGTAAAGACAAATATCTTTGGGAATGTAATTTTTGTAAAGCAGATGTTATATATATATATTGAAAAAAGTCAAGAGTAAATTTTGGTTAGAGGTGATATACAGCTCGAGTGAACATAATTTTTAAAGCCCAGAAACAAAAATGAAAGTTCAGAATGAATCATTATGGTTTAATTCTTTTATCAAAGTAGCAGGTAAAACATTATTCAATAAAAAATGGAACGATAAAGGGATTAAGTATATATCAGACTTGTTATCTGATGAAGGCATGTTTTTATCATTCACAAAATTTACACAAAAATTTCAGTTAACAGTGAATTATTTACATTTTCTCGAACTAATATCTGCCATATCACCAAGATGGAAAGAGATTTTAGCAACTGACATACACATTCATGTACAAGAAAATTTGGTTTTGGAATACAAAAAGAAAATAGACAAAATTTTGGACGTTGGTAAAGTTCCTCGTTTTGTATATCCTATTTTTTTACATCGATATATGGAAAGTCAACTGCCATTAATAAGGAAATGGAACGCAGATCTTAATTGTGGAACTTCAGAAGATGAATGGTTTGATTGTTTCCAGTGTATATATTCTGCGACAATATCTTCACAAATAAGAAGCTTTCAGTTTAGATTCCTACATAGAATAGTATATACAAATGAAAAGCTATATGAGTGGAAAATTGTTGAAACAAATATATGCTGTTTTTGTAAAAGTGAAATAGAAACTGTAAAGCATCTTTTTTGGGAATATCAGTTCACTGCTCATTTTTGGAAATATATATTTGCAGGTTTTTCAGTGAACAATGTACGAATAGCACAATTTTCAGCTAAACAAGTTTTGTTGTGTGATATTAATTTAAAACCAATTTATAGTTTAATATTTATACTTGGAAAGAAATTTATACATAGATGTAAATACAATAATGTTCCACTTGATGTACCTAGATTTATAACTTATGTGAAGAAGATTAAAATAATTGAGTTTTGTATTGCCAAAAATAGAGACAAGATATCTAAACATGACAAGAAATGGGAAAAATTTCTGTTAGAATAATAATTTGCATTCTTTTCCTTTTCTCTTCTATTTTTGAACTTTGGTTTATACGTTGATATGCACTAGATTGTATTCCACGGACAAATATATTGTAATCATAATTTTTTATTTTTTGTTACTTGATTTTGTACAATATTGCTGAAAAATATCAAGTTCGGATAAAATTTACATAAACAGAATGTGATACATGTATTCAACAATTGTCATTTTATTCTTGTACACTAAACCCTTGATGGAAATTAAAAAAAACACAACTGTATATGAAGTAATAAACATACCGGCCGTAACATTTGGGCAAAATGATGATTTGATGTCTTCCAGCTTCCTCTTGCCCAATGCTGCAAGTACAGAACAGAAATCATAGTGCGAGGAAACAGTAGCATATTTAATGCTTTGTGAGTTTTTTTTCATTTTGATAAGCAGAAGGAACTTATTTCCATTTTCCCTTTAAGTAAAAACCCTTAGTCCCGGATTGTGAGCACATTCTGTTGAGAGTTACTTTGATCGTTCATTATATGCTACCCGTCTCTTATACTCATTTAAGTTAATTCTGTATACTATGCGTACTAAGGTGTATGCGTTTGTCAACATTACTGTGCTCAAGAGTATTTCATTTTATAAACGACCATATGCACATATATATATACATATATATATACATATATATACATATATATATATACATATATATATATACATATATATATATATATATATATATATATATATATATATATATATATAGCTGGACAATTGACTATTTCAGGTTTCGTTTAGGTATGCCCAATTAAAATGGTTTTTATCCACATGTCGCAAAAATCTTCATACAAATTTGCCAAAGTGGTACAAACTTTAACAGGAGCTGTTAATTGAGGGAGTAACATCAGTTTTTCCATGCTGGTAAAATAAATCCTATTTTAAAAAGTGAAGCCAGATTTTTCGAATCAGATAGTTTTTAATTAGCATCCAATTCTCCGTCAACTTTCTTTAAAATCGGTTTTCTATTGGAATATCACTCTGTCAGGCCCACGACAAGATTGGATATAATATTCCTTTCTTTTTTTTAATTTTTTATATACTTATATGGATAAAGAAATCAATCTGCTGATTGAAGTTAAATCACACATTGTGGTTGTCCTGGATGCAAAGTATTCAACAAAACCTTTTTCAAGGACAACTTCCATCCTTGTGGAGGCCACATTAGCAGAAGGTATTGCCATCAATGTAATCTCTGTAGGGTGTGCTCTACTGTGGCTCTGTGATAAATATGTTTAAGGTATCTCTATGTCTACATGTATGCCCGTGGGGTTCATTTTAACCAATTTTACTCAGGGCATGAATCTCAAAGCTGTACTACATAAAATCCTGTGCTGAAACATCATGCATGTGAATTGCATTTAGAGTTACACATACATGTACATGTCTACTGTGCTGCCCTAAAACGGAGCCTGATAAGATTTTGAATAGAATGGTAGATATGCCTCAGATTTACCCGATACCTGGGTTTCAAAAGGGGGCACATAACTGTTTCTGGAGACTGGAACAACTGTATATGAAGTAATAAACACACCAGCCGTAACGTTTGGGCTAGATGATGATTTGTCGTCTTCCAGCTTCCTCTTGCCCAATGCTGCAAGTACAGAACAGAAATCATAGTGTGAGGAAACAGTAGCATATTTATTGCTTTGTGCGTTTCTTTCATTTTGATAAGCAGTAATAATTTTTTTCCATTTTCCCTTTAAGAAAAATCCCTTAGACCCGGATTGTGAGCACACTCTGTTGGGAGTTACTTTGATCGTTCATTTTATGCTACCCGTCTCTTTTATTCATTTAAGTTTATTCTGGATAATAGGTGTGCTAAGGTGTATGCGTTCGTCATCATTTCAGTGACGACAATATGCATATATATATATATATATATATATATATATATATATATATATATATATATATATATATATATATATATATATATATATATATATATATATATATATATATATATATAGCTGGACATTTGACTATTTCAGGTTTCGTTTAGGTATGCCCAATTAAAATGGTTTTTATCCACATGTCGCAAAAAGCTTCATACGAATTTGCCAAAGTAGTACACACTTTAACAGGAGCTGTTAATTGAGGGAGTGACATCAGTTTTTCCATGCTGGTAAAATAAATCCAATTTTAAAAAGTGAAGCCAGGTTTTTCGAATCAGATAGCTTTTAAATGGCATCCAATTCTCGGTCGACTTTCTTTAAAATCGGTTTGCTATTGGAATATCACCCTGGTAATCCCACAACAAGATTGGATATAATATTCCTCTCTTTTTAAAAATTTTTTTATATACTTATTTGGATAAAGAAATCAATCAGCTGATTGAAGTTAAATCACACATTGTGGTTGTCCTGGATGCAAATTGTTCAACAAAACCCTTTTCAAGGACAATTTTCAACCTTGTGGGGGCCAAATTGACAGAAGGTATTGCCTGTAATCTCTGTATGGTGTGCTCTACTGTGGCTCTGTGATAAATATGTTTAAGGTATCTCTATGTATGCCCATGAGGTTCATTTAAACCAATTTTACTCAGGGCATGAATCTCGAGTTCAGTTATCTGGACACTGCTGGTGGCTTTTTTCCATAAAAATTGATTGTCAAAATATCAACTTAAGTTCTACTTATACCTTGCCTGTAGCTGGCTTCTACCAAAGACGCTAAATAAGACCACCGGCAACGTGTCCTAAAATGGGACACAATTTCTAAAGGCATCTTAATCTTATGTAGACTTGCATTAGACACAGACTTGTGTATGCGTCAGTTTAACCAGTGGCTCACTTGTTGCTTTAGAAATGTTATGGTAGCAGGTGCAGGTAGTATACGTACATATGTCTACAGCATTTAGTGTTTAATATATAGGTTATGGATAATTACATTTTTGGCATCTTGATACCTACAGTTAATATAAATATTTTGTCATTGGTGGTATTGAAGGACAAACAGATTCAAAATTTTATGTGCATGAATAGCTTCATAGCTTGGAGTGGTAGGACTCACATGGTTGGTACCCATTGGCAGTTTGATGTCAAAGATTTCAAACTAAGTATTCGTGCGTCATATTGCATTAGGGACCCCTGAATCTAGTTGTAAATTCATAGAAATGCATCATCCATCCGGACGAAACTTGGCCAATGCCCAGATGAAAGGACCAAGACCAGCGATTACAGAGGTTTGGTTATCACAACAAAGGTTAGTCCTTAAACCAGTTTGAATTTTGAAAAAAAAAATCGAATGAATCCTCGTATCCATATATGCCTATAAGACACATTGTGAATGCAAAGGCAGCCTTAAGTTGCTATAAAATTAATGCCCTAATGGTTGACTATTGAAGAAGAATGAAATTCGTGAAAGAATGCTGAACGCTATGATGACAGGTGGTTAGGCAGTAGCTGTATACAATCAAAATGGATATGAGAAGATATTGATAACAAAAAAATGAAACATCGTTCCCAGCGAAAAATACATCTGCAAACAGAGAAGTCAATAACACGTCCTGATGATGGAGGAGGGTCGTTGGCATCGACAGCAAGTAAAAGTCAAATATACGTTTAACAATTATCTGATCATTACTTGCACATGTTCAATCTACGAAATGGTAAAAACAACAAATGTTACAACAGCCATTGAATATTTTCCCCTGTAGATATTTTGAAAGATAAACAAGGTTTACAGTGTCATTGCAAAAAACTTATTGATAGAAATGAAACCCAACGAAGATTCATCCTATCAAGTTCAGAGTACGGCTTATTTAAACATCATGAAACCTTTTGATCAAGTAGACATAATCAATAAAAATTCCACAGATTGTGATACACGCCACGAGTGCAGGACCTCTTTCCTAAATCACATCCACAGAAACTGAAAAACAGTACATTGGTGCATTGGCTTTTTATGAAAGAAGATTGAATCCATGCAAACACAATTTGATGCAGTATTTTTGAAGCCATAGAATTAATGACACATAAAAAGTACATTCATAGACCAAATTACTGGAGTCGTTACTCTGTCAAACCGAATCCCCCGAGTTGTTTGCCTGCCTGCGTGCCTGATCACCCAAGCACGAAGCGTGCGGGGATCAGGCGCACAGGCAGGCAAACAACGAGGGGAATTCTGTTTAGACAGATTAACGACGAGGGTTATTTTGTATTTATCCCCTACGGTCCTTTAACAAAGAAAAAAAACCCCATTTATATCACTTGTATTATTTGTATATGGAATTAATTTGGTGGAGAGGAGAATTGGAAGGTCACGTTGACTTGGAATGTTGCAGCAGCAAACATTGCAAAGTATGCACACATAGAGCTCAACTGACTGTTGGCCGTCAGATTGGCCCCATCACTGACGGCAGTATTGCCAGCATCCCCTGAAGGCTCCCTGCCACACCAGCTGGGACAAACGATGAAGACAGAGTCACGGGAGTGTTTTGGACAGATGTTAGAGGTGAAGAATTTCCCTGGAGAAGGCTGCACATGGTGTGCTGTTGATTTCAGCTTGCTGTTGCATAAATTGTTCACAGACAGCGTATTTTTGTGCCCGCTCAGCTGTTGAATAACGGTTGGCGGCCGGGACACTTGGATGTAAAAGTCGACTGCACATCATGCGTCTCACAGATTTTACTGGTCACCATCAGTCCTGCATTTTGGCCCTAGTTTGCATCACAGAATCAAGTTTATTCTTACCCTTTGGCTGGGATTAATACCACCGACCATCAGGTTTTCGGCCCTGACTTATGGCAAGGTATTAAGACGAGTTTGGATATACCAAATATGGAATTGATTCCTTCCACATTTGGAAAAATGTATCTCTGATTTTACAAATATGGAAAAAAGTAGTCCCACCCATGGGATATGGTCAACAATATCACATGGGCCATATCCCATGGGTTTTCAATGTAATATGGTACAAAATAGGGGATAAATATGCAAACCTTATGATACACAAGTATTCTGGCCTGTTAATACATTGGATATATGCACTAAAATGTTCTGATAACAATCATGTCTGATCACAATAATGCTGCAATGTTTCCCCCGACACAAGGTAGTGAAGAATAGGACAATATTTCCGAATGATTCGCGTGTTCATGACCACCATATTGACCCCTGTGTCCTTTATGGCTGGAAAAGTGTGGTCAGTTTCTCCAATCACACAAACAGCTTATTATTCATAAGAAGACATCAATGCCAACGTCATGTGTCTCGAAGCCTGTAACAGCAGCCTCAACTGGGCTCCAGAAAGATGCTGCTGATCACTAAAATTGAGTGTGTACAGTTTAAGTCACCAGGATCTGACTGCTCATAAGTTAAAGAGCATCACATCAAACAGCTTGGTGTCACTGTGCACACACTTAACTCGAGTTAGTATTAAATCTACACCCACTTTTGTTCTTTCTGCAGATGTTCATCAGCAGCAAAATTAAGTTGGTTGCAAGACCAACATAAGGCCTCAGGGGCAGGGCGTCCCCTCCCCCAAGACGGAAGTTTTTACTTTTCTCAAACCACACATCCTACGGCAACAGTTGTACAATATCCAATTACAGTCACCCCCAAGCTACAGCCCAACCTTGACGGCCATACAGAGAATTGCCTGAAAGTACCGTTGAATAGGGACACTCCTGCGGAGGACATGTTGGAAATGTTAAATCGAGTCTTTCAACTATGAGGGGTTCATACAATGATAATTTTATGTCACGAAGAGCCTTAAACATTGAAAAAGTCTGTGTCTTTGTGTGGCCTGGCTTCGGCATTTCTAGAGAAAGTATGATTAATGATGCTGCTTTGTCTTTAGATCACCTTTTTGTGTCTTTAATTTAAGATTTGACAGATATGATAGTGGACTATTGCAGTTGCCCATGTGGGGGTGTCGCCATTATGGTGTATAATCACTGGGCTACCATTTGGATTATGCAAATACTAAAAATGATTGTGCTGTAGGTGTAAGCTTATGCGACACGAATGGGATTAGTACGGCATTGGTACAAGGGGAAAGGATTGAGTCACCGTTGTGGAGTACTGTGTAAGTTTTCTCTTGTCCCTAGATATGACGATAGCCGACCTTTTAGTGCAGCTGACTAGTGAGTCATTTAGCTTACAGCATGGCTAGTTTTAGTGGTTTAAAAAATTAATGGAATCAAAGATGTGGTAGTGGAATGCATTTTTTGAAGTGACATGGAATGACCCATATAATTCACCAGCCGGTTCCATTATTTCTTTGTGCGCACGCAAGGTTCATATACACTTGCCAAAGTTGTTACCACCACCATATTCCGAGATAGGCAAGAGATTCAAATCAGGTTCAATCAAATTTTTGATGTTCAAAACCTAACATGGCTTCTTGTCTTTGTTGCTGCCTAATCAGACAAAAAGGGCAATGCACATATTTATAACATCAAAGGTGACACAATTTCCCACCTAGGGACACACGAATGCAATGATCATACAATAAATGAAATACGTCCCTTCAGCACACAGAGCCTCACATGAGTTGTCTGGGGGTGAAATTAAGTGATGGTAAGTAGTCAAGAGAGCATGATGATTTGAGGCTGAGTTAGGACTACATCCATAAAACTCTTAATAAAATGATGTAGACTGATCGACTGCTTCAGCTGTGGATTGATCAACTGATTTAGCGCTAAATGGATTCAGTCAAATAAATCGTCCTTACCGATAGGAAATAATTTTGCAAGATGGTTTTGGTTGGTTTCCTCCAAAGCTTTGGCGAAGTTGACAAAGTCTTGTACAGGCCTGGTTTTGAGATGGTCAAGAAGACATTCCACCTGCTTTTCTTGGATCCCGCTTTGCTGTAAATGAATCGTTTACAATTAAGTATTGCTAGTTTCAAAGTGAAAGGAGGTAAGACTTGCTTAGCTTGATGTACAGTACTTGACTGCATTAGATATGTAAACACTGATCGAAGCTTAAGGTTGTGAGCACTACCATTAGCCTTACCTGAATATCCATATATATATGGATGTTTGATTACATGCATTCATTTTAAGGGAAATCAGACAAAAAAAGCAAGAATGCCCCAATAGCATGCAAACAAGCAATGTGGTGACTCGCATTGTGCTGGTTCATGCAAAATATTTTAACCGATCTCACAACAGTTTGATTTAATAAAAAACGTTTCTTGTTTGCCTCTCCATATTTATGTAAAAATGAACAGTTGCTTTATTACCAAAGTCAAATGTAACGATAACAAGGCGCTGAATTACGTAATATAAGTGTAATGCATGATTATGTTCCTGAAATTCAAATTGATATAAATAAGTATCCATAATGTGTGATTGAATGGGGAATCATTTGTGGTTTTACAGAATTCAAGGTTATGTGCCAATGCTTTGAGGTCTTTCAAATGGTGAAGTGGAATACTCAAAAACCAACTAACAATTGTGCGCTGTATGACACAATCATAGAACCTTTCGCATATGTAGAATAGTATATCCTCAATAGTTTTAGATATGGAGACATTCGTAAGTTTGCTGCGTTGCGCATGCGCATTGTGATAAACTATCTATTAGGACAAATCAACGTGGTCATGAAAAATTTCTATCTAGTGGGTTTTCCCTCTAATCCCACACAGTCAAATGACATGCATTACAGATAGGCTTGTGGAGACCCAGCCACAGAAGTAGGTTACGTATATGCAGTAACAATGCAGGGTGGTATCAGTGTAAGCTCATTATTCTTTGCCAATATTGTTGTTCATATGGTTTCATTTGTTACATCACTAGATCAGGTATAAACTGCCAGTCAGACTTACTCTTGTCCACACATACAGAAAGTCGTGTTTCTTACTTTGCAAGTGGGAGTTTGTAATTACAAAGCAAAAATTGGATTGCTTTTTGCTGTCTCAATGTACTTTAAATTTCGTGTTCAGGGAATTGCATTCTATGGTTCTTTTCCTATGAGGTCATTTAGTTGTATTACATTGTGGGATAGTCCACAGGCAGCAAAGGATTTCATCTCATATCTGATAGTGTGTGTGTGTGTGTGTGTGTGTGTGTGTGTGTGTGTGTGTGTGTGTGTGTGTGTGTGTGTGTGTGTGAGTTAGAGAGTGAATAGGCAATTCATTTTTTCATTTTCCCACTGCATAGTCCTTGTCAGTGTTGAGCACTTTGGTAAAATATGTTTAAATTAGTTCGGAACAGCGTTTTGTATAGGTTCCCATCTGGGTTGCTAATGTATCATTGACTTCTTATCCCCACTGTGTGTGACTGCATTTTTGTTTCTCTGGCATTTTGTACATAGCTGGTAGTGAAGAGACAATGTCTACTAGTCTTTTTCTGCAGTAGAATTCCTATTTGTTTGAAACTTTTGGTGTGGTCATAGAACAAATGGTCAAACTGAAATTTTCTTATTGATTGGCATGTAAAATTAATTATAATTGGGCCTCTGTGTATGGTAAAGACAAGCCGACTCACTGCATCATCTTCATTTGGTTTCGTATAAAGTATGTAACTTTAATAAGCAATAACCATACGAATAAATGCAATGATAAAAACAGAAAATGTTCCCAATTTATAAACATTCCTAGCTATCCCGATTTGTAAAAAGAGTGATCATGCTGCTTTTGAGAATTATAGCCCTGTTTCCATTCTTCCTACAATATTGTAAGTATTTGAACGAGTCATATTTGATCAGACACATCAATATTCCTAACAAAATATTTCATATTAATAGACAGAATCCCCGCTCCAATAAGCAAAGGAATCATACCTATAAATATTTATATGGATCTATCAAAGGCTTTTAATACTTTAGATCATAAAATAATATTAGAAAATAAGATATTATGGACAAGGAACATTAATCATAGATAGTTTGAAAGTTATAGAAAATAATTGGAAGCATTATGTAACTGTTGATGATGTCAGGTCTTATATCTTAAAAATAAAGACTGGCGTAGCACTTGGATCAATATTAGTTCTACTGATGTTTATAATATATATAAATGACATAATATTGGCTGCAAATGTATTGAAATTTATTGTATGTGCAGACGATTGCACCACATATAGTGCTTTAAAACCTCTTTAGTTAGCATTCTTAAATAAGAACAAGGACACTTCTTAAATTAAGAACACAGAGCTTGAAGAAAAAAGTACATGGTTGAAGGCAGAAAAATTATCTTTATATAGCATGGAAACAGAATTTATGTTATTCTACAAGCCATTAAATAAAGTATCTATTCCATCTGTCCAAATAAATATAACAAAAATTGACTTTGTGGATGAATTTAATTTCCTGGTTTCACCTTTAGATAAAAATATGAACCGGGGAAAAAGTGTACAGAAGATTTTTACCCAAAAAGTAGGTATATTCAATAAACTAAAGAGTTTCCTTTCCATTTTAATTATTTTGATCCTATATTACTTATTAATATTACCACGTTTGAACTATAGCACCATCAATTGCACAGCTTTTGAAGTTGCAAAGTGTCAAATATAGGCACGCGAGTACAGACACAGCCAAAATCACACATAACCAGATACATTAAACACCAGTTCCTGTGTCAACTGGACTCCTGAGGCATTCACACACCCATGCCAGAGAGCTAATACATTTTCTAAACTTGCCTCAGTATCTCCTATGGCAAAGTTCTTTGCCCCTTTTCAGAATTGGGTGATAGCATTTGTCAACATCTTAATATCAAGCAAGTGCTTTGCCCATCGCTATTATGTGCAATGTTTTCTGCTGCTGTTGACAACATTGACCAGAGTCTAAGCTCAACAACATTGAGTGATTCCTGTCAAGGTTTTAATGTTTCTTTGTTGCAATTCCCCCATTTGTAGAATGAAGTTACAGATTGCATTCAAGCTTTTGTAGGTGGACAATCAAAAGTTAAATTTGTTGGTAGTTTGCCCGGGTATTATACTGAGGTTCCTCCTGTAGGTTCTGATATTAAAGGGTAACTATAACTATCTGCACTACCTCACCTCTTAGCAGATTGGAAACTTTGGCATATATGCAGGAGAATATAAGTGGCTAGAGAGCGGTAGAGAACTTTTGAACGATTCAAACGAGGGAAACTGTTCACAACATTTCAAGGGCTGCATACCATGCTTATTTACAAAATGGCAAAGTCCTTGTTATCACAGCAAAAGCATGACTTCCACTCTTCCTAGATAGTGCTCACGCAGTTTCTATAATTGACACTCAATGGATCTTGTACACAAAGCAGTGTTACATCTCAATCCAAGGCCAAAATCTCTCATTAAATTTGATTAGCCACTTTTGCCATTTCAAAACACATCACAAGGAGGTGACCAGAGCAATTTGGTGATGATCACATTGTGGTCATATTAGGTGGGCCTCATTTTGAAATTGGGGCACCTCAAACTCTTGGTGACTGTTTGCTTGGTAGTGAATGAACCTAAGTTTTTTTTTTCAGACTGAAATTACATTCACTGCGAAAGCTGACTATCTTTTTAGCATGCATCACAAGTTTCCTGCTGCAGACAATCACACCAGATAACGGCATGTGCCATCTATATTCTGCTATATCAAGCA
Organism: Hermodice carunculata; assembly: GCA_964020975.1. Classification (NCBI taxonomy): domain Eukaryota; kingdom Metazoa; phylum Annelida; class Polychaeta; order Eunicida; family Amphinomidae; genus Hermodice; species Hermodice carunculata. Next base: position 7,776,185 of record OZ026621.1, on the reverse strand, counting down.
TATGGATCTTACAGTGGCACCCTGCCAGATGAGAGTTTAAGTTGTCCAAGCTTTGAGGCTCGGCGCAAAAGAGAAATCAGAAGAGTTCCATATTTTAAGTACTGGGTTACTATCCTTTATTTTGAGATTTTGCATTAACCTTCATATAGTCTATTCAGGAAGCTATTCTATGTATTTAGATACCTTGACAAACATAGTCACGTGGTGCTCTGCAATGAACCGTAGAAATTATGCATGATGGCTGCCTGTGCATTTGCAGGACATGTCTAATTGCTCAATCAAACAACCACAAATTGCAGAGGAGTTTAAATCATGGCATTGTACTGCACAAAACACAAATAGTGTGTTCTCTGCCATGGCCATGGATCAGGTACATGAGCACAATAATGATTGCATAAAGGTTGATGGTGGTGCAGTCACGCTCACAGAGAGTCCCACTGTGCTCTCATGTTTTGTGGTCTATGGCCAAGAGATTGCTGGCGTCACTAATGAGTTTAATGATGCCCAAAACCTCAAGGACAGAAATGTGGACATATCACACCATGATCAGACACCAAGTGTTATGTCTCCACTCTTGTGGCCTTAATGGATGAGCTAGGTAGCCCTTTCCCGGAAGAAAGCATTGATTTGCTGGTCCTAGACACAAGGGAAAGAGCCATGATACTGTTGCTAATGATGTCTATGGTGCACTAAAACTTCGTCAGGTCCAGTTTGACGAATTCGTGAATAAAATAAAATTCCAGTGTGAGGAATTTACTAATAGATGCGCCATGCAGAGAATAGAACCATAAGGTCAAATCATCACCCAGAGCAACTTTAAATTTTTTATTCTCTGAAGGTTGCAAACAAGACCAAGCTACATACTTCCTTAAACAATGATTTGCAGATAGTTTTCAAGGCTGTATATTGCCTGTCAGATAAAGGACAGAGATTAAGAAGAGTTTTTGAAACACAAGAATCAGTCATTTTTACCATGATTGTCAGATATGAGGAAGCTTGAAGCGGTACCAAGAGTGAGCTTCTATCATGCATTTAGAATGCTCATCTTCAGTCAGGGTCACCATTTGTGTATTCCTGGATGGGCTGGTAATTGTTTACATGTTGAAGAGTGAGACATTTAAAGCATGTGCACCATAGGGGTTTGTCCCATACATTTTATCGTATATTCATAAGGCAACCCTGGTCGATATGGACTAGGATAGATGCATTGCTGACAGCTTGAACAGTGTAGTCAGATCCAGCCTCAGTACAGATGTGAGGAGGAGGAGGAGGAGGGTAGCAGGGTCTGTGCCAATGCCTGGAAACTGGCATAACGTTTTACATATAGATGCCGACAAGAAAGGACTATTCAACTTTGCCTCACATGTTCTTATTCAGTTTATTCATGGCAAAGAAAAGCTGTTAATGGTAACTGAAGATGAGAAGTTCATCATGTGTCCCCAATCTGTCATTCTCAACTCACTGGCTCCATGCAACCACAAGGAAGATACACCTATACTCCTAAATGTTGCACATGCAGTACTGGAGAGTCAAAACAATGTATTTATCCATCCTATTAACAGTGACGTGGTTGTGGTAACCATTATGATCAATCACAAATTGGCAGAACTACATCAACTAAAGATAGCATTTGGCACAGGCAAACACTGTCACTATCTGTCCATTCGTCATGCAGTTGCCACCCCTGGGCCAGAGAAGTCACAGGCACTTCCCATCGTCCATGCTTTGACAGGTTGGGACACTGTCTCTTGATTTGTTGTTTATGGGAAGAGAACAGCCTGGTCTGCTAGAGCATTATTGTCATAGCCCACAAACATCCGACTTCAGCTATCTTGTGCTCCTGGTAGAATACCAGATGTCCTCGTACAGCTATGTCAATTGGTCTGGATTCATGGCTATTATTCATAAGTTTAATTTTCTGATATGTTGTAGTGAGGCATCAAGTATCTCTTACTCCATTATCCTCTGGACTTGTGTCCATCCCAACTTCTCCCTTAATCATCGCACTTGCCTTAGAAGATTCCGTTTCTGTCCTCTAAACTATTTTCGTCATTCTCTTTCTCGCTGTAGTACTGCTAACCACTGATTTGGTGATGTAATTGCAGATTCTGTCACTCTCATACAAGACACTCAGAAGCCTTTGAAGGGCCTGGCTGAGGTTCAGGTTCTGGCTTCATTTCCAGAGTGATTTGGTGCTGAAACCCCGTTATGGTATTGTCTTGGATTATTATGAGTTGATCTTTCTGTTCTAAACTGCTGTCAGTCTGGATATAATCTAGGTCTGCTTGAGCCATCTGAGATGTGAATATACCAATCTGAGAATCCTTAGAAGCAAGTCAATTATATTAAACTACCCGATCATCTTAAGGTTGATCTGACTGAGTTCTGGCAGAGGTTAACTAGCTACCCACAAAAGGTAGACCATCTGCAATAACAACGCCGTGTTCTTGGACTTCAAAACTTGTTTATTCTCTCCAAATGATACATCAGTGATCTGCAGGTATGGTTATGCTACTCCCCAAACAATTAGGCTTTTCCCCGAACAGTGGCTCTTGAGATCTCCTACTCTTCTAACTTTCTATTAGCCAAGGCATTTATGCAATAGTTATATTTAAGAGATTCCAACCAAGTATGGCAAATGCTCCTCCTTATATACACAAATTACGACTCAAACCACTAGAAAGCCCCATGGACAATTCCAAAATTGGAGTTATAATTGCATACATCCAGTCACATCCAGTTAGATCTGTTAATAGTATGTTTCATTAAACCAATCATGACCTTTTTATGTTAAAATTTTAAAATATGCTTCTACTTGACTGTTCACAGGCTCCCTCTATCAGTTCCCCTGTATATGAAATTTATCCTCCTTGTGTTCACATACCGAAAATGACATATTGAGTTGGACAATTTCACTTACCAACATGACAGAAAGATTTATATTTTGATATGAACAGCATCTGCATAAACAGCAGAGTGTCATTCTACAATCAGTTTGTAATTTAAATAATTCAATAAATAATCATTTCCAATTTGATGAAGTGCATTTCCCTGATCTCGACAACCTACAATTTGTCACTGTCATGTATACATACTAGATCTGGTAAGTCAGTCACTCATCCTGGATTAATTGGTTCATTATCTTCTGACTGCTTATCTGGATGCGACACCCTAGTAGCTTGTTTCGGTGTCAGTAGGTGCGTTTCAGAGCGGTTCCTGGCGTTACACAGTGTTTGCCAGTGTGAGACAGCTTTAGCCAGCATTACAAATGCTGGGAAGCGCCGACTAATGCTTGGAAATGCCGAAATCCAATTCAGCCTGTTTGGAGCTCACGTTAGCCAGCGTTACTTGGCGTTTGCAAGCGTTAGTCTGCATTTGCCAGCATTAGTCAGCGTTTGCCAAAGTTTGACGCCCTTTCAATGCTGGCTACTGCTGCGAAACGCTGACTTACGATGGCTATTACTGGCAAAAGCTCTGTAGTCCTCTTAACTAGCAAACTAACTGGGATTCATCTAGAATTTGAATTCAGTTGAACTGGAACGAGAAGGATCCATGGAAATTTGTGCCAGTACAAAAACTACAAAAACCTGAGAAATTTCTGTTTTTATGAGACAGACTCCCATGTAAAAGCCAAATAGAACTGCCCTGTCACCTCAAATGGGAACGGCCCATATGATGGTATAGGTGGTGCTATGAAAGGGCTGACTGCAAATGCCCAGCCTGTGATACTGGTCATATCTTGACGCCAGAAGATCTATGACTTTGCTGCCACACCCAGTGATGTCCATGTACATCACTTTAGGAAATGTTCAGACTCATACAGTTGAGATTGAATCCAAAATGACCTCATTCAGCACTATTGTGGGAACAAGAAACCATCATAAGTTTGTACCTGCAGGCAGGGCAGCTGTTATGATGTACAGATTATCAGCAGATGAATTGCATACAAAGATGCCTCTATCATCTGATATTGAAGACAGAGTAGAGAAAGTAGAGAATGTAAGTAAGAACTATCATCCTGGAAAGTATGTTGCTGCAGTGGTTGGAAATTACAGGCACATTGGCATGATTAATGAGCGTTCAGATGAACGTCATAATGTTTTTGTTAAATTCATAAAGATGAACAACCATAACCACAGTTTGGCTTGGTCAGCCTCTTGAGATTAGTGTCCAGAGCCTAATCTCAACATGTTGTGCCAGTACAATCAGCTGTTGGACATTCTGTCAGACAGAAAAAAACACCCATTTTCAGAGCCTAATGAAATTCCAGGTTACGTCTTTAATGTAACACCCATTTTGGACCTATTTTAGCTACTGTTATAGTTAATTTTCGTAGTCAGTGGATTCATCAACAAAGAATGTTTAGAAACATGATTACAGATAAATGGCAAGATGGGCTTTCCAAATTACATAAAACCCCAAAAACAAATCATGAACGGTGAGAAGGGCAGTAAAGCGGTTTCAGAGTTAGCCTTGAGCTCTGATTTTGGAATATAGACAAAAAAATGATTACAAATGGAAGATTTCTGGATCAAACCATTTAATTCAGCTTTTCCTTTGGACTCAATGACAGAATTTCAGGCTTCGGTGATGTAAGGCATTTGGGCTATGAAACTCTTGATATCAGTCAAACACCTTTTCATAATAATCAGGCCAGTATTCAAAGAAGAAAAAGAAGTCATGGACAAAGAAAATTACGGAGAAACAGGAAATTTGGGGAATGTGCATACAAAAGACCTTGTTTAAAGTTTGCTACAGGTTTCCTCTAATGGCATTGCTCAATTACATGTAGTTCTTGAAGCACTATCATTTCGAGATGTGACCAGACTCAATTAATATTTGGGTGTTACTGATTCTGAACACACATTTCCATAAAATATTTGCAAAACTGTGTATGCTTACACAACAACTATTCAACCAGATTCTTATAGGAAAAAACAAATCGATCAAATGTTTTGTTGCATTCCTTTCAAACCCAAAATTATTTATTCACTGAACATTCAGTCCCTTTTCAAACTTATTTCCAAGGAATTTTAAAATAAAAGATTACCCCCATTAATTTCCATAAATATGGCAATTATATTGGGCAAAGTGTCACGATCTACAAGAAAATTCTGGCTTCAATTACACTTGAGGATATTGCAGCGAATCAGAATAGTACAAGTGATATTCCAATTTTGTAGATACATACCGCAAACATATATTTACAGGTTATTTGAAAATCATACAAACTTCGGTTTTAAAAGAACTGATGAAAAAAGGTTTGGAATTTTTGATATGTCTAAACTTGAACATTGACAGTATTTTTCATGATACATGTAATGAATTTGAATCCTACTGTATGAAATGGGAAGAGGAAGAAAACATAGAATTCCAGAAATGTGAAGGAAGATTATCAAACTTCGAAAGAGTCTTTAGAAATAGAATTTAACGCATCGTATCCCATATTAAGAATTTCAATGAGGTAGGTAATAATTTTGGGATCATTTGCAAAAAATTTAATTATCTGGATATTTTGAAAAAATGAACTTTGTATAAGCTATATTTCAGACATTAGAGGAGATGACGTCTATAAATTACACAAACAATCCATTGATAATTTGATAGATGCACATAAATATTTATTCATATCCAAAAAAAAACCCATATTAGTCGCACAATAAACATTCAAAAAGTAACGTTAAATCTTAAACTGTTGAAACTTTGTTAGATGCTATAAAATTTCTTTAGACTAATGGTTTTGTTCAATGCAGAACAATGGCTTTCCAACAAATAAAAGGCATTCCAGTGGGTAGGAGCTGCTCCCCATTACTTGCAGATTTATATTGAGCCTGGCTTGAATTTAAGTATATGGACACATAAATGAAAAAGGACCTTCAAATGGCTACAAAATTATCCAACAAGGCAAGATAAATTAATAGCATTGCTTACTTATATGTACAAGATCTCAGTGAAATCGATAAAGAAATTTTACGCAAAAGATATCCCTTTGGTAGGTAACAATTCAGAAGGTTTCGGTGATTTATTTCTGGACTTGGACATTCGGGTGACTAATGACTGGTTTTGTATTAACGTCCACACAAAATAGATGAGCTTAACTTTGAAGTAGCTAACTATCCTTCTCCAGACAGTACTATTTCGGAACCTATTAGATATTAAACAGATGTGTAACAAATCTTGTGATTTGGCCGTATTTGTTCTAATTTTAAGGACTTTGCCTCCAGAATCAAATTCATGAAAAATAAACTTGAGTCAAGAGGATTAAAGGTGTACTTTTGATCAAATATTTCTACAAATGTTGCTGTTGTTATCCAGACATGGTAAGAAAGTTTGGCTTCAATAATTTTAGAGATTTTAGACTTGCCTGTTTTGGTACTTAATTTAATCTTTTGCCATCATTCTGTTTTAATATTCACCTTTCAGACATTTTAGGCTAGCTTGTTTTCTGCTAGGTAAACCCCCAGGGGCTATCACGTGCAAGCATCGGCCTACGACAGTCACAAGCCTGCCTACTTGTACTTGATGTCTGGTTAAGAACAATTATATTTTTAATGCATTTTCTTCACTTAAATATTGATGACTTTCTTTTCTGACTTTCCCCACAAATTTTGCTGTTTATATCCAACGATTATTAGAAAGTTTGGCTGTAACAATTTTACAGATTTTAGACTTGCCTGTTTTGCTACTTTATTTTATCTTTTGGCATCATTCTGCTTTAATATTCATTTTCAGACATTTTAGCTTTACATGTTTTCTGTCAGGTTAAACCTGCAAGGGGGTATTGGTAGCAAAATTTGCATGTTCTATGTTACTTTCACGTGGAGATATTAGTGCTTGGAACATCGAATGAACAAAACAGGAAATTGTCATTTCAATACCTTGATAAAAGAATAGCTTTGGTAGCCTGTTAGCTGATGGAGAGTAAAGAATTTGGACTGCAGAATAGGGTGATGACTACTAGGGAGTGGTTTTGGACAGAGAGACCTAAATACAATAAGGAAAACATTACAGATGACTGCACAGTATATTTTGCCGAATTAATAATAATAATAATAATAATAATAATAATAATAATAATAATAATAATAATAATAATAATAATAATAATAATAATAATAATAATAATAATGTGGTGAGGGTAAAAGGGGGAGGGACCCTTAAAGTGATACTGTCATGAGTGACAGCTACCCCCCCCCCCCCCCCCCAGTGGTCAACTACCAGGACTAACAAGAAGCAAGGAGAGACACTTCAAACGGAACGAGGGACGCCATCAGACCACCGAGAAAGGGTAGAAGCCATTGCTCCCCGTTCTCCGGTCCCAAGCGCCTGGATCTTCCGGAACGGTCGACCCACAGCCCAGCAAAAGCATAAACCATTGACTTCTACCCAACTCAAGGTAAAAAAGACACTTTCTTGCATGCGTTACCGCATACACCAGTGGTGACTGCAGCCGTACATAGGCGCGGACACTACAGTTGGTTCCCAGACGGGGAAGGAAATAGCCATGGCGAAGAGAGTCTCTAAGACCACTGGACAAAATTGATATATTTCTATGTTAACGTATCAACGTAAATCATAAACCATTCTGGTCAAGAAAGGTACCCTCCCGTACAGGGAAATACCCACAGTCCGGTTAGCGGACCGGACAAGTCCCCTTGCCCGTGTCAGCACTGACACGTCGTGGGTTTTCAACTGCCAAATTGAGTCGCAAATTCACTTTAGAACAAAAAAAAAAATCAAATACTTTTGTAAACAAATCAGTGATCTAACGAGGTATTCCAAAAGTGAACTTTTGTAGGAACCTTCGACGCATGGTACGATTTTCCGAGTCTCCGATTCATCGGTAGGATGGTAACGGCCCTTTTCCCACAGTTGTAGGGTAAACGGCAGTTGGATCTTTTCCTTTGATATGCGGAAGTGTTCGCTATTAGGCTATCTGGCAGCATAACTCACATCCCATCGGTGGCATCCTTTGTCGCTGTATCAGCAGGGTGGTCATCAGCATCCCATAAACGGGAGATGGTACCAATTAGCGTTCAAGCCCGTGGCTGTCAATTCCCCCTGGTTGTCATAGACGCTGCATCCACTGCACATGCGCAGTGCTGCCGCGTAACCGCACGAAGTGAATCGCAGTAGATTTGTAACACGCAATCCACGAAATTTGGTGATTAAAAGGCAATTGTAGAAGGTTTTTAGCTGTGCATGACGAGGTAAAACCCTCCTCTCGAAGGGGTGAGTGAGGTTTGGCGCCAGTAATCGCAAAATACAGGGATGTCTTCCCATCACGACTGGTGCTTATTTACGGTGTTTCACTGTACGTGCACCTGTTGCAGTGTACTGAACACGGCCAAGCCGTATTCCCCCAAAAGTCCGCCTTTTCATGGTAGAATACTCGTTATTGTGCGTTTAAGAGCTGGCAGTAATCGGTTTTTATCAAAAGCTTACTGTGATTTTTATTTTGTGAGCCGGGGAAACTTGTTTCCCGTGCGTTTGAAGATCGACGATCTTGAACATGCATGTTTGCATGCTTGCATTTTCATAACTGAGGGAGGTCACCCCCCATAACACGTCCCCTAGTAGGTAGTCTGATTGCATTGTAGTGCCTGGTGTGCATATGCGGAGTGCCACCCCTGAGTTTTCTCGAGTGGGATCTCCCATATCACGTTTGACTATCTGTGATTTACAGGCCACCGCGGGTAATCCGCTCATCCAACCCCTCAGTAGACAAGGTTTGTTTGTCATAGACCAGCCCTGTGTTACTGTTTATACATTTCCGACACAGGGCAATTACCCATCAATAACGTCGCGCAGATCGCAGGCCTTGGTTGTTTAGAGAATGGAGACATGGATAATTAACATGGCATGCAATGATTTTCTGTGGGGCTAATAAAGTGTCTGCGACAATCTGCGGAGACTTCCTCTGAAAAACCTCCCTGCCAGGCAGCCTTTTGTGGGTGGATAAGGTACCGAGTGGCACTCGTCACAGCTTTTTCCCAGCCCATTCGCTCCCCCCCCCCCCCCCTTGCCAGCCGAACTGAAGCAGAGGGGCTGTTTGAGTTGCTTCTCTTTCTCTCAATAAATTTAATAAACTCCTGGTTGTTTGGAAGGACCCCCCCCCAAATAAAAAAAGGGGAAGAAGAAAAAAAAAAAAGAACAAAGAGAGATTAAATAAGCAACAGTATAAAATAAATGGGTGCATTAAATGGTCCTTTGAGCCAGATCTCAAAAAAGGGAAAGAAGAAAAATAAAAGTGTTTCTTCCTCTGGAGGGAAAATAAATAAATGACTACATAAATAAATAAATACAATAATAAATCAATAATAAATGAATAAATAAATAAATAAATATATACAATAATAAATGAATAATAAATAAATAAGAAACTAACTAACTAAATAAATAAATAAATAAAAAAAATGAATAATAAATAAATAAATAAATGAAAGAAAAAGGGGGGCAATAATCATTGTAATAACAAGGGAAATAAAGTTTTAACGTTAATAATAAAATAGATAAATCAGTAAAATATCGAGCTAAGTGTTTTGACTCAGATTATCTCCAAACCCTTCCCCCAAGCCAAGGCAAGTGGGACCCTTGTGTGCCCTCAGTCGCGCTTCAATGTGCAAACTTGCCTAGCTTACCTGTACTTATGAGTACCTGTGGTCACCTAAGGGAACCTGTGATAACAGCCCTACTTGTACTTAAGCATACTTGCTGGCCCATTCGGCAAGTCAAACCACATGCCACCTAAGAGGATCCAAGATTTAGCAGAGGGCTATGACCTCCGTAGTGCTCATGATTCCACCATGGAGCAAGTGGAGGGAGCAGAACTGCGTGGTTCTGAGGGTCGCTCGTCTTCGACGACGGAAAGGGTTCCAGACCAGGGCCGGGGTGATGGAGGCCCTGAGGGCACAAATGCACAGGTCGCGGACTTGCAGCCCCTAGGCACTCCCAACCATGGATCAAGCTATGCATCGGTTCTTGGATATGCTAGCTCAAGGGCGAGAAGAGGAACAGCAGAGTTACCAACAACGCTCGATGGAGGAAAGGCAGTACCACCAGCAACTGTTAATGGCCATACGAGGGCAGGGGCAAGGTGAAGGGTGAGCCCAAGGATATGTCCCAGTCATGCCACCACAACCAGCCATCAGGCCATTGGGGGTGGGACTTCCGGACTACAATGTTGGAGTATGGCAAGGGGCCAAAGCAGCTCCCCTACTCCCTGCAAATAATTCGAGGCCTCGAGGTGAAGCAGTGCCCCTCCAAGCAGACACCGCTGCCCGGCCACCAGATATGGGTCTTGAGGCAGCAGGCCTTCTGGTTGATGGCCGTAATAGAGAGCGGAATCGAGTAATTCAGAATGGAGTCCTGGACATGGAAGCGAGGGGCCAAAATGGGGTGCAACAGAGAAATCATGCGGCCTGGAATGCACCAAGGCTGGGCCAGCAGATGGATGCAGGTCAGCGTGGTGTTGGGCGTGAGGACCAGCCGACCCCAGCCCTCACCAGGGATCAGGACTATAGGGGCCCACCCCGTGATGAACTTCGCCATGGTGCTCATGAGCGAAATGCACCTGGGCGGTGGAGGGACGGTCCGAAGAGTAAACTAGTGACCTATGATGGTACGACTGATTGGCAATCTTTCATTGTTCCCCTTGAACGTATGGCCCGGGAGTACCGGTGGACAATGAATAATCGCGTCAACGTGCTTTATGAGTGCCTAGGAGGACCCGACCAGCATTATTTAGTGAACCTGGACGAACATGGAGACCTCACCTTTAGGCAAATCCGGGATCGACTACAAAGCCACTTCGGGGTAACAGATCCCCCGATCACCCTCCGAGCTCGGCTCAGCAAGCTCAAACAACATAAACAAAGCCTGGAGGAGTTTGCTGAAGAAATAAGTCGACTGATGTCACAGGCCTTCCCTGAAACAGGGGAAGACACTAGGGACGTGGTGGCAGTGAGCACTTTCTTGATGGGTCTCCGAAATCAGAGGGTTGCCAATGAAGTGTTGGGCCTCGAGCCACGCACACTGAACGAAGCAATGAGGCGAGTTCGTGCACGAGACTTCCATTTTCAGGCTACCCGGGGGAAAGATCGGGAGAAGAGAATGGCTGCTCGGCAGGTGAGTTTCCCCAGTGACTCAGACTCGAAGGGGGATGTGCCTCCACATCCTGCAGAACGGCGTGCCATAGTGCCGAGTAAGAAGGTGGCTCTCCACCTCCAAGACACTCAGAAGGAAAAGGAGGCCTATGAGGATTGCCTGGGGTGCCTCGAGTCCCAGAGCACAGAATCACAAAACCAGATGGCCTATCTGGTTGAAGCCATGAAGAAATTAACTCAGGATGCTGGGAAAATGCGGAATCCCTGCGTAGGCGGGACAACCACCTCAAGGGAGGGGCGGTCCCACTCACGGGGACCAGGGAGTCAAAGAAGCACATCTCCGGGGAATTATGAGTGTTTCCTATGCGGGGAGCAAGGACACTTTCGGCGTGATTGCCCACACTGCCGCTCTCCTAGCCCCAAGCCCCAGCAGGGAAACGGGCAGGGGCCGAGCCCGAACCAAGAGGCTCGGCCCAAAAGTCAATAACTAACCCACTAACTGTCGCAGACTCGGACTCTTCAGTTCGGGAATGCCAGGAGGTGCAGGCCCAAGGAGCAAATGTCCAAGGGCTTACACTTTGTGTGAAACTAGCAGTAGAGGGTCACATGGTGGATGCAGTGGTGGACACAGGGGCCGAAATTACCATTGTCTCAAAGGACCTTTTTGCTAAGATCGCTCCTGGAGCCTCCTTATCCAATCTCCCTCCCGTGCAGCTGAGGGGATTTGAGAAGGATGCAGTGGTGACGGCCCGGAAGGGAGTTAGTGTCCAAATCACCTTGGGAAACCGGACCGCCCTGTGGCCTGTATTCGTAACCCCTTTGAAGGAGGATGTACTATTAGGCCTGGATTTTCTTCAAGCCGTGGCTGCCATTATCCATGCTCCGAGAGGGTTGTGGATTGTGGGCATGCGAATCCCAACCCAGGACCCTAGTAGACCTAGAAATAAGGTCAGCCTTGTACTGCTAAGGAAAAATGTAGCACTGCCGCCTGACTCGTGCAGCATTGTAAAGGGGTATTCAGAGCACCCTAGTGAGGAGACGCTGGCAGTTATGGAGCCCATGGAGGTTCATGAGGATGTCCTGGCAGGAGCCTCCCTAGCATACATGCAGACAGACACCCTCATACCCATGGTAAATTAGTCAGCACAGGAAGTTGTGCTTCAAGCAGGTACGTGCCTTGGGCACTTGGTCGAGGTTGAGGAGCCTGACCAATCCCCTGGTGGGGAGCCGAAGTTGACCACCCCTGGTGGGGAGAATCAACCCGAACTTAACCATGAGTTCCGGTCTCAGAGGGGGGTTGACCACTCCTCTGAGACTTCCAAACTTTCGGAAGGCCTGGCAATGGGGGACCCCCAACAGATTGAGGGAGAGGAGGATCCTGCCCCCAAGTCTCAGAGGGGGGTTGACGCCATCTCTGAGGACTGGGAAGGCAAGATTGGAGAGGTATCCTTCTCACGGGCTCTGGAACCAGAGGATCTTCCGGAACACCTGCGGACTATGTTTCTGGAAGGGAGTGAGAACCTTGGAGGGGAGGAACGTCAAAAACTGGCAACAGTCCTGATGGAATTGAAGACGTTTTTGCCAAACATGATATGGACCTCAGGCATTTCATGGGTGCTACCCACCATATCAAAACGGGTGATGCACCCCCATTCAGGGACCGGGTGCGACGTACCCCCATGGGTTTTCAGACGGAGGAAGAAGCGCATCTGCACAAGCTGCTGGTTGCTGGGATTATAGAACCATCCAGAAGTGAGTGGGCCTCAGGAGTTGTCCTGGTCCGCCAAAGAGATGGAGGAGTGCGGTGGTGTGTGGATTACGGCCGTTTGAACGATCTCACTGTCAAGGATGGCTAGCCCCTCCCAAAGATACAGGAGTGCCTCGACACCCTAGGGGGCAGCAGGTGGTTTAGTGCCCTTGATCTAAATGCCGGCTACCACCAGGTGGCGCTGGAGGAGTGCGATCAAGATAAGACCGCCTTCATTACCAAGTATGGCCTCTTTCAGTATCGATCCATCTAATTTTCATCGATGATGTAATAGTGACGGGAAAGACCTTTCTGGAACACCTAGAGCGCCTGCGCGAGGTCCTTGCCAGGTTTTGGCAACATGACCTCCAGAATTGCCAAGTCTTCCGAGACCGCGTGGTGTTTCTCGGGCATGTGGTCAGCTCAGAAGGAGTCAAAACAAACCCCGCTCTCATAGAGGACATCTTTGACTGGAAGCCCCCAAGGACAGTATGAGAAGTAAGGGCATTTCTAGGCCTAACTGGCTACTATCGGCGATTTATCTTAGATTTTGCAGCCGTAGCCGGTCCCATGACCAACTTGCTTGTCAAGGGGGCCAAATTTCACTGGGGGCCAGAACAGGAAGCATCCTTCCACGAGATGAAGAAGCTCCTGACACAAGCACCAATTTTGGCCTATCCAAATGCTGAAGACCCATATGTCCTTGATTGCGATGCCTCAGGGGTCAGTGTGGGCTCAGTGCTTGCGCAGATCCAAAATGGGGAGGAAAGGGTCATTGCATATGCCAGCTTACGATTAGATGCTACTCAGAGACGGTACAGTGTAACCCGCCGAGAGCTCTTGGCGCTGGTCAAGTTTACCCACCATTTCCGTCATTACCTGTTAGGTAGGAGATTTCTTCTAAGGACGGACCACGGTAGCCTGGCCTGGCTGTTTCGTTTCCGCCCACCAGAAGGGCAGATGGCCAGGTGGCTGGAGCAGATGAGCTCGTATGATTTTGTGATTGAGCATCGAGCAGGAAAGAAGCACGGGAATGCCGATGCTCTCTCATGCAAGGAGGTAGATACTTCGTCGTGTGAGTGCTATACAGCCGGACAGGATGCCCAGGACTTGCCTTGTCATGGCTGTGGACATTGTGTTCGGGCTCAGCAAAAATGGGCCTGTTTTGAGGAAGACGTGGATGACGTAGTGCCGCTTGCTACTCGCAGGTCTGCCACCCCAGTTCGGCAGGAGGCTGCCTCAGAAAAACAGGGAGACGGGGATTCAAATTGGTTACCCCAGCTCAGCTGCTCGGAACTTGGAGCAGCCCAATTGGCTGACCCTGTGTTGGCTCACCTGCATGAATGGTCTGAAAAAGGATTGCCTCCCAAAGAACGGATGGTAGGCCAAGATCCAGCCCTAAGGAAATACTGGCTCTGCTGGCCCCAAATTAGGCCTCAGGGAGGAGTGCTTCATTATGCATGGGAGGGCGAGGGAGCTCCGAGTTTGCTCCTTCTCGTTCCTAAGAGCCTCCGGCTGGAAGTTTTGCAGGCTAGTCATGACCTACGCTCAGCGGGCCACCCAGGTATAAGCAGGACACTGCACCGTCTCCGCCTACACTATTATTGGTATGGCATGACCGTGGAGGTTCAGGACTATGTAAAGGCATGTGCTGAGTGCAATGCCTCCAAGAAGCCAAACCGCAATCTTCGGGCACTCCTGCAACAGTACCAAGCTGGTGCCCCAATGGACCGAGTCCATATGGATATTCTAGGCCCTCTCCCAAAAAGCAAGTCTGGGAATCCATATATACTGGTGATCATAGACCAATTCATCCGGTTCGTTGAGGCTTACCCTCTCCGTGAACAAAATGCCCTGACAGTAGCAAAGAAGTTTGTGTACGAGTTCGTAGCCCATTTTGGGACCCCCTTGGAGGTCCACACAGACCACGGTACCAATTTCACGAGCGAGTTGGTGAAGCATGTGTTTGAGCTGCTGCAAGTGTCAAAAACACGCACTACCCCTTACAAGCCTAACAGTAATGGAGAGGTGGAGCGATTTAACCACACTCTACTTCAAATAATCCGTTGCTATGTCAGCCAACATCAGCAGGACTGGAATCTTGACCTCCCCTTACAGACAGCGGCCTACAGGAGCATGCCTCACGCCGTGACAGGTTACACCCCAAACCACCTCATGTTGGGTCGAGAAACTCGATGGCCTGAAGAGATTTATTTGCGAGATGACCAGATGGACTGGGAGGCCACTGACCCGGCAGCGTATGCACAGGAGATCAGGGGGGCCATGGGCGAGACTTATGAGCTGGTGCGACAAAGGCTTGGGGAGGCCCAGCTCCACCAAAAGAGCCATTACAATCTGCGGGCCACAGAACGTAGTTTCTGTGCAGGAGACTTGGTTTACCTCCAGAACAGCCGCAGGTTTGTCGGCAAGAGCCCCAAATTACAGCCATATTGGATCGGCCCATATGTTGTCGTAGCAAAGCTTACCCCTGTACTTTACAAGGTTAGGGACCACAAGGAGGCTAAGGTGCAACACATAGACCGGCTGAAGCCCTAACCATGTGATACAGTGCCAGGATGGGCTCAGCGAATCAGACATGGCCTTTTGGAACTTGGCCTGCCTGCTCCATTGAGCATGGGGGAGCCCGGCCACCCACCTGCAGGTGTGAAAGAGGCAGATGTCCCTGCTGGAGGTCCCTCCGCAGACCTGGCAAGCCCGCCCAACCATGCCGGGGAATTTATTCCCACCAACTTTGTACCCCCAGACATCACCTTCAACTCCCAGCTCCCAAGATCCCACCACGGGCCCCTAAGCGTGACTTGCCCGTATCAAAGCCCCCTTCAGGTGGAACCAAACGTCCCACTAGGGCTAGCACTAAGGCAGGTTTGCGCGGCCAAACCAGGGGCCACAGGCCTATAAGGAAACCAAGCCGGTATAGTGATTAGTCATGTAGTGTACTAATGAAGCATGCCATATCAGCATGCTTACAAGGACACCCCCCCCCCCCCCCAACCGGACACCGGAGTGATTTAAACCAGTCCAGCTTTTTCATCTCAATTTTGGTTTCTGTGTTTGCAAGAATGACGGACTACGGTACGACTGATAGACACCCCTGGAAGTGGGCCGTTATCCAGCAGCTCAGGGAAGGGCAGCATGCTCCCTCTGCTAATTACCCTAACTACCTACCTGCTACTAACCTCTTGGACCCAGCCTGGTTCCAAGGCCCTGCATGGCATTTAGTTCAACGACCCCAGAGGGTCCAAATGCGATATTCGCATGGGCTGCCAACTATGGCTGCCAATGGCGGCCCAGCCACAGCGGAACACCCCCTTCCGGGAGCCACCGCCATGCCACCAGTGGGCATGTACCCACCATTTCATTTGACAGTCCCACAATACCCGGGCCTTGCAGTTTTCCAGCAGAATTTTGATAATTCTGGCCCGGACTCGCAAGCTTGTCCACCAACCTCTGCCAGTGTCCCATCCACAGGAGCCCCACCCAGTGGACCAAAAGTAGCCCAGATGGGCTGCTCTGGTCCAGAAAACGAGGTTGAGGCACCTTCACCGGCCCCTCCAAGGCCAACCCCCTCGGCAGAGGTGGAGGCAGCTGCAGAAATATTTGTGGAGGAAAGGGCAACACCCCCACGGGTTCGAGGAGAGGCTCTGCACATTCCCGAGTCTCCTCAGGTGCAGACCCCTTTTAACGCAACCCCTCGGTCAATGCTGCATTGCTGTCCTCTGCCTATCAACCTGCCTGATGCTCCCACTGCAGCGCGTTTCCGGGACTCTGTCCCGGAGCCTACTTTTTTGTTACGTAGGCCACCCACCCCAGTGGCATAGATTTTGGGTGCCTGGGAAGCATCAGGTGAGTCCAGCATCGACCAGTTGTCCCTCGAGGATGGCAGATCAGGGCTACACCCTCTCTTGGCGTACATGGAGCCCACTCTCCGGCTGATTGAGAGGTTGACCTTGAGGTCACAGGCCCCCAACACGGAGGCAGAGCCTACTGTGCACGCAGATATCACACCGCAGCCTGACCCGGTGGTCACCAGTGCACACTCTCGTGAGAGTCCACCACTGACCTGACCTGGGGGCCTTTGGATCATCCCGTCACCCCCGTTATCCCCGGCTCAGCAGTGGACAATCACCAGAGTGGGTCTTCCCGCTCTTCACGGAGCCTAGAGGGGTGGGACTCGGATGAGTCCACAAGCTCTGCCGACTGGCCAGTCTTTGCCAAGTTCCGCCTAGGACAGAGACGGAATGCTGCCAACATTGCCAGGATGCCGGCGAATCAGGTGGGTGCTCTCGCCCGTAGAGGCCCCCGGGAAGTACCCCATATGGTCCCGGCAAGGAGCCGCCATTGCCGCTCAGGAGACAGGCCGCAGCAGTGTCCTATCTGCAGCCAGAATGTGCCGGACATGCGTTGCCATGCCAACGCCGTCCACTTACCTTGGTATGTGGACGTCCTGTCCGCTTGCGGCCACTGCCGGATGCAACTGAACCGGCAGGGGCGCTGGGCAGCACACCGCCAAGGGGCCCACCGAGGTGTCCCAGGATATCTGCGTCCTGCTGAATGGCAGGAGAGTATAACCCACTTGCTGCGAGTCATCGCAGAATCACGGGGCCTTTGCCTCGCAGATTTGCCTGATTTCGTCCAAGGCAAAGGGCTCGATCCTGTGGCTCCGGGTGACGCAGTTTATTATCAGTTTTGGCCAGAGGTACTCCCCACGACCCCCCGGAGCATAGATTGCCAGAGGATCGCGAGGCCCTCCGCCTCCTGACTCACTGGAGGGTGGTCCTGAACCTCTTGGCCCAGGCAGAGCCAGAGGTTCGGTCCCAGCATACCGGCTGCTCCCTTATCCCGGAGGAGGGTGCCCTGTATCGGACTGGGGTCCTCCCTCGGAGTGCCCGGCATCGCCGGGGCCAGGCTCCTTAGGCCTGTGGCACCAAGGAGTAGTTTCTCCCCAATCTGTCCCGCCTTCCCCCTGTAATCGCTCAACCTATCTTTCTTTTCTTAACGTGTTGGGAACACAGCCGATACGTTTTTTTGTGGGAGAGAGGGACCCCTATTTATCAAATGACATTTGACCAGTGGCCCTAACCGATGGAATATTCCTTACTGAAGCTTTGGCTCACCGGCCCTGGTCGGATAATTTGCAGGGAGGTCAACTGTGACCCCATTGTAGTTAGTTAGGTGGGAAATGGTTTAGGTAGCGATTTCGTCTTTTACGTAGATATGTGGGTTGTGTGGTTAGCAATAGGTACTCTATTCCCCCCCCCCTTCGGTTGTATTGATCTGACTATCAGAGTATCTCCCCTTTTCCCTCCCCATGACGGGATACCATACTAACTGGGGGGACCCAGTTGACCAGAGGGGTGTGATGTGGTGAGGGTAAAAGGGAGAGGGACCCTTAAAGTGATGCTGTCATGAGTGACAGCTACCCCCCCCCCCCCCCCAGTGGTCAACTACCAGGACTTACAAGAAGCAAGGAGAGACACTTTGAATGGAACAAGGGACGCCTTCAGACCACCGAGAAAGGGTAGAAGCCATCGCTCCCCGTTCTCCGGTCCCAGGCGCCCGGATCTTCCGGAACGGTCGACCCACAGCCCAGCAAAAGCATAAACCATTGATTTCTACCCAACTCAAGACAAAAAAGACACTTTCTTGCAAGCGTTACCGCATACACCAGTGGTGACTGCAGCCGTATATAGGCGCAGACACTACAATAATAATAATAATAATAATAATAATAATAATAATAATAATAATAATAATAATAATAATAATAATAAATTCGATAAAAAAATGCAAAGCTGAAAGTTCATGCAGTCTAACAAGGATGACTTTATAAACTTTGAATACTGTACATCTGTCAGCACATGTATACCTCATGTAACTGTCTATAATGCCTATTACATGTGTTAAACAGTGCAAAAAGCTATTGGTGAGTGCATTAAATCACCATATACTGTATATATTGTAACTTCAAGTTTGAACAGAAGGACTTCAAGCACAGTTTCCTCAATTACACACAGTATTGTTCTGATGTAGGCCTGCGTAATGTGCAAGCATGATGATTCTGTCATTAATACCCAATATGATTTAAAAGTGTTCGGGTTGCACCTTGTATTCTGCATAGCTACATTATTGGGTGATATAGCAGGTCTGGCTATTGAGTCCCGATATATTTCAAAATAGTTGAACTTGAAGTAGAAAATGTCATGTGCAAAATTTGCATGTTCTATTTTACTTTCATGTGGAGATATTAGTGCTTGGAGTATCGAATGAACAAAAGAGGAAATTGTCATTTTCATACCTTGAGAAAAGAATAGCTTGGTAACTTGTTTACAATTATTAAACCAGCACCAACAACGGTAATGGTTACATAATTTCTGAAAAATATCATAGGCGTATCCCATATGACTAGCTTGATCTGACCGTTTGGATTATGGCACAGAATTACTAATTCTTTTTTTAAGACGAGCCTGTGCTCTTGTGAAGCCTTGAAAATAACCAATGATGAAAATGCAGTGAAACGTTTAATATTTATGTCAAAAACCTTTTTCAAAACAACATCCAGAAACGGAAAAAAAAATCAG
The DNA here is from genome assembly GCA_964020975.1 of Hermodice carunculata. Taxonomy (NCBI): domain Eukaryota; kingdom Metazoa; phylum Annelida; class Polychaeta; order Eunicida; family Amphinomidae; genus Hermodice; species Hermodice carunculata. The sequence continues at coordinate 7,756,734 of OZ026621.1, read as the reverse complement.
ATAGTGGTGGAATGCAAGTGACATGGAATGATCATGTAGTATTATTACACTTGATAATAGTATTTTATATAAAGAATACATATTCTATCGCGCCCCCTCCTCAAATGTGAAGGAAATGTGGTATATATCTAGAAACTTGGATGATCTTTTGTTAAATACAGTGAGTCAAAAGAAGCGGAGACCAATTAGTTTTATGGCAGGAGTCTCATCCAAATGTGGTATCACTTTGCTTTACCAAATGTGAGCATTTATTGTACGAAAAAAAAAAACCCACAAAACATGCATGATATTAAGGTAAATACAACAAGTAAAAGATAGTCTGATAAAATATTTTTGTAGTGGGTGTCGCATGTAAACTTGGTATGTACTTACCCGAATTCTGTTAACTTCGCGGTCAGTGGCAATCTTGTATTGGAGAAGATAGTTGCACAATCCATCCTCAATATTCATATCTGCCACCAGTTTTACGCGATTATCTTCTAGTACCTCCAAATATGGCTGCTTGTTGTCTGAAATATATATTTAAGTTCATACATTTTTTGTGACTCGATTTTCATATAAAAATCTTGCTCCATATTTAATTTTTATTTCCCAATGTTAGGCCCATTATCAGTTTTTTTTTCTGAAGAGCGGTGCAGTTTTCATTACAATAGTATTGCAGGCGAGCATATAGTGACAGAAGGTATGGGAAGGGGGCTGCGTGAGATATAAGAATTTTCTTGAAAACTTATAACCAAAAACGTTGCCCTGTGGCAGTTGTTTGGGTAAAGCCTTTGTCATTCAATAGAGCTGATGTCAAGTGTAAATTTGGCTACTGCTCACTGAGTATACCTTTAATTGTAGATATCTTGCAGTGACATATCGTGTTAGTTATTTTGGATAGGACAGATATATAGGTCCATCTGAAAGGCCGAAACCAAACTCATTTACATGCTCCAATTTGCAAATCTAATCTAAGTAATTTATGATGCAGTACCAGGTATGCATGATTGAAAATATATTTACTAACTTTTTCCAGTTCAAGTCATCTGGGGATATATTATGGTTTTTAATGTTTTTTTAACTTAAATTGTTCTTCAATAGAGATTTTTTGGATACATATTGTAAGGAAAGTTCAGAAATTACGTCTCTTTCATGCTCTAAATTCAGTTCTACACTAGAACAGACTGATTTTCCAACAGAAAATCAAATGTATCCCGGTGGAACACTTGCGTCTCTGAATAAGCTACAGGTGATAACAAATTACAAATGACCAAGCTGCTTGAAAATTACAATCCTATGTTAGCTCTCACCTAGATACATTACTCTAGCAATTTTCATCAAGTTCTTCAAGACTTATTGCAGAGAAATCAATTTCACATAAAGGACCCTGTGACCTTGAAAAAATGGGTCAAGGTCACCCAAATACAATCCCAACCTTGGTCTTACCTTGATACATAATCCTACGAAGTTTTATTAAAGTCCATAAAGTTCTTCAAGACTTATGGCATGGAAACCAAGCAGATCCACATGTACAATTCCATTTAGTAGGTGTCATCTTTGTACAAAATTTCATGAAATTCAAAGTTTCGCAAACTTGCTGAGTTTTGTAATCACAAGGAAACCTATATATCAGCTTCACTGTGTGAACTTGTGAAGGAAACAGAATTACTTGGCACCATCCATCAACTTTCAGATAAAGATGTGTGAACTGTGAACTGTTCAGAGGAACTGACATATCTGTTCAGGGGGGATGTGTTGCTTAACTCAAGTCCCACACAGTACCCTGAACCATTTTCCCTTCAATGTATGTGTTGGGTAAACTCCATCATATAGTTCAGTGTAGGTGAATATGCAGATTCCCTTTTTGTACTGTTCGCGGCGTCGATTTTTTAATATTTGGTAACATAAATACAGTAGGGAGGTTGACAACAGAGAGCTGTGTCAACAGCTTATGCTAGGCTGACCCAGAATAGCTTCACACAAATGGCTCTGTGATTTGAGATGAAGTCAAGGTGTATTGTCTGAGTGTGTCATGATACACAGTAAAATCCATGAAACTGATCCTGTGATGTAGGGAATGAGATCAATATGATTCAAATGCATCAAAAGCAAACTAATATCACATAAGTGACCCTGTGACCTTTAACATTTGGCCAAGGTCATACAAATGATAACCAAACATACGCCTTACCCAGATATGTAATCCTACCAAGTTTCATCAAATTCTATTAAGTCCTGCAAGACTTATAGCATAAAAAACCAATTTCACATTAATGACCCTGTGACCTTGAGAATTCGGTCAAGGTCCCCCAAATACAACGCTTACCTAGGTCTTACCTTGATACATTATCATAAGAAGTTTCATAAAATCCCATCATGTTCTTCAAGACTTATTGCACAGAAACCAATTTCATATTAAAGTGACCCTGTGACCTTGAAAATAAGGTCAAGGTCACCTAACTACGATCCAATTGTGGATCTCACCTTGATGCATTATCCTTCCAAGTTTCATCAAAGTCCATCAAGTTCTTCAAGACTAATAGCACAGAAACCTATTTCATAAAACTGACCCTCTGACCTTGAAAACTTAGTCAAGGTCAGCAAAATGTAATCCCAACCTAGATCTTGCCTAGATATATATTCCTACCAAGTTGCATCAAATTCCATCAAGTTCTTCAAGACTTATTGCAAGGAAACCAATTTCATATAAGTGACTCTGTGACCTTGAAAATTAAGTCAAGGTCAGCCAAGTACAATCAAAACCTAGGTCTTGTCAAGATACATAATCCTACCCAGTTTCATCAAATTCCATCAAGTTCTTCAAGACTTATAGCACGGAAACCAATTTCACATAAGTGACCGTGTGACCTTGAGAATTCACTCAAGGTTCTCCAAATACAATCCCGACCTAGGTCTTGCCAAGATACATAATCCTACCAAGTTTCATCAAATTCTGTCAAATCCTTCAAGACTTATCGCAAGGAAACCAAGTGTTGAGGAACCTGAACAACAACAACAACACGAGGAAGCAGAAGAAGCGGAAGAAACCGGCACTAAAACAATATGTCCCCCGGCTTCCACCGGGAGACATATACAGCATCTTTACCATGATAGAAATTTTTGTAAGTATCTAAATCCTTTTCTGCACATTCTGTTTAGTCGTATTTGGTGTGACTTATCAGTCGTCACAAACATTGGTACCCCCATGGAGTATCTAATTGTTGCTCTTGTTAAAGCCTGTATGGAATTGGACAGCTTGCAACACCTGAGAAAAGCATTGGATCTTGTTGACCACACCTTTCTACTAAATTGACTATAGCTATATGATGTTGCATTATGCTTGAACAATTGGTTCTCATCTTATTTAAAAGATAGACAACAACTTGTTGGTTGTGGTGGTCCCTTCTCAGATCGACGATTGCTTACCATTGGAGTCCCCAAATGGTCTATCTTGGGACCTTTTTTTTTATTATTTGCATGGATGACATTGTTTTAGAAATTTGGGATACCGAATTTGAAATGTATGCAGATGCCTCGAGGCACTTCACTGCAGCAAAGACGGTCATGGATGTCAGTTGTAGACTGACTTCAAGGACATTACCATTGACTGGGTGGATCTCAGAGAACCGAATGATTCTCAGTGCTGAAAAAACAGACAGCATGCTTCTCTGCTGAAAACAAAAGTATAGGTCACTAAAAAATCTGTCAATGATTTTAGTATAGAATTGAGTGGCCAACCAATCAATGTAGCACAGAGCCACAAACTACTTGGGTTGCATCTTGATGCCCACATGACATGGGATATACATATTAATAATCTCTGTCCAAATTGCACTCCAGGCCTTTATATCTTCAACAAAATTAAGTATTTGCCTTCCTGGGATGGCAAGGTTCTGTTCTTCAATGCTTTAGTTCAACCCAGCATCAACCACTGCTGTACTGTTTGGAGCAATGGATATAAACAGAATCTCAAGCGCATACATCATATCATGTCTAAGTGCTTCCGCAGGCCTGACTCACCAAAAACTGGACAGGGAGCCAGAGCTTTTAAAATTCAAGGGGCAGACCTGTGGAAAGTACTGGACCCACAAATTAGAAATTTCCCCTCGGCCAATTCTTTCAAAAGCCGCTATATTAAACATATATCAAGTCACATTTATCAGAACCCCCATTTTTGGTTGGACATGTAATACGATTACCAACTAAAATGTGAACCATGATGGATGTGTGCGAGTGAGTTTATCTATATAATTTTCTGTACAACTTATATTTTATGGTAAGTAACAGGTGTGAATCTGTATGATTTTTTAAAGTATATCATTCCACTATTTATCTGTACCATTTTACATGGAGGGTCCTTTGAAAATCAACTACGTGTTGTAAGGCCCACCCTGCTTTTTGAAAAATAAAGCTTTTACTTACTTACTTACTTATTTACATTTTGATTAGACATATATTTCAGCATTCTTTTTTCCATGCATAGTTGTTTGACTGCTATTGCTGCATTTTTGACTGGGCTCAAACCAAATCATTTATTGCTTTCCTCACAACAAGTTCATGGGTGCTGATTTACTTTTGTTACATGATGATTTTGGAGTCATTAGCATCAATTGCTGGTCCAATTTGTGACTCTTGTTCGGCCTGTACCTAATTCTGTCAGAATTTTTTGGCAAGCCTGCCCATAATCACGTTACTAGATTAATATAAAATATCATTATTGTCAGCAACAGTGACTTCCACTGTTGTGATGATATTTTTTTTGTTGCACGTATGAATCTTGTATCAGATTGTTGTGAAATTACCAGATTGGCCATAGCTCATGAAGAAATTTGCATCAGTAAATCTCCTTCACATTTTTTTATTTTATTGTTATTCAGTCATTTATGCTATACTCTTTAAAGGGAAGTTGCATATACGAGCCTGGTTTTCAATAAAAGCAATTTATATGTGTGTTGTTTTTGAAAGAGCGCTTCTAGTTTTGAAATACGTTTTGAGGTTGTTTGTATTGAGTCAGTAAAACTTTCATCCTTGTGTCTCTCTGTCTTCATGTTTAGAATAATAAGCAGTCATGAGTCGGAGGAACAAATTTGCACATACAGAACCAATTTTTAAAATAATGAAAATGTTAAAATTTAAGAACATCATCACTCACTATTACCAGCATATTTCATTGACAATTTGGTTGTTTAACCAGCCGCATTAACTAATGAACATCTTACAAGTAATCAGTATCAGATCTTTGTGACAGAATCAAGACCTGTTGGCATAAGGAATTGCATAAAATACGAATTAGTAAACATTTTAAATAGAACTCCGAGTATTATGAAGGATATAGTACAGACCCATTGTTAATCTGTTTTTTCTTCTGACATAAAAATCTATTTTATTGTTAAGAACTCGCATGTTTGATCGTAGCCACACTGCTGTGTCTGTAATATATGATAAACCGATTATTTGTTATCCATTCGGCCATATATCTGTAATGATGATGCGATGTAACCTGCCTGAAGCAAAGAAACAAACAGTATTACACTTGTAAGTGTAACCCATTCTCGATCATTAATAAACATCTTATTTGTATTCATCCTTACGCAATGTCACTTCCATGATAAAAGCACTTTTTGCCTTAATAGGAGTATCTGCGCTTACTAGCATATAAGGTGTAAAGCATCCTTTATTATGGTGAAATAAAAGTATTCTGAGTCTGGGCCTGAGTCTGTCATGTTGTCCATCTGCTGTCAAGCCTCTGGAAGGACTTGTTGGACATTGAGATATAACGCATGTGATAAGGCTGGTGAAAGATGACACTGCTTGCTAATGCAGATGGCCAGATTAAAGAGAGCCACTAAATTGAAGGTTTGAGGATCAGCAAAGGTTCAGTTGTGGTGTGGTACATGGTTCTTTGTGATTTACTTGTTTACTGAGTGTTACTATTCCTAATCAATGTTCGGATGAAGGTTTGCAGCTACATACCAAATGAACACACTAAGATAAGCGAGTTATGTGTTATATCTGGTTCTTGACTAGTAATTTGGACTGATGTGTGCATTATGCTTTATATCCCCTTGGTTCTGTGAGTGTTGTCAGAAAGGAACACCTTCTTTGACATTTTTAAAAGTGTGGCCATGAATTGGCCTCTCTAAAATACCTTTCTATACAGCATCGGGACAACCATCATACAACATACTGAAAAGTCGGTCTGAATTCCTGTGTATTATTTTTGCAGAGAGATTGAGCATTTTTGAGAAGGCTTATGCACGAGATGCAAAACACGAAAAATATCAATAAAACAATAAAGATAGAACATGGCATATTTTTTAAGCATCTCACTGAAAGTATTATTCATAACAAATATTATCATTTACATTTGTTTTTTCTTTAGTATTAGAGGAACAGGAAAAAGTGGATTCCAATTTATCCCATGTATGTGTAGTCCAGAGTGACCATGGACAGGCCGTTCTGCACCATGAATAATTTATTGCCGATCCACACGTCGGGTAGAATGGTCACGTGCTACCCAACTTTCGCACTGACCACTTTTTCATGCATGCTCACCTAAGATAGATTTATCGTCTGCTGCAGTATTCGTTGTTGATTGCTGTTTCGCCACAATACTATTGTATTTGTGTCTTTTTGCCCAGAACCACTTCCTAGTAGTCAATATCCTATTCCGCAGTTCGAACTCTTTACTCTCCGTAAGCTAACCTGTCCCTGTCTAACCTGTATATATATGGAATTACTATTGTCTATATTGCACACGTTCCTCTGTAAAATTTTGACATAGGCTATATCAGCCCAAACAAATTAAAGGGTCTTCAGCGGGTAACTACTCAACATGTTTCGGAGCCTTTTACCCGTACATGTCTCTCTGAGTAGCGGCTCCTTGCCTAAGCTAAATATTCAGCAAAGACAACCCACATAATAATGAATAAATATGAACGTGGCAATTGATGAATTAGCTAAATATGTAAAGTTTTGCTTGTAAATGCAGAGCTTCATATCAAAGAAGAATACCTGTCAAACAAATCATAATTACCAAATTTTCATAGTACAGGTTCAGATAAGAACAATTCGACTTACCCCTGAACCAAAATGTACCCTTTCTAGCTGGACAGCTTTTCCTAGTTAAACCATCCGCCAATGTTTAACTGAAGTGGAAGCTGGGGCCTTATATTCAGTCCCAGTGATTGTTAAATAAACAGTTGCAGCTAGACCACCTGTACAAACCAAAGAAAATCCTAACAAGGACTGCAACAATGTACATCCTGTACCAGAGATGTAAAACAAACTCCATGATGACACCTACTCCTCAAACAATTAAGCTCTATTTAACTGTTAACCCTGAGTCAATGTGTCAACTTAATGTGTCAGGCTTGTGACACTTGAGAAAATACTGTCAATTTTGAGTAATTTTTTAATAGTGAGTAAATGTGCATTTAGGCATGTCAGAAAAGAATGGAAGTCATTATCATTTATGCCAAAAACATGCTATCAAAACAGTTTTTCTTAACAGGATTTTAAGTACAATTAGGCAAACATGCAACTGTCGTAGGCCGCTTCTTGCTACCTGTAGCCCCTGCTTTTTTTTTAATGTGAAATGGAAGGGAATACTCTGGACTACACATATATAAGATAAAAATAAAACAAAACTCTTGCAATTACTGAGTGGAAGGATACACGAAATGCAGCTCGCTGCAGGTGTGCCATCGAGTGGATCCTTCCACTCCACGGGTACCATGCAGAATTTGCAGCCAGTCACTCACACTCGTGTAGTTTTATCATTTTCTCTATGGATACAGTTGATAGCGTGTGCACATGCAATAATAGCGACCTTCTAGTACAGTGTACATCATAGCAAAGTCAGGACTAGCACCAGTTTGGTTTGCGCTGGTAGACCTAAAGTCTGTGTCCTATTAAAACTCTCCCACCCCCTCTCAATACTCAAATTACTTCCATCACCAACATGAGATAAAGCATCAAGTCATAAATATTAACACAATTAAGATAATTTTGAGTTTCTTGAATGTGAATAAGAATTTGGCGCCCTTTCTATTTGGTTCATCGTCGTTTGATTTCAACTAGATGATGGGTGTTTTTACATGACGATGCATTTGCACAGTATCAGACATGAAAATCATATGTAGCTCATTGAATTATATTTCAGCTAAGTACAGTCTATCAAAACAGAATTTCCATCTCTATGTATTGCCAGAATTACTATTTATGTTACGTAATTTTCACCAAGAGCGAAATGATTTGACGTCACCTGTCAATATGATTAGAGAAGTGTGTGCGATTAGGGATAGGTATTTGCAATCAAATATGAGCAGAAATGAATGTTGTGATACTTGATTACCTTTCCACTAACTGAGCCTGTGAATGACTAATGAACTGTAGGGCTTTTTTTTCTTTTTCTATGACTTTGATTAGTGTTATATCTTATGCTTTTTTTTCTTCTGGATGTACTACAACACTTGTACGAAATAAAGATTTATTAATAATAATGATAATGATAATGATAATGATAATAATAATAATAATAATAATAAAAATAATAATAATAATAATAATAATAATAATAATAATAATAATAATCATAATAATATATTTCAAGTTGCAATCACTTATTTGAAAAGAATTTTAAAGCCGAAATACCAAAGAGAGCATGTATGACATCCTTGCAATGTGTACCACATCCACATATACAATTCACTTCATATACAGATAAGGTCCGTGCCAGAAAGACCACATTCTCCTGGACACAGAAAAATTTTACTTTTTGAGCTAGGCTATTACAAAATTGAAAATCTTATATAAAAAATTGTTTTTGAGAAATGTGCAGTGAAAGGTGAATGAGAAGATTTGAAAGAGTAACAGGCCATTACATGAAACCTACTGGCTCCCGCACATTTATCTACGGTATAATCATGCAAGGGCTTTCCATTGGATGCGTTGTTAGAGTGAAAAAAAGGCATTGAAATACATTGAAAATGAAGAGTTTTGACCTTATCTTGCATAAGCTTGAGCCCTTATGTAGTTTCAGTTTGTTTGTTTTACATGTGAACGGCTTAATGCTCTTTTGATCATGAGTATGACTGTGGCTTATATAGATAAATAAACGGGTAGCTAAGTAGACCAATTATTGTGTGTATAAAGGAAAACCATGCCTCATTGCACAAACCCTGGCTGGTACTAAGGGGATTACCATGTGTAAGTAAACATTGATACCTGACTGATTTTTGACAGATGCTTGTGGTGATGAACAATTTTAGACTTCGTTTTGTCTCACCAAAAAAGGAAGGGTCAGGAAAAAGCTACTTGGTATGATTGAAGATCACCAATATATACACCGAAAATTACAAGAAAGTAAACTTTTATGGCATGTTATTTTTAGAGCATATTGACCTGTGGCTCTGATACTTTAAAGCAATATCAAATTGACTATTGCCATCTACATCCTTTGCAAGCAACTGAATATTAACACTCTTTGTTATATAAACATTGTCTCTCCTACCTGTACTCTGGGCCTCCGCCATGGTCCTCTTGAGTCAGTTTTTACAGTACAGAGAGGTCATGCAAATGAGTCGGAAAGTGAGAGATCGGTACCTGTGTAACATGAAACATTTACAAAAATATTTAGTAACAAACTTGTAAATCACATATATATCACTGTCTTCCTATTAATAATTTTGCAATGAGTTTAATTAGGATCCCCTTTGGCGAGTCTGAGAATGGGACGTGTAGGTAGTCAGGTGTCAATTTATACATGATGAGAGAATACATATTTGTTGATTATCACATTCAGTTCAAAGTCGCCTGTTTGAAGAAAAAAGAAACAAATTTTTTGCAACAAAAATACTACTAAAGGACAGTACATTCAGTTATTTTTCAATTTTAATCACAATGTTCACTTTTATTTCACTTGCGAAAAACATAATTAAATTATTAGTAAGTACCAGACAAATATCTGTAAAATTTGCTATTTAATACCATTCTACTGCTGCTTGGAACAGAATCCCCCTTTCAGTGCAAAGTTCAAAAAAATGTATTGTTATGAAGTCTGATTTCGCTCCATAGGAGCTCAATATCAGGAATCTCCAAGTCAGAACGTCGAGATACGTGTAAAGATTTGGAAACATAGAGAGCTAAACCACAACCGACTGCACTGGGGTGGTTGTGTAGAAAAATATCATCATGATAACAGGTATAGTAAGATTACTAGCTGAAGAGTTTGGGGAAAGAAATATTTTAGACTAAGAGATTATATCGAATTCCGGTACAAGATCTGAGCGAATCGACCTCAGCTTATTCATGGAGAGGCTACTAATACTAGAATGACAGAAAAATATCGTGAAAATGTTCTAGAGGGCCGGGGTTTGTATGGATGTCTCCAGCAAAAAGTAATGAAAATAAGCGAACACCATATAAAGTGAAAGCAGCGCACGTTTTCTAACAGAGAAGTTTAAGTCAAGGATAACTATGGCCAAACTCACGTATGGGAATATGTAAACAACTGGGCAAATGGAGTAAACCGATCGTTTCACTAACGTGAATTCATTATCAGTTCCAAGAAATGCGTAAGAATAAAATAGAGAGTCACACATCATTATATGTAAACATCTTTGCACCGTTTCAAACATGTTTCTAGTGATTGACAATATGATATTCAAATTGATTACCCAAGTTTGTTCAAAAGACGTAAATTGCACCAGTACTAGATTGACAACGAGCAGTATCCTACATTAAATGAAGATCTGAAATACATTTGGAGAAACGTTAAATATTGTAATGCAGTCTTCTATGCAATACCAATGAATACAGTATAGAATATCTGTGAGGAATGGAACATAGAAAAAAAAATCTCCAATACTTAAATACAAGAAATTTGCATAACTACTGAGCAATAAGCTTCCTGCGGTTGAAGAAAAAGTTGACAACATACTAAGCAGAGCAATAACAGCTGGCTGTATGAATATTTCGTGATGTATCGAATAAACCTTAGCGAGACAGCACCAAATTTCACACGTCGCTGTACAATATCTTATAATAAAGGTAAACTCCATACATATTCGATTTATAAATAAGTACAAATGAGTACAAATTCTATGCATTATTTCCCTAAAATATGTTTCTACAGGGTACAGATCGCCAGCAAATAGGCTAGCCAAGTCCAATACAAAAGCATACAGCTGAGACCCTACGTAAAACAAAATAAACATGTTGCGCATAATGCGACATCCTGAGATATACTCAGCAAGGAGGTATAAAAAGCACTTGAACGTGAAGTGATTAACTGCTAGAACACATGAAACATGTGCAAATGCACACTGGCCCAACCCATAAAAGACTAACAAAGAACACATAAGCAACACACACTGAAATAATCAACAGAAGTCCTGAAAAGGACATTGATGACGGCATGACAGTGAGCATTTCACTGAGCTGAAACTCCCCATTGTGCTATCAAATATAAACGTGCTAAAAATGCAGACAGTCAGTATATGTCATATATTTCCATGTCTCGTACTAGTGAATGTTAATTATGTAATCAAGTTTCCAAATTATCCATAAGAGGCATAGATGTATTGGTTATCCTGCCAAGGAGCATATAAACAAAGTGTCGATTATGAATAACAAACCGGGTTCATGAAGATATTTAATAGAGTAAGTAAGAAGAATTTTGTACTCAACAATTTTGCGTACAAGGTACTTTTGTACACAAGCGTACATTTGAGATTTAATACCACCATAATGCGACATATTGTGTTGATCCAAAAAAAGATAACGTATGGCACTAATGATATTATGACGAATTGCCACTTATGAAGCATCGGTTAACGACAAGAAGATGCAAAGAAAAAGACACTGAAAACAGAAAACAAATAATAAAATATATGATCATAAATATGATACACGGCTGGTTTATGCATATTGTTCAGTGTCAGTTACATGTGCTCTAACGTGATAAAGATTAATTCCATGCTTGCTTTGTGAGAAATGAATCTTAGCAACAACAACATAATCACCATTCAGATGTGACACACACTTGCTGTATATATGAATCACAAAACCGCTTATAGTACGATATGTACGTACCAGGCACCAGTATTACATCCATTGCCACAACTGCTCAAAACTGTACAGTTTATATTTTGTCGTGCTGTGTATGTAGCGCAATCACAGCAATATGTAGACGTAATAGATGGACCAGTGATCAAATACTGTTTACAATTAGATTTGTGATGAAGGCTTTGTAGTTGAACAATGACAAACATGATTGTAATACGGGCAATACACAAACAACCCATCAGGATACAAATTGCAATGATAGTAAAACACGGTTATAATGTATGATAGTATTTAACATATTGTCATAATCTATAAAAAAATAGCTATAATAGTAGGCCAGGAACAATAGGGGGGGGGTGTCTGTTGTAGGGAAAGGGATGTGAATATTTTATAGTAGCGATAAGATACAAAGGTTATTGTCCATTGTAATGTTGGGATGATACAACGGGGAATTAATATTTTACTGTCTATCATTCAACTGGGACGATCTATTAGTAAGATCCATTGGCATCTCTTATGGTCTTATCGATGTCAACAAGGAAATTGACTTGCACTTTGTGTCCTTGTTTGGGTTTGGCCCACACTTTATCATGTTCAAGCCATGCACTGTCAATGTCTTGATGGTTTTTCAGTCTATTGATGAGCTACCTGTTACGATAGGTAGAGTCTTCAAATACAACATAGCCAGAGCCTTTCAGGTTTTGTCTTGCCCCGGTGATTCTGTCAACGTAGTCTCTATCATGGAATCTGACCAAGAGACCTTGCGGTCTATCCACTTCGGACCAAACACGATGCGCACAATCTATAACAGTTGTGGGTATGTCCAATTGTAGGTAGTTTTTAAAGAAATCTCTGGCCGGCTGTTTGGGTTTGTTATCCTTTCTTGGGCCACTAAGGGCATCCCTACCATAAATACAAACTGCCCATCTACGTCCGTGCTGTTCAAGATTGTTCACATCAGCTTTTGTTTCATTCATTTTTTTTCTCTAAGCTGCTTAGGCTCCCTTTGTGTTCCTTGTAATTGCTTTGTTAGGTCGTTAATTGAGCCAGTTAAGCGGTCACGGTCACGTTCCAAAACATGAACCCCAGTTTCAATTTGATCACATCGTGAATCAAAATGTTCAATGATTGATTGTTTTTGCCCAACCAGTTTACTATTGAATGATTTTTTTCTGTTCTTCAAGTTTACTATCCAGCAGACTTTCCATAATGGTAAGGACCATTTTTGATAACTTAGAGTCACCATAATTATCATCACTGTCATGATCCTTGGTGCGACTAGCACTCCTAGTTCTCGCTGTGGGCTTAGTGGTACTCGTAGTAGCTGTAAGCCATATTTCAAGATCTTGTGCTTTTCACTGTCAAATGCTTTGGGCAACGTTTATAATATATTTGATCCTACGAGGTCTCACACAAGTAAGTGTCTGTACTTTAACACTTGATGGAACCCTCAGTCCGCAAATTTCCAAAAATTTTAGGGAGCTCTGGCGATTTCGACCTCAACCCGCCATGACCATAACATGACGCCGAAGCATTTTATCTTAAGGAATATAGGTCTACGTCTATAAGTAAATCAGAACACTCTGAGTACAATTTGATTTGCTTATGTTCTATGAAATGCCACTTTTTCAATCATGGGATCAAACTGCTCTGATAGTTTTAAAACCCTTGGATGTTGAACCTGAGTGAAACTGATTTGGATTGGACAAGTTCTGCATATCAGCTTATAATATGAACTTTCACTTCAGGTTTTAAATCTTGTAAATAAACGTCACCCTACCAAATTTGTCTTTGATCTTGCATTGTTGCCACTTTATTCTTTAGCCAGAAGTGGAACCCCTCTGTACAGTGTATGCCTGAGATGCGATATTTGTAGCTTAGTGGCAAAAAGTGATAATCACACAGCGCTTTTCATCAGTTTTAGTTGAAAGTGAAGTTAGGATGGCATTGGAACACAGATATTTAGGTGCAGAGCTCGGGACGCAGGGACACAGAGCTTGGGGTGCCCAGCTCAGGATACAGGGTCTGGGATGCAGAGCTTAGGATGCAGTGCCCAGGATGCAGAGCTTGGGGCACACAGCTTAGGACGCAGGGCCCAGGATAAAGAGCTTGGGGCACACAGCTTAGGATGCAGGTCCCAGGATGCAGAGCTTGGGGCACACAGCTTAGGACGCAGGGCCCAGGATGCAGAGCTTGGGGCACACAGCTAATGACGCAGGGCCCAGGATGCACAGGTTGGGGCACACAGCTTAGGACGCAGGGCCCAGGATGCAGAGCTTGGGGCACACAGCTTAGGACGCAGGGCACAGGATGCAGAAGTTGGGGCATACAGCGTAGGATGCAGGGTCCAGGATGCAGAGCTTGGGACACACACTTAGGACGCAGGGCCCCGGGCGCAGAGCGTGGGACACACAGCTCATGATGCATGGTCTGGGTTGCAGAGCTTGGGGAGCAAGGCCACAGATGGCATATAAGGAGTGCATACCAGTAGAAGTGGTAGTTGAAGAATTCACGTCATTAAGTTGATTATAGTTGAGTGGAGGCAGTTATCAGATGAGGTGTAAGAGGCATGGTCAGACCTCAGACAGTTGATTACAATTTGTACAGTACTGAGCACTACGAGTACGTGAATTGTCATGATGGCACAGTTATCGCTAGTAAATGGTTGAACATGCAGAGTCCATTTTGATAAGTGAAAAACTTTACTTCTGGTCGCTATCATTGTATAGACCTAATAACACCCATTTTCATAAGGTGCAAAAACCTGACAGTATTCAATATCAAATTTACACGTATTTACTCAGTAATTACTAATGAAACAATAATCTTCTTGTCTGCTAGAATAAGAATGAACATTGTGAATAAATCCAGTAAATTACCTAAGATACTAGGCAAAATATTATTGACAGTTTTCAACATAAACCCACCTGTTAAATAGACACATTCATTACCCAAATTGTAAAACAATTTTTCAGCTAAGGGCTGTTTGAGCATTAAACAGGGGGTAATAGATAATTCTGACAATATCTATGGAAGAAGTCCGTTCAAATTTGTAGCATAGTTGAAAACCCAAATTACTTAAGTGTAAATAAGGGTTAGCTAGACTATTATGAAGGTGAATGAAAACAGACTTTAATACCCAAGAAGATCAATTATCTGTCTTAAGATGGAATCTCCAAAATTGACATAAATGTTATCAAAAGTAAATCAATTCAACAATCCCATCATATCCAAACGCAGACTGGCCATCCTTCATATCATTACCAAAATATGCACCTTACATTATTCCAAATCAGAATTAGGAATAGTTGTATGTAAAATGGAGTAGTTGCTAGAAGAAATGTGTTTAGTTTTGTAAACGATTATCAGCACCATTCAACAACTCCAATAGGATTTTCAAATCAGATAAAATCGAGAAACTGTTGTTACCTGAAGGGATAGGCATATAACCACTGTAATTAAACAAAAATTCTTGTAATTTCTTCAAACCTTTAGGCAACTAAACTGATAATTATTCAGAAGTTTAGGAAAGAAAAGTTTGGCCCTACTATGAATCCTAACTTAAACATGTTCAAAGGATTTTTATATAGTTTGTAAATTGTGTAAATGCTGGGAAAATGGGCATGTACATTAAAAAAAAATTCAGGCCAAATGAATATAAAAATTATTGATGTTTGCTGTAAAAAATATCCAATGATTCGTTCACTTTTTCGCATGTTGGAGAAATTGAGTTGGTCATCTTACCTAATTCGTGAATCAGAATCCCATGATAAAACTGTCTACATATGACAATACTATTTTTGCATGCTTTGTCAGCAGGTGCAAAGACTATTTATCATGTATCTGCTGCCAGCACTCAACAAATTCTATATTTGTGAGAACAGTATCTGGTGGTTGTTTGGATGTTTCGTGCTATTTTCTTATTCTGTTTCAAAGGACATGCTTTATGTCAGATAGCTTCATCTAAGACGAAAATATCAAACTTATGCCTATTTTCTATCCTGTTCTTCTACAGCTTCCATAATCATTTTCTTGTATTTAACCCAAGCCATATTTTGTTGCTTTAGGTATTTGATCCTTTTGAAATTAGTTGACATTGTGCATCACTTGTCATAATATCAAAATCGACAGTAATTATATGACCATAATGAATTGAAATGTAACATGAGATGTGACATGGGTACTTGTTTTCTGTATACTTATCTATATTATTTTTTTTACAACTTTTGTGTGGTTGAATATCTTTGAATCAAAAGGTTTCGAATTATTGTACACAACTGTGGGAGCAGCACTATCAAGGCAAGGTGGTATGCATGATTGTACCTCCTTGTTATATATTATACTGGTAAGATTAATGTAATGGATACCCCAATGATTATATATTAATTTAAGAAATCATCATTTGCTGTCTTCTTATCAAAACTACAGTCTAAATTGCTTTAAAAATGAAAGATAAACCCGGTCCCAATAAAATACGTTCCTTCTTCATCTTTGTAACGTTAAAGACCCAAATTACATTTCTTTACATGTACAACTATGAGATAGATGGGGGCGCCGTCACAGAAAAATAGACATCCATACAAGCTATCTATGATCCAGAGGTGACCTCAAGCATACGCACACTCCACCCTCCCCACTTCATGCTAATAGGTCATTGGTCCTTAGTAGTAACATGGCCGGTCAGCCTGCAGAATTCTGACTCCGCATTTTTAATATTTCTGTGTCGTGGGTTACGTTGCATGGGCTTCATAAAAAATCAAAAACCACATGAGTGTTTATGGTTCCCTATTCATACAAGAAGACAAAAGTGCCATCAATCATGCTAGCTGTGCACCACGTGATGTCCATTACCAAACGGTCGCTCATGCCTCAAGCGTTGTCATATCACTGTTGCGGCGAGTATTGCACTGTGTTGGTAGCCTGGGCACTTGTTATGACCATGGAGCAAGGAAGAGAAAACCTTCCTCCATGGTTTGACCAAGGGGGCAGCATGAATGACCATGGTTTGACGATGTGACAGTGTTAGCCAATATCCCGGGCCAATATGGATTATGAACTGTTTATCAATAGGTAACAAAACCGTCTCATTGTGAATGAAGACACTGGCAGAGTGTGGGCATTTACGGTCTGGTTTCTCTGAATTAACTAGCTGCAGTAAAGTTGTCCGTGGAAAACACATCATGCAAAGTGTTTTGTGTGCATTTATGACTGAAACCATTGCTCACAGCTGCCTGTACATCAAAGGTACTAGTGATTGATGGGGTCTCTCTTTCCATAAAGTTTGGCTTCATGTGTGTTGCAAAAAAAATATCCGTTGATTTTACACATATATCATAATTTAAAATGATCATTTTAATGCATTGAAAATGAGCCTTGTCGGCAAGCCAAATGCATGACTTTCCTCCAGATCGTGATCACCGGCGAGAAACTGTAGCGGTCGCCACGACACAACCTTTCTTTCTGCCAGCGTTTGATAGCACTCAGAACTGCATTACTGCTAAGCATGGCAAAACAGGAGAACTTCAGCAGTGATAGTGAGCATCATGATGATAATAGCAGTCTGGATTTATTCTTCACATTTTTTGATGAAGATGAATTTTTGTCAATTTATGCTAAGCACGCAATGACTTATTTCGATGTTTTTAATATCGTTCATTGTCAATATACTAGTCAATGTTTATCTAACAATTACAGAGATAAAACTCCGATCACAATGCGTACATCATCTTTGGATCATGATGAACACACACGTATATGGTTTTGGGTGATGTACAGAAAATACTTTTGGAGATATAAATAGCTAAAGTTGCAAATAGTTTGGGTGTATCTCGTGTCATTAAAAAGAATGAAGAATACTGCCTAATACTAAAACAATATGGTTTACGTTTAAAGTATAACTCTGTTTGATATTTACTGCAGAGTATGGTATCATCGTGGAAAGTCCATTGGGAAATATGCCTCAGACACATGCTAACTCACAAAAACATTCAATTTGCTATGCAAAATATTAGGATCACTGACTATGTAACAAGAAATTTAGCATTCGAAATTCCCTGAAAGTTTCAGAATGACGTGCTGTCTAAAATAAAACATATTACCTGAAATCTGTTTCGAAGGTGAAATCATACTGGTAATTAGGTTAAACCTTGACACCTTTTAGAATATAGAAATAAAATTTCATTTTCTTTCAGAACAAAGACTTTCATGCATGGCTCTCAAATATACAGGTAAATTATGTTTAAGTGGCTGGGCAATGTTTGCCACACCATGCCCGTTCACGTTGTATTCAATAACCTGATATCTTCTGCCTACAGAATTTTTTAATCAGGCTACAAAAATTTCCCTTTACTACACTTGTGAGCTTAAAAGTTAGTGAAATCACAACACGTGCTTGCCGTTGTGTCTTTCAATATTCTTTTTAAATTATAAGGAATAACATATACTCATGCAATTTTATGTATTGATTATATGTGCATATAAATGGTATGGTAGTATTTTTAATATATGAAGTCCAAACAGTAAACGCACCTCTAACACAATTTGTTAGTCATTAGCGTTGGAGGATATAATTTTAAAATCACCATAAAAATGGAAATCACTTTTGTTCGCAATGAAATGCAGGGAACAATACAAATATTGAACAATAGAGGATGAAAGATACCACAACTTTAAACAAGTATCAATCCTATCGTTTTTGCGCTGTAG
>OZ026621.1:7690478-7735478 GCA_964020975.1 Hermodice carunculata | reverse complement strand
CTACTCTTGCAAGCAGAACGTGACTGTTGCGTGGCATATGCTAGTGTAATGTGTATTTACTGTCGTGGTATATGACCAACAGCTGTGGACAGTGAGCAGTATATGTAGACTGTAATCAGTACTTGTGTAGTATGGACATTGCAGGACTAATCTCTAAAGCTAAATGTACCCCTTGTTCTTGCGTCTTTGTACTAACTAGCTTCAACTTTTTTGTTTTCAATCATATTCATAAGATTAACAAATCATCACATTTGGCAAAAGTGGCACAGTCCTATGTTAACCATCATTTTTGAAGGTGAGGACCACCAGTATACATAACACACAATCTGCCATATGACTGCTTGTCAGCCTTGGAGCAGTTAAAAAAACACGTCCAACGCAATAGACAGAAACTCTTATAACACGTTAATTGCATGGAGATTGCCTCCATTCTTTCAGAAATGTCAGTCAACCAACACACCATGTAAAAAGACAGAAGAGCATAGTATGTAAACTTAAATTGCCAAATACATTCAAATAAAGGTCTAAAATTGCACAATTCCAAGAGCCACATTACAGGTTTAAGCTAAAAGATGGGTGGTTGCTAAATAATTGTTTAGTTTTGTTTTAAAACGTTTAACAGTAAAAAGTAGACAAGAAAAAAAGTAATGCAAAGTTACTTCACATGCTCTACTACACTTACACCTGGGAAGCATTTAAAATCCAGTTTTAAAAAGATGTAAGTTAAGCCAATATTAGTTTGGTCTTTAAAGCTTCAGTACTACTGAACACTGCATATGCGTCCCTTGTGAGAAGATAGCTTGTTTTGGCATCGTGACATACTTCACCAATTTGATCAAGGTTCACCAGTTTAACATCTTGTAAAACAAAGCATTCTGTAGAGCAATTTTTACAATATCACAATACATGCGTTTTATGATATTATGTGAATGTCTGTTATCTCACACACCCAAGGAAGAATGTGTGACTTACAAATATTTAGGAATTTTATTTTTCCAGCCTTCAACTGACTCTACTCATATTCAGATACACTTAAAACCTAAGGCTGTCAAGCTACAAAGGTTACATGTGCAGTATATTGAAGGGGCATGAGAATATCAATAAAAATAGTTTTGGTGATAGTTTAGGGAAAAGCGTCTTGCTACCCTGATTTTCCCGGGGGGGGGGGGGGGGGTAGCAATTTCGATGGATAACACAAAAGAATGCAAAAACCTTTTAAAATTAATTTTAATGCTCTGCTGCCTGGAACCTTTTACACATAAAGGCAAACTTGGCCATCCCAACTACGCTCGGCGATTTAAGCAGGCTACTTATACGCATGTATTTGGACAGGCAATGAATGAAGTATTTGCACCACTTCCAATGTGACTCTGACAAAACACTCCATTGTAAAGAAATTTTTTCTGGATTACTATGTACATTTAAGGAAAAAACCGCCTTCCTGTTGGTCTTGCGCGAATGAAATTAGCAAAACACACTACAATGTCATTCTAGACCATGCAGTTTATAGACAAAATGAGATTGTGCAAGATATGTTTTACGAATGAAGAATGCAGTTATTCAATGAGGACTTTGTTGGTCAAATTGAAGCAAAAGTACCGACTTTGTACTATTGTCTTAGATTCCTTTCTATTAGAGAAAACTGTCCATTTCAATGTGATGGTCGACATGATATCCAATGGAGCCATGACAACTTAATATACTCTACCCTGGCGGTCCATGTCATCTACTACTTCTGACCCAGCATTACCAAGCCACTACCTAGGACAAGCGAGCAAATAAAAGCGACGTTAGATAAAGCACTATATTTGACCTAGAATAAAAATCACCATTTTTTGGCATAACCATGAACGGTATGAGCTCCTGCATTCCGGTACCAGTGTTACAAAATTATGTCATGCCATTAGCGCATGAAAAAGGATTTGATTGCGCCCAATTTTACAGATGCTTACAACTGCCGCACATAGTTCAAATAATAAATCATTTATGAAAAGATTAAACAGATAAGGAGATGGTTCACTTTGATGCCAGCTGCCTAAAACAATGCAAAAGGACGAACTTTGTGGACCATTCCACCTTACCACTTCTAAAAAAGAGCTCTACCAGGTGTATAAAATAGTTAATGTGCAGCAATTGAAGTTCTGCACAGTTGGTGGAAAAACCAAGTTTGCCAAAAGCGGCCAAAGCACTTTCCGGTGCCTAGGCTGCAGGTGAACACAGTGCCTTTCTTCTCTTTAAATAGTGCATTTATGTCATTCAAAAAAGCTATAAAATCATTACCCCATCCTTCACGAATCCCAACTGAGTATTTAAGTCATTATAATCAACACGTGACATAAAACTTCCAACTGGTTTAAATGTACAGACGATAATGTGATCAGTATATAACTACTGACCTGATAGGGATTAAGCATCGATTTTGTCAACAAAAGAGGTACAATAATGCCAACTTGAAAACAAAAAGTACTAGTAGATTTGCTCAATATTATATAATAGAATACAGTGAAGATTAATTACAGAAAGTATGACATTTACCATATGCCAGATGCTCACTGTCAAAGCTGAGTGAACAAATATTTTTCAGATAATGTATCATGTCACTCGCCTGATTTCAAGTAACAGTAACAGTTATCCTTTTATCAGTAGTATCATGATAAATCTTTTTAGCGGTGTTAAAAATAATCAAATAAGTAGAAGTAGAAAGCTATTTTGTTTACAACCACCCATGACATTATTATGAAAAAGTACCAAACTGTTTGCGCCTAATGTAGAATTGGCTTTTTCCTTTGTTTCTTTCTGACGGTGTTGCAAAATCCAGTTGTGTTCTTAGAATGGTCAAGGTATTTACAGTATTAAATAATCGACACCGTCAATTTGCTTCCTCATTTTCCAATTAAGCAACATCCGACCCCTTCATACCACTTTCCAATTTATCTACTTTGAGTCCTCCATATTTGAACTAGAGATGGCACCATCATCTTTTCCCCTCTCAGGGTATGCTAAGGTCAGAACGCCAGTATTCCTTGGGTTGATAACACTGTGTAGAACACAACCCGCTTCAAAGGTGACTTAAAGCATAATTGTTTACCAGTTTTTGAGCAGTCAATATATATATTCTATATTCAAGTCATATAGCCCATGCACTTAGACTGTAGATTAAAAACAAGATCCCAGTTATGAATTACATTACCTAAGCGAGTTTGAGCTTAACGTTTTCTAATACTTTACTATATGAGTATAATTCTGCTGGTGCACTCAGGAGTGAAAAACTGATGCACGTTAAAAGATTGCTAATCTGAGCGCTCCTATCATGAATCAAAAGACAAAAAAAAATTTATTGCTCTCATTTGAAGCACGGATTAATAAATGAAATATCTCCTTTCTCCTTATCACAATCACATTATACACATCCCAGATATTTGATTTGCACTTAATGCAATCGTGTGGTTCAATCACACAGAATAGAATTTGAGCGATGCATGGGAACAAACAAAATGCATTCCCTCTTGCCCAAATAGAATACTGTCTGAACAGTATAAACTACATTGGGAAATTATTTTCCTAACGTGACCCCCTCCCCACCCACACCCCACCCCCACCAGCAGTGAAGGCACGGCGTTGTGTAATGCAGCTATAAAGTCTACTCTCGTTCACAGAGAGTGCAGAGGTTGGGCACTTTGCTTCACCGGGGGCTGAAGATTGCTTTGCAGGCAACCTTCAGCACAACCTCAAAGTTAAGATTCAATATAAACCCATCTATGAACGGATTATCTGAACAACTAAAGTAACAGATGATAATTATTTAATGTTTACTGATAAAGGTCTGATGTCATTATACAACCCACTCCACTAGTTGTAATCTGACACACCATCCAAATGATATTAATTGACTATTTTAAGTGGTGCTTTCCTATATATTGTAAAGTTCAGATTTTATCATGCCTTTCCAGACATTTTATACATCATTCTAGTGTAGTAAATTGGTTTTATCTCCATGAACATCGTTATTACACAGCACTTGCTGTACTCATTTCATTCATTAGATCACCAACGGGGAGTCAACTTGTATAGGTGTGTTCACCTGTTTGACTCTTCCTAATTGGCAGTATGTTTTATGCAGCAAACATTTTATTGTATCTTATGTCATTTTATGTACTACTGCTGATTGAAGCTTAATAAATAAATAAATAAATAAATACATACGCACATACATACATTCCTACATACCTCCCAATTCAATTCAGTATAATTCAAGATATTTATCAGTGCTAAAAACCATAAATTTATATCCAATATATACAAAGAATCATAAAGTTATAAATAAAGTGTAGATCATAGGGAAAGCACAAAGATCTCAAGGTAAAAGTTACAACTTGAAAAGGTCGAGACTTTTATGAAACAGAGAGAAACTTTATCACATTTTTTTAACCTTTCGCCCGTCAAGCAGCGACTTTGCCACTCTGTCTCTAACTGAACAAAGTTCTACAACCTGTTTGGCAGTTCTTACATCATTTTCCTATACATTACTACCCTACCCCTCTTCAATCATACTTCAACCCTATCATAGTCCAGCTGCTACACTACCCCTCTTCAATCGTACTTCAATCCTATTGTAGTCAGAGTTACTACCCTACCCCTCTTCAATCATATTTCAACGCTATCGTAGTCAGAGCTACTACCCCACCCTTCTTCAATCGTATTTCAACGGTACCGTAGTCAGAGCTACTACCCTACCCCTCTTCAATCATACTTTAACCCCATCGTGGTCAGAGCCAACACCGAACCCCTCTTCAATCATACTTTAACCCTATCGTGGTCAGAGCTAACACATTCCCATATGTCGATATCCATATGCAAACAGATAAAGAATACATTTCCCTTAATCCTTGAGCATGACGGACAGTAACGTGTATCTTCAAATATAACTTTAACCACTTGATTATTACTGTTACATCCAGCCAGAAACTCTTTCATACATCCCTTATGAAAATTATTTGACATGGTGGTCTATCGGATATATGTGGCTATAGATTATAATGGGTTCTCTCAGGCCAATACCCAATCCCACTAATACCTTCCGCAATGCTATAATATATATTAAGATTTACCATGTCCATGTCATGTGAGGCACATAACTGAGAACCATATAGTACCATACTCTGACAATTAAGTTCATTGTGTCAGATTTAATACTTCTGAAGTCAGAGAGAAAACTATTGACCTCAGCATTAAAATGTTCACCAATAGTTTACAACAAATTGACATTATTGTTGCATCAAAATAGTTCCCCTCTGTGAATACATCTAACCTATTAACATACCCATGTGGCCTGTTGTGCATATTTTGCATAATGAATGAGATCGCTGGCTTAGGATTTAATTAGTCATTGCAAAGGACCTTATTCTTATCACTTTTTTTTAGGGTATTCAACACCCCCCCCAAAAAAAAATAAAAATAAATAAACCATAGTTATTATTTTGCACTGTGTCCGAGGAAAAACCAACTTTGAGTATTTGTCATATATAAATATTAAACTTTTTAGGAGAGATCATTATTTGCAATGTTATGTATGATACACAACCCGATGAATACTTGTATTCTATTCTTGTTGCCTATAGCTGCGTATTTTATCAGGTTAATATCTGGATCAATATCTTGCCCGTTAGTAAGAACCGATTGTGGTATATCCGTGAGTCTTTTTTCAAATAGATTCATTTCCATCATCAAGGATTATCTGTTGATGTTTGCACTTCCCTTTTTCGCGGGTTTGGCCTTTGCGTGCAGTTTGTGTATGAGTTTGCTGTCTTTCTTTGTTTCTTGTCAGTTTTGCTTCACGCACAATAAGCTAATACTTGACGACGTTTGATCTGTTTAATCATCATCATATTGAAGTAAAATCATATAGAAGGTAAGTCTAGTAGTAACATCAGTGGCATTGATGACATGATGATGATGATGACGACGACGACGACGACGATGATGATGATGATGATGATGATGATGATGATGATGATGATGATGATGATGATGATGATGATGATGATGATGATGATGATGATGATGATGATGATGCAAAGTTAGGCCAATACACAAAATTGAAGTGTGGATTTAAGAAGAATACCTTCACTGCTATTTTGCAAGAAGGTGTCATTTCAACTTAAATTTACATGATTGTGCTTTCAGCCAATCTGCCAACAGTGTCTGACATATTTTAATTGATGTAAAGTATGGCCAATAAACAAAATTGAAGTGTGCAATAATTTTTGAATATTCCTTTTCTATGAGTTAATCAAATAGAAGTGTTTGGCGGAATTGGAAGTTGTCAAAATTAGTGCATTTCCAGAAAATGCAATCAACCATGACACTTAGACGCCATAAGCAGGCCCAACAGGAATATTGCTATCCATGTGAGGGTAATTAATATTCAATTGGAGTTGATCTGGTTTGGTCATATAGTTTAAACTGTAATCAATCATCATCCTAATATCCAAGTATGAACATTCGAAATGCGGAAATTCTTGGTAAGTGTACATGTTCATAAAAAAACATGATGTCCAATGTCGATAAGAAAAATTGTATGTTTTTCTAAAATAGTGTCTGCTGACACATTTATCTTTTTATGTGTAGCTGAGGTTTAATTTCTGTTAAAACCTTATAATAAAACTATTTACATATATGATTTTCTTGCCTTTCTCCAACCGAGGTTATTTTGTTTACGATATTTTGGACCTTTAGATACCAGTTGACACAGTGCTAACTGTGGTATAATTAAAAAAATCACCTGCAGTAATATGACGATGATGTCCAGAAACATACGAAGAAGTATGACATGGATATGGATATAATCCTCTCATGTTATGATCAAGTACAAAGTCGCCAATAGTTTTAATATGGTTAAATATCTTGGATTGGGTGATGGTGAAGTATTCACATGAACGTTTAGAAACATTGGTATCCAGATAGGGTGGTTTCCATGGTTATCCCTATCGATGCAAAATACTTGAAAAAGTTTAGTATCAATTCCTCTATCAAATCGTGTCAATTTGTTGAAATCTAGTTTTGGTGTTTTTCTTCATAGTCGCTGATTTAAAAGATTTTCTGTTAAGACATATGCTTAATAATATGTTACAAATGTTATTAAACTGTTGTTTCAGCAATAATTTTTTAACATCTTTTATCAAGTTGTGAAATGGTGGCAGATACCCAGATGAAGAGTAGTCGGTTGACCAAGTATATCCTTTAGAAATTTAGGTGAAACATGAGAGTGTACAAATCTATAAGAGTATTAACGATAACAATGTGAACGATCTTGGCTTGCCTGAGCATTCACCAATTGTGTCAAACAACCTATTTTTGAATTTTGTTTTTGAGACATTTCCTAACCCTTTTTTTCAATAAGTTCAATGAGACAATTACGACCTTATTTTGAAAAATGTCTGCCTCGAATTCCCTCTGTTTTCCGAACGGTCTTTTGCTGACCAGTGACCTCTTGTTGAAGCATGTTCCATAGAATCGTCAGCCATCGTTAAGGTAACCTAAAATTCATTGAAATTTAAAATACACAGGACTTAAAAGGTCGTCATAGGGTTGTCGTAACACTCAGCTTCAGCAGGGCACTTGTACACCTATCATTATTCGTCCATAATTATATTGGTTTAGCCCCATAATTATTATACACTGTGTGCTATGCTGTAATCGTCAGCCACAGTCAGTGTAACCTATGCCTCATGGAAACTAAGCCTTACATTTCCAGTTCTCCAGTCAAAGCTGCTGCAATTGAAGGCACAGAAATGGAACCAATGACTGCAATTGAACAGGATCAATCTCCTGCTTCAGATCACAATTTAGGTATTGTGTCCTTTTGATGTGACTAACACTCCTGGGTCGCATTGGCACACCTGTGTGTTAACTGGCATCACGAGACAACATCACACCACCATCATTATCATACTGTGTCCGCCAACAACCTCAATGCATATCTGGAGTCATGACAACCTCTGGTCCCTGTTACCTTGTTGGGCAGGATCTTTACGTTTACAGACCTTGGGTTCAGGACTGAAAGGGGTACAAAAGGGGTCTGGATATGTCCTCACTCCTTTGTGTGGGTTGTGTGAAGACTGCTATCCTTTATCACCTGTTTACATCACATTTTGCTGTATTGATCAACTTGTCTCGGGCTGAAGAGGAGTCACCCAGGTGCTGCATATTACCACTACTGGCAACTTTTGTATATGTCTTAAGGGAGGTACGCATGTCACACGCCTCCTTTGATTTTTTAACCACACGCTTCCATGCCTCATAATACGGTGGTGATGCTCTAATTGCTCTATACCAGGCTGACAGAATACCAATAGCCTCGACTCGATGCCTTTCAATTGGGCTACTTATAATGCACACCAGACTATATCTTACTTTCATGTCAAGAATGGATATCCTTGTGTAAATGCACCTAGGTACAAGAAATGACGGTCTATCTGCCCTTTTGGGCCATATAATTCTCTTGCCAGTACACAATGCTATGACTGTTACTGGACCCATCATTACTTCCCTGAACATTCTATTTTCCCTTTATTTCAAGCCCTGTCACACCAAAGTTTGAGTGTAATGTGGGCTGGGTGATATGTAATTAATTGCCCTCGAAGCTAGTTTAATTCAGTTTAATTTTGTTTACTTTAAGTTCTTGAATGTATTAAAATTATACTTTGGTGATTTGATACAGATTCAGACATCGTACTTGTTTATTTTAGTAATGGACTGACATCACTTAACATCTATCAATGTAATGTATATTTCACTTTTTAAACTGTATTTTATGTAAGACTGGCATAAAAAGCAGTCTCAATACGATCCCAAATTTGTCCTCCTATTTTAATCTCATCAAAGTAGTCAGAACTAATTTGTAACAACAGAAACACCAAGTACTTCATTATACATCTCTGTGCCATTTCAACCTGCACTCTTGCTCCTCCTTCTGACCATTTTCTAAATTTGCTCATATAAATGTTTATTGTATCACATCACTTTCGAGGAAAATTATGTTTACCTTCTTGGGGTTCTTTCATAAGATGTGAGGATAGCGGACATTGGCTTTAAATGCAGTGAAAACAACACAACTGGACCTGAAGTACAACTTTACGATTTTATAACTTTACAATATGCCATTGTTATAAATGTAAAATTCAGTTTAACACCTTATTCATGAGGCAAAAAAAACAAAAAACAAAAAAACAAAAAACAAAAAAAAACAAAACAAAAAACAAAAAAAAAAAAAACAAAAAACAAAAGCAAGAAAAAACAAACAAAAAAAACAAAAAACAAAACGAAGAAAAAAACAAAACAAAAAACAATAAAAAACAAAAAGAAAAAAAATTAAAAACAAAAGAACAAAAAAGAAACTAAAAAAAAACAAACAAAAAACAAAACAAATAAAAAACAAACAAAAACAAAAAACAAAAAACAAAAAACAAAAACAAAAACAGGAAAAAACAAATCAAAAAACAAAACAAAAAAATGAAAACAAAAACAAAAAAACCACAACAACAAAAAAAACAAAAAAAAACAAAAAAAAAGCGAAAAAAAAAATAAACAAAACAAAAACAAAACAAAAACAAAACAAGAAAAAACAAAAATAAAACCCCCCAAACAGATAATATAACTTTTTTTTGGCCGAACGGTAAATGTAGAGGATGTTGACAATCAACGAAACAAATTAGTATGAAAAACCTCTGTAAGGTCTACAGGATCCCGCCAGATAATGTAAATAACACAACTTGGACAACCCCTAAAATAATATGATGCGTAAGTGGGGAGGATGGGCGCAAAAGCTCAAAAATGTGTGCTGACCGATCCGCAACCACGAAGAAAGTGACACCATGAAATACACAAGAGACTGAAGAAAAATATATCAACGTAAAAAATTCACATGATCACATGAAATAAAAAGTTAAAAAAATAAATAAATAAACCGAAATTCGTAAATAAATAAATAAATAAATAAATAAATAAATAAATAAATAAATAAATAAATAAATAAATATCAGCAGAAAATAACATACCAATCAAATGTAGTACCCCTGTGTTACCGAGAACAACTTATCAGAACGTTGTAAAAATCCCTGCTGGAATGCTAACAAAAAAATCTGTACAAAATCCTAAGTATAAAAGTATGACAGAACAATGCGATTTTTTATGTCAAAATATACGATAAACCCAGCCAAACATCGTAAGATATGTCAATACACATACCCGTGTAATACAATCATAATGTTTCATCATTGTCATCCAATAATTCACAGCCTCCTTGGTCATACCTTTTTGTGGTTATGCTCCAGCAAGGCCCTGCTGCGCAATAAATGAACCTGTACCTTCGTCCTGGCCGATTTTGGTGATATCCGTGCACAAATTCAACCATGCAATGTTTGTAACTTGGTCAACTATAAATAACACAATGGGACACAAAACTAGTTTCGACCAGGCAAGGCTAAACCAGGAAGTATAATAGACAAGGCCGCAGTTGAACGCGTAAAGTACAACCCCTGGTTGCCATCCCAACTGGCAGTACCCATGTATTTCACAATTATCATCATAGCTCCCGTTGTCTGCTGTTGTGTTCAGGCTTTCACAGAGTGTTTGCAATCGGAATGTTTACTGCATTTGGTTTGGAAGCAAACTATGCTGGTACAACATACAAATAAACAAACAGCAAACATACAAATCAGTGGTGCATTATTTTACGTCTTGGCGCTGCGTGCAGATCTTTAACTTTGTGGCGTGCCGCGCAGCAATAGCATTTCGTGATGCACAGACAGAACATGAAAACGCACACATGTTTGGATCAATATTTGTGTTTTGGTTTGAAGTTGATCAGTTTGCAAAATACGCATAGGAGCCTATTAAATGAAGATATGGGCCTCTCCTCTTTAATTCAATTCGATCTGTCTATTTAAACACAACAACACAGTACATCACCCCGAAATGCCTTCCCAAGTATACAAGAAATGGCCATACACTGACAGCCAGAGTGTTCACAAAAATAATTTGCACATACCGTCATACATTCATCCAAATTCCGGAGGAAATGCATCCATAACTTGCGCTCCCATCAACCGAATCGTCCTCCCTACATGTCAATGCCAATGGACGCTATGATGTTCGATGTGCGATGCAGCCCATGACATACTTGTCATTTTGGTCATGCGCAAATATAAGACTGCAACACGCCTGCGTGTAGGGGAACAACATTATATAGATGAAGTCAAAGACAGTTTTACCCATTAAAACTGTCGAATTTAACAAATATAAGCACAAACATTCCCCTTGGATGACAAATTGTATCCTAAGATCTCTGAAATTTCGTGATTCCCTTTACAAGAAGCTACAAACCACACCTGCTGATACTCCCCTCTACTTTACTACAAAGCATAATCTCAAAATTTACAACAAATTTCTCGACAAAATTATTCTTCAATCGAAGCAAGGATTTTATTACAGACAATTTGACAAATTTAAAAATGACACTAAAAAGACTTGGGAGACTATTAAGTCAATTCTGCATATCCAGAAATGCAAAAAGGAATTCCCTTCCTTTTTTAAAATTGAAAACTTAAAAGTATCTAATAAACAAGAAATTGCTGAACGTTTTAACTCATTTTTCACCAATATTGGTCCAAAATTGGCTATGCAGACACAGGTACCAAACATACCGCATTTCTCAACTTATCTTAAAGAAACAATTGAACATTCATTCTCCTTTACAAACATTGCAGCAGATGATATTCTAGGTATTCTAAATAATTTCAAGCCGAAGACGAGCACTGGACATGATCAATTGTCAATGAAACTTATCAAAGGTGCATGTGCTTAATTGGCAAAGCCATTGTCCTTAATCATGAACCAGTCACTTTGTACTGGCATTTTTCCTGACAAATTAAAGAGAGCTAAGGTTATACCGATATATAAGAAAGATGATAAGAGCTTAATTGACAACTATCTACCCATCTCGCTACTCCCTGTAATATCTAAAATCTTTGAAAAAGGTGTGTGAAGTCTAACCTCTTGCTCTACATCAGTCAACACGGATTTAGAAAATTACATTCAACCGAAACTGCTACCTTGGAATTTATAGATAAAATTTATAGAGATCTAGATGCTGGTGAAATACCTATCAGTGTACATCTAGATCTGTCAAAAGCTTTCGACACGTTAGATCATGGTATTCCCCTGCATAAATTAAATCATTATGGTATAAGAGGTATTCCTCTTAACTGGTTTCAAAGCAATCTCACTGACAGAACTCAGTTTGTCGAGTATAATGGCATATGCTCCACAACCTTGCCTATTACTACTGGCGTTCCTCAAGGCTCCATCCTTGGTGCCCTTCTATTTCTCATCTACATAAATGATATGCATTCTGTCTCTGATAAATTTCAATCAATCGTTTATGCTGATGACACAACATTACTCAAGTCTCTCTCTTCTTTTAACTTCTCCACAGGGTCAACAGATCAAGATTTATCCAAAAATATAAATTTTGAACTACAAAAAGTACATGATTGGTTAGCCTCCAACAGACTGTCTTTAAACTTATCTAAAACTAAGTACATGATCTTTCATTTCCCATAAAGAAAAGTTCAATTGTATTTAGATATCATAAAAAACAACACTAAAATTGAAAGGGTGAATTAATTTAATTTCTTAGGCTTACAGGACCACCAAAATTTGTCATGGGCCCCACATATTAATAAAATTGCCAATAAACTTTCCAGGGTCATTGGCACGCTCAAGAGATTGTGTTCTTACATACCTATGACAGGGCTTCTCCTTTTATATAATTCTGTCTTTTTGCCACATCTCAACTACTCTCCTTTAGCTTGGGGTCATTCTTGCCACCGAATTTGTAGCTTCCAGAAAAAAACTATAAGATGTGTTTGAAACACCAATTTCCTTGCGCATACTGAGCCATTGTTTAAAAACTCGAATATCCTGAAACTTAAAGATATACTAAGAATGAAAGCTCTTAAATTCTATTACAGGTACTCCAACAACCAACTCCCTGGCTACTTTGAGAACATGTTTTTACCCCTACTGCAATACACGCACACAATACTCGATACAGAGATATTCCTCGATTAGCAGTCCCTATCAGAAGCTCTACACAAAATACATTCCGTTTCTTTATTCCAAGTCTAATAAAAGAGACATCCCCAATCATCACAGACAAAGTCTATTCTCATTCTTATTCTAGATTCTCAAAATATGCAAAATTGCAGTTCAGCAATGAATATTCAGACATTTCTACCATCATTAACTGCTACATATGTAATAGAGACAATCAAAATGCTAGTTATTGCACATCTTTCCAATTCATATAACTGTATCAGAAATACTTTTTCTTAGTCCTGCCATTGCCTGAATTACTTTCACTGAGATTTCCTCAGTCCCAACCAGCCATTTATCACATAAATAACCAGGTGCAACTTATGATGTAACTCTACATCTTTCAGTTAGCTCCAGCGATAGCGGAGTCAAATTCCTAAGCTGGAGTTAACCCGACAGTATTTATTTGAATGTTATTCAGCTTGTGGCTTTTATAACTGATGATTATATCTTTATTTTTGCTTTGATAACATTCTGATTGATTTGCCTATGATGTAACATGGCTGTCAAATAAAATCATTTTGACTTGATTTTGACTTGTATGGATAACTTTACAGAAACTTGGCATTTAGCTACAAATGTTTAGAATAATGAAATAATCCATGTAAATCATAGATTCTGTCCTGAAATATGTTTTTAGGAATTCAACATTGCCTAACGTACAACATTTAAAGATATTGATGTCCAGTTGATATAGTCTCTTCTATGGACACACTATATTGCTAAATCTATAGTCACCGACCACCACATTAATGCATTAATGTTTTTATGTCTGTGTGCCAACACAGACGCAGTGTTTTTCTAAGAATTCTCTATTTCTTTCTCCCTTCTTTCTTTCCTTACAGGCAAATTTGTCCGACATTTTATTTGAAAAGTATTACACGTAGAAACTCGAAACTTGGCGCATTAATACTTCTATAGATGAAATTTTGCCTTTTTATAATGACCAGTCATGCTTTTCAAAATTATGCAAATGAGGGCTAATTAAAGTTTTAAATCTTCAATATCTTATATGCTATAGTAGATGTGGTTCCGAGTGTATAGGAGTTTAATCATAGCAAGGCAAAGGCCATGTCAAGGCCATGTCAAGGTCAAAGGTCATGTCAAGGTCAAAGGCCAAGTTTAGATCAAAATGTTCTTTTTAAACGTCAAGGTCCACTTCAAGTAGAGATCATCTCAAGGGCAAAGGTCATTCCCAGGTCAAAGGCCATTTTCGATTGTGGCTTTCTTCTAGCCACAACTTGGTCAATTTTTTGTCCAATTGTGACCATGTTGGGATCAAATTGTAACTATTGTAACACTGCACATTTTATTAACTTAGGTGTGACCCCTAAAGGTCAAAGGTCAATGTCATTTTGACGTTTGACACTTTCACCCAGCCATAACTCGGCCAATCTCTATCTAATTCTGATTGTGTTGGGCTTAAATTGTGGTTATTGTAACACTGTACATTTTTGCAATTTACATGTGACCTGTAAAGGTCAAAGGTCAAGGTCATTTGGACTTTGAATTTTCATTTAGCCATGAGCTTAATGGAATGTGAAGTAAAAAAGGACAAAATTGTAGCATTTAATATTTACAACTTTTAAGGCACACACACAGATTTGCTTTGAAGAAAATCTTCTTTTCTAGTTTTCTGTGCTTTATCTACACTTTTTTGAGCTATGTATATATAGCTTTTCCCAGTCACTGCTCAGATTGCATCCAGAAATCTTTATAGGATGTGATTTCGAGAAATAAATATATATATATATATATATATATATATATATATATATATATATATATATATATATATACAGTCAGGCCGCCTTTAACCGTCACTTGATAATTCGGCACCCTTGAAATTCGGCAGCAATGAGCTGTGAACGGATTTCCCCATTGATTTACTACATGATAATCCGGCACCCTTGAATTTCGTCACCGGCATGTTAATTGCAGAACAAAAGGGCTTTTTTCAATGTAATTTGCCTTTTTAATCCGTCACTTCATATTCAATGGAGATAGTGGCGCCACCTATAGACAGAACTGCAGGTGCTTTGGAATCCAGCCGATTTTATATGCAGATTTACTCAATTTCCACAGCAGAGTGACAAATGAAAAGTTTGGAGTAGTTTTATAAGGTATCAGAGACTCTGCTGAGTTGGTTTTCTGTTACTTTTGGGACATTTTCACTTTGTAACGATTTGGGGCTTCTGTCAAGCCAGCCCTGTACATGGTTGAAGTGTGCTAGAGCGTGACCACCCTGACCTCGAGCAATTGTTTACACTGGTCCCAGGTGCATGAACTCAGGTGTCAACATGGCCGGAGATGAGACGAAAGAAAAAGAGACTCTTCCGCCTGAGGATCCTAACCAGTCAGACATTGCTATTACCAGGATTGAGGATCTGGCTACTATTGCCAAAGAGGATTATATCAAAGTGTTTTTGACCAATATGGAAAAAATCTTCCGATTTAATTGTAAGGATATCCAGAAACAGATTGATCAGGAGGACATGGCGATAATACAGGAGTTGCGAAAGCAGCTGTTGGACATTTTTCAGGGTAAGTTTGCCCAGTATAAGGACAAATTCGCCATCAACCGCATGGTAAAACACAAGTTTGTTGCGGACATCTACCATCTTGGGTACAGTGTTGTGTGTAAAAATCCTACCAAAGACTCTGAAAAGATATTCAAAGAAAACACTGTGGTTTCGGCCAATAGCGTCACTGACGCGTCTGAACTGGCAGAGTTGTTGAATGTACTCTCTGATTTAACTGCTCGTGTAACAGAGGTTGAGAAAGAACTTAGATCACAGAAAGCAGATAACGAGCAGTTGAGAAAACAAATGGTTGCCCTGACTGACACTAATGATATAGTGCAGGGAAATGGTACTTTACACAAAACTCCTATCACGGATGTTCCACATGTCTCTAAGCCATCTGCTCCATCTGGTAAAAGTAAACGAGTGAATAAGAATACAGCTCGGGTGAACACAATTGTGTGCGTGAGTGATGTCGCAATTGATAGTGGAAGTGAAATGTCTGCTGATAGTGACAATTTTCAGCTCACCCCAAGACAACGGAAAAGAGCTCATCGCAAGGCCAGAAAACAGAATAAGGCTGGCCATAATCATATGCCTGATACAGGGAACCCTTGCGATAACGAGCCTACTGCTAATGGAAGTATTTGGTGCCGTAATGTGCAACCCGCTGCACCTGTAAAGTCATTCCACCTATCTTCACAATTGCGGGGTAGTACAGGCGGGGCAGCGATTCAGGCTGCACCTAGCTCACAAATTAAAGCAGCAACTAAAACAAACGTCCAGATGAAAGACTTATATATAGGGGGAGTGGACCCAAAGTGTACTGTTTCGGACTTACGCAAGCATATCGCTGGTATTACAAACTCCATGAGTATTGATAACATGGAGATAAGCACACTGACAAGAAAGTCTGATTGGGCCTCCTTCCGCGTACGTGTTAACATCACTGATGCCGATAAATTACTTGATTCACACAATTGGCCTTCTGGTATTATTGTACGGCCATTTCGTCGATCCAGTAGTCAAAAAGGGAATGTACAATCCTATGGAAAATACAAAAGTTCCACACAGTCGACATACAGGTACTGGGGTGATTCAAAACGCCAAAGTGGGAGCTATAACTCAGGATCCCGACGTTATAACCAGCAAAGTGGGAGCTATGACTCAGGATCCCGACGTTATAACCAGCAAAGCTCCTCCTACCAATCAAACAGCTACTATTAAAAATGATGAGAACGTTTCAGTGAAATTAAAAACGTCTAATCTCACCACAGTGAAACTGAAATGTGACACTTTTAACTGTAAAGGTTATAAGCAGTCAATTGATTACATTGGTGATAGGCTTCTTGAATGTGATATATATCATGCCTTTGTGAGACCTGGCTCAAGCCTCATGAACTTGATGTACTTTCCACGACTCTCAATAACTGGTCTAAATTAAAAAATGACAGTTTCTCATGTTTTGCCAAGTCTGGAATGGTTGATCTGGACCCAGACTATAGAGGTCGTCCATTTGGTGGGGTGGCCATAATTTGCAAAAACCGGCATTCCCTATCTTTTCATGAACTGGAAACCGGCAGTGAACGGGTTGTTGCAGTATCAGTGAATGACCCGTCGGGTAAAACACTACAAACAATAGTGTGTGTATACATGCCCTTTTTTCGGGGTGGCAACAAGGATCAAACTGAAGCATTTATTAATACCATCGATGCTCTACAGGCTGTTATGGACAACTATTCAATGTTGGCGCCAGTGAAGTTACTGGGTGACTTCAATTGTCAGCTCCCTAAATGCAGCAAACTTCACAGAAAGTGGTATACTGAGCCGGGTTTTAATATGCATAGTAACATTCTTTATAATTTTCTACAAGCCAATGATCTTATTGCTGTTGATTTCATGTCCCCCCAGGCTCAGAAATATACATATTTTTGTCACACTCTGGGAAACTTTTCATGGATAGACCATATTTTCACTTCAGAATATGCACGGAACTCTATTCAAATGTGTACTATTTTACAACACGATGCTTCAGACGTCAGTGATCACCTGTGTGTCAGCTGTGATTTTACTATTCAAATATCGCCAACCTGCACAAATGACCAGACAAGTAGCTCGGGTCATAAAGGGCAATATGGTCCACTGTGGTTTTGCCCAGCCAATTGGGGAAATGGAGTACGTAATGAACAATATAAGCTTGCCTTAGCACGTGAGCTTACTGACCTAGACATGCTTGACCTTAACTCTTTACCCCCAGACACTATTCAAGCGCAAACAGAACATTACATTTCAGGGCTAAATAAATGCATTCACGATGCGGCCAAGTCTGCTGGCTGTGTCCCCAAGAGAACTTTTCGACCTAAACCCTATTGGTGCCCGAATCTAGCCCGATTACGTGATAAAAAGCTATTTTGGTACCACTTGTGGACTTCTAATGGGAGTCCTAGGCAAGGTGTAGTATTTGAGTGCTACAAAAGAATAAAGAAAATGTTCAGACAGCTGTCCAGACAGTGTGTTTCTGCCCTGGCTCGAGACCAGTTTTATCGCCTTAATAACCTGTATCATGACAGAAAAATCACAGCGTTTTGGAATGTACTGAAAACACATCGACGGAAGCGTGTGAATTCATCTCTTAAGGCAAATGAGATTGCTAATTATTACAGCAATATTATGTGTGACAATAATGACCTAACCAGCGCACAACAGGAGATACATGATAATGTAGAATTATACCATGTCAGTGACAGTGACAGCACTATTTCTCCCATCACTGCAGATGCAGTTAGTGATATCATTGACTCGATGAAGCGGAATACGTCACCTGGCTGTGATGGAGTTACACCTGAGCATTTATTTTATGGCAAATCTGAGATTTTATGCAATCATTTGGCTACATTTTACAACATGATAATAGATTACAATGTGATACCGACGATTTTACGTTTGGGTGTAATTGTACCCATACTGAAAAAACCTTCTTTGAACCCTCACACTGTGAGCAACTATAGACCAATTACAATCAGCTCTGTACACGCCAAAATAATAGAACAGTGTTTACTTCCATCAGCTGGAGTGTCGGATAATCAATTCGGATTTCGAGAAGGATACGGTACCTCCATGGCCTGTGCAATGGTCAATGAACTTGTTTCCTATTTTAAGGCTGAACAGTCACCTGTATTTTTATGCTCGCTCGACGCTGAACGATGTTTTGACTCTGTTTGGCATGCAGGATTATTTTTTAAACTGAAAAAATTTTTACCGTTTGGCCATTGGAAATTTTTATATACCTGGTACAAAAATCTATTGGGTGTTGTAAAATGGAATAGTTCGCACAGTAGTATCTTCAGTATCACAAGAGGTACCCGACAAGGAAGTTGTTTGTCGCCGCTATTCTTCAATATATTTTTAGATGGTTTACTAGAAAAACTCAATAGAACAGAACTTGGACTACGTTTTAATACAGAATGTATTGGTTCTCTGGCCTATGCAGACGATGTTACCCTGCTTAGTGCCACGGGACCAGACCTTCAAGCACAAATCAACATTTGCACGGAATATGCAGATACCTGGAGATTTTCGTTTGGCTTGAAAAAATCCAAATGTATGGTGGTTGGTGGCAGTGTGTTTAATACGCTTCCAACTTGGAATCTAAAGGGCCTTCCCATAGAAACAGTCACATCGCTAGAAATCCTCGGTACAGTATTTGACGCCTCCTGGTCCAGTAAGAGCCACGTGAAAAACCGTATGCAGAACTGTCGTCGCATTTATTATGGTCTTAATAACGTAGGAATGCATTACCCGGGTCTCCATACCGATGTTAAAATGTACCTGTGGAAAACTGTGTGCCTACCTGTTCTTACTTACGGTGCTGATTGCCTTAGTCTTCCGGAGCACGAAATACGAGATTTGGACTCTTTGCAAGCTACTCTCATTAAACAGTCGTTGGGACTAAGCAAACGTTCGCACCATAGTAATCTGTTACATGCTCTAAACTTGCCTCTTGTTCACACTGTAATTAAGCAACGAACTGTCTCTCTGTTTTACAAAATATTCAAGACTATCTCACCACTACGTAATTTGATTTTGCTTCAACTTGCCAACTTTATTTTACACGGTACCCTATACCCTGGATCCTTAATTGCGCGCATCGTATCATTTAACGTATCTCCTCTGTCCATAGCCTTCAGTGACACTTGTCCTAGACTTTTTAGTGGTTGCTCCGCGGACACTACTACCCCTGATGGACTGGTGGACTCGCTCAAATTTTTAATTTATTCTGATAATTATTTTAAGCCATGGTCCGCGGAGCACATTCTCACCGGCCTCCTCACCAGAGCTTTTTAATTTAATTTGAATTCATATGCTTGGCCGCTTTTATGTACATATGTATATTTTACTTTCTCCCAAGTGGAGGTTTTAATAAAAATTATTATTATTATTATTATACCTTGCAATAACATACCTTATTGCGCCGTACCGCAAAATCAACAATCACCTGATGTGTTCCAAACAAGTTCCGAGTTGATAAGATGTTTAATTGTTCCCGCCTTAAATGGTTAAATTTCATTGCAATGGCCAGAATCCAGTGAGGGAGTTTGTGGTGACGACGTAGCAAAAGTTCGGCGCAGAGAAGAACAGTTAAAAGATATGAAAAGTGAGCGCAGTGAACAAAAAAAAAATTCGGATTTCTTTGTGCCAAAATAAGCTATTAATGGCAAAATATGTCCAAATACGTGTGTGAGATAAACATTAGGGTTGGGACATTTATGCCCGCTCGCTCCAGTAATTTTGAACGTAACATTAATTGTACATATGGATATGAATACACTGAATAAAGTCTTTTTCCCTATAACTTGCACGTTTCGTTTTTAAAATTTCAGATTATTGGTAATACGTGTATGTGATTATGTTTTTATTTACTCATTGTTGGGTGCAAATTTGGCCTCTTATTCTCTATACGTCGTGGTGAATTATACTGTGATTTGTTAATCTGGCAGCCTTGCTAATCCGGCAAAATGACCAAAAACAGATGGTGCCAGATAAACGCGGCCTGACTGTATATATATATATATATATATATATACATATATATATATATATATATATATATATATATATATATATATATATATATATATATATATATATATATATATATATATATATATATATATATATATATAGGGCATCAGATATGCAGGCCAGAGTTAGTAATTTAATCATATGCATTGTGTTAGATTATGTATCACCAATTGTAGACAGTAAATGAACAATAATGTCAGTCCCTGTTTATGCTAATAAGGATCTAACCACGGGGCGGGGGGGGGGGGGGGCAACAAGTTTGGGGATTCACTTAGTTATGGGGAATACTCATAAGCATCAGTGCTCAGCAGTCGTGCCTAAACTTCAGTGGAACTTGGAATGTCTTGCATAGCAGATCTATGTTGGAATGTCAGTGAAGTTTTCCATATGGAAGTTGCCATAGCACCCCCCCCCCCCCCGAAAAAAAGCGTAGGTTGCCGTAGTAGTTTATATGAATAGTCCACGATCACCCACATGAACTTCGTAATGCTCTTCAACTACTGGAAAGCATTGATTCTTTATCAGAGGCAAATACTCAGGTGGTCTTTTTTGATATTATCTCAAGATTCACAAATTATGTTCAAAATCGCTAGTGCAAACTGGAGATGATATGCAAGAAAGAAAATGATTCATATCTGAAGTTTAAAGATCTCGTATCTTTCGTTGAAACAATCTTGGACGAGTTATCTGATCCAGACATTTATTGGAGAATGAACGTTTGCTTAGGTACCACAGAAATAAGCAAGTTATGTCACATGATAAACAAGTATGTCCTACCGAGGATCTGCAGGATCATACTGTTGGAAGTGGCTCAAGGATAGATTCCGTATGACAGGCCTCAGTCAGCGCAAAAAATGTTTCTACAATAGCCAGAGAGTTAGGTGTTCTTAGTTTGAGCTCTGATAGGAGACACCAATATCCCCCCTGTAAATTAAGTGGCGTATTTCATCTTATCACAAAATGTGATGATTTCCACAAAATGTAAGTTCGTGATCGTCTAGCGTTTGTTAATGTTCATGACCTCTGTTACAATTGCTTGTGTAGCAACCACAAAACTTTTGGGTATCTTAACAAAAACAGATGGGTTTTATGGGGGGGGGGGGGGCACGAAAAGCATACAACTTATCTTCAAGTGAACAAAGCTTCAGCGTCATGCGAGTGCTTAATGCCCATTGCAAAGGAAAAAATAAATAATGCTTTGTGGATCAGCGCAGGGTTAGACAACTTGGTTCGTCAAGTTTCGCTAGTAAAGGTCTTGCTGATAGTCTGAACTTAAAAGGTACTGATGTGCATTATTTGTTAAAAACGATGTATAGAATTGCACCCACTATGTCTGAGCAAGTGCAGTTTTCGTCACTGTCAGGTCAGGAGAGTGTGCGTATGTCAGGGGTTCAAGTAGTGTATAATATTCCCATGGCTATGGCCTCAGTCAACCCTAATGGCTATCCTCACTTATGTGATCTTGAAATTCCGTCAAAAGCAGAAATTAGATCTCATGATTGGCCATGATTATACCGACTGTTTCATAACATTTCAAGTCCGACGTGGCAGGCCAGGTCAGCCTGTTGGCATTCAATATAAGCTGTGTTTGTATTTACAGGGGAAGGTTCCTTGTACTAAAGAAATTCACGTGGTTGTCTGTAATTTTGTGACTACATCCAGCATCACAAGTCAAATGGTCCTATGTACCCGGTCATCTGATTTCTATGTATTGAACAAATTTGGCAGTTCTGTGTCCTCAAGTCACAATTTGTTACGTAATGAAATGGTATAAGACACACATACTGTAAATATTGTTGTTGTAGATGTCGCCTCCACTCAAAACTCAGAGGCAACTATACCTCATCTGACATAAACAAATTGTGGGAAATTGATAATGGACCATTCAGTGAGACTTCTCTGTATGTTGACGACAACAGAGTTCTTGAACATGTGAAACAGTTGGTGGTCATTACGCCGCTTCCTCACACCCTTCCTGTTGTAGTTAAACATTTGGACAATTTTGTCAAACGTCTGACTAAAATATAATCTGTTGTCCTGGTTTATCAAGAGATTACAAAGCTTATTGATTTAAAGTATGCTGAATTCATACCTGATCATGCTTTGCACGATTCTGATAGGGTTTTTTATTTTCATCATCACGGTTTCGTCAATCCAAATAAGCCAGGTAACTTGCGCATGGTGTTCGACTGTTCGGCCAAGTATGCTGGTTGTCCTAAAGATACACATGAGTTTTCATCAGGTTCCCAATGTCGTGCATTCGGTGTGACATGGATGATAAAGAATGACATACTTTGTTTCAATGTCCAACAACTCAACTCTGCAACGCTCACTCGTCGAGTTATACACTCAATTTGGTAACTTCAGTTTTTTTATCTGATTGTTCTTGTTTCACGATGGATGGTTACATGTAAGTTGCGATTGCAACAGACAACCCCCTTGCAGTTAGACTGGGATGTTTATGTGCCCGAAACCCTTCATCACAGATGGATATCATGGTATGATATCCTGTGTAAAAGTTTGTAAAAATGTCACTTTTCCTCCCTGTGTTAAGTGAGCAGCTTTTGATAGAAGTTATCATGAATTTCATTTGTCCTGCGACTCAAGACAGGTTGCTTATGGTTCATCAATCTATAGAAGATGCGTCACTTCCATTGGGAAGATTACATCTCATGTTATGATGAATAAGTCTCACATTGCACCCATCAAGTATAGTCTCTCTGTATTGCGTTTGAGTTGCAAGCTCTAAAATGTGCAGTATATTTGTACTTAGTTCTTAAACGTGAACTCGGCATGGACAATACACCTTCATTTTTGGACTGATTCCAAAATAGCACTAGGGTATTTACACAATAAAACTCGGCGCTTTCATACTTTTGCCGAGAAACGGGTCAGTTGAATTTGGTCAATCTGTCAATCTGTTAGTATGGATTCACATTGATTCGGTGTCAATCCTGCTTATTTGCTCACACGTCCATTTTCTACAAATCAATAGGGCGTTTTCGAGCTCTGGTGCCGTGATCCGCCATGCTTGAATACATTTACAAGGTTCTGGGACAAAAGTGCTGAATCATACACGGTTCCACATATTTACCCTGAGTTCAAGTCATTTTCTGGACCGTATCTCCGAAATCCCCGGGACCTACGTCAATTTAAAGCCCGAACTAAAAGATTGCAAGAATCCTTTGTTCCCAATGCAACAACACTTTGTAACGATCCACCTACAGGCATAAGGGAAACTAAACCACTGTTACCATTTAAGGCCAAGCTAAAGAAACTGATGTTTATGAAAACGCCCCCATATTATTTCGCCCATGGCCAATATTCTGTCAACACCTGTCATACTCAAGTGCGGATAGGTCATTCTTGTTTGCGGTCTGACTTGTATTGTGTCAACATAATCCTGCATCGTGTCCTGTATGTTCTGTTTATATTTATTGCATGTCTGGGGAATCTCCAGATTACATTGTAAAACAGGATATATATTACATACGGCAATCCAGGTTAAATGTATATATTTTTCACAATGCAATAGTCCATTGTCCCTGTACATATGAACCAGGAGCCAGCAGTGAGACCCCGGTGCTCACAGTGCTTGAAGTACGCGCACTTGTTCTTTGGAGAAAGAGGCCAATGTTGATTTAACTAACCTTAAGGGCATAGTACACTTTTACGGTACTGTGCACAGAAAATACGACTATACTCCAAACATGTCTATATGTACACTGGACTTCTTATTTGAGGTTATATAAACTGTACACTTTCTGAAAGAATAAATTCAGATCAAGGTATTACAAACAATGGAGTCTCTGTAAGTGTTGGAAAATTGAGTTTTGATTGCTCAAGCTAATTTGGCAAGAAAAAAAATAACAAACATCGGTAACATTGTTTTCGTATGGGAAATGAAACATTACACTCCCAGTAGCAAAACCGTATCATAACTTTTGGAAACGGGTTTAAGTTGAAAATTTACATAATGTTTAAATTAAATCTCTACAAAGTTAAAATAACAATTAAAATAGAACTAAGCCTTTATTCAAACGTTACAATAAGGATTAAGGGAGTGTTACATGTTCATTGATTTGACACTTTAAAACTAAATTTGATTTTTATTTATTTATCTATTTTCAATGTAATTTGAAAATTCCGTGCAAAATTTAAAAATTGAAATTAAAATTTAATTAAGCAAAAAAAAAAAACAAACAAACAAACAAACAAACAAAAACAAAAACAAAACAAAACTTTTAAGATATAAAATTGTAACCATAGACAGAAATTAAGCATTCATAGATGGGAGTCAGACAGTATACTATGCCCTTATCTTGTTTCTTATATCCCATTGGATGAAACAGAGTTGTATTATTGTTACGTGTAACATTGTGCATTATTGCTAAGGGTCGATGTTGTCAGGTAATATGGACCGCATGGGCAATGACTGTTGTGACTGCCACACGCACACGAAGGTTTTATAACATGCATTCTTAAAACCTATAAGGTGAAAGGAAAAAGTCATGGGTAATAGGGAAAAGTGTGCATGGTTTAGTAGCTTTCTAGGG
The DNA here is from genome assembly GCA_964020975.1 of Hermodice carunculata. Classification (NCBI taxonomy): domain Eukaryota; kingdom Metazoa; phylum Annelida; class Polychaeta; order Eunicida; family Amphinomidae; genus Hermodice; species Hermodice carunculata. The sequence goes on along the minus strand of OZ026621.1, from coordinate 7,710,163 downwards.
CCTTGCCACTGTTTGTTTGATAAGGTTATAAAACGTGTCAAACATTTTGTAGTGGAATGTAAAATGGTGGTTATGGCACAGTTTTGAGAAGATGAATACTGTGGATACTATGGATATTCGAAGACGTCAGAGTAATAAACACCCTTTAATCATAATTAACACAATGACGTAATTAGTATAAGGAACACCATACTCAACGCAATTAGCACCGGAGTTAACGGAATTATAGATTAAAATGACCAACGTAATTAACACAACTGTTGTGATTCCCACCCTTTTGAATAGTAGCAGAACTCAACAAGGAATGACAACAATGATATGACTTAAACAATAACAATATATTAGCAATCAAAATCAGTACAAAGTAAGTACACTTATCTACAATGATATATCAACAGTCAAACAGTCTTAGATAAATCATAATTCTTTGTGAGATTATCCACATGTACTGTCCCACAGTTCCAAGTCCTGTGACAGGCGCCAAATGATCTGGTACAAATCCTACAGAGGTATAGTGTGGGTCCAATGTGGTACCGATAGGTATGGTGCTGATTCAATCCCACAGAGGCACAGTTTGGTTCCAATGTGGTACAATATACCAGTCCACTCAAAGATAATCTACGCACTCAACAGGTAAAAAGTATAAATGGGTAGCACCAAATATACAAGTCCACTCCAGACACTGTCCACCCTCCAATGATACAATGGCTGTATGACAACACACAGCTTCTTTCAGATCCTTCAGAAATCTTTTTTCTCCTCCTCCCCAGGGTGGAAAATGCTGCTTTAGTACTATTGTCCAACTTGTACACATTCCTCTGTAAAAGTTTGACATAGGCTCTCTTAGCCCAAATAAACTAGAGGGTCTTCAGCGGGTAACTACTCAGAACATTTTTCAGAGCCTATACCCGTACATGTCTCTCTGAGTAGCAGCTCGTAGTCTAAGGCAAATATTCAGCAAAGACAATGCACATACTAATGAATAAATATGAACGTTGCAAATGATGAATTATCTGAATACGTTAATTTTTGCTTATAAATACAGAGCTATATTATGAAAGCAAAACACCTGTCAAACAAATTATAATTACTAAATTTGCATAGTGCAGGTTCAGACCATAACAATTTGACTTGCCCCTGAACCAGTATGTACCCTTTCTAGGTGGATAGCTAATCCTAGTTAAACCACCAGTCAATGTATGACTAAAGTAGAAACAAACTGGGGCATAACATTCAGTCCCAGTGATTTTTAAATAATCATTGCAGCTAGACCACCTGTAAAAACCAAGGAAAATCCTAAAAAGGACTGCAACCGGGGACATCCGGAATATCAAACTCCATGATGACACTAACTCCTCACCTTGAAAGTCTCCAAACAATTAAGCTCTATTTCACTGCCATCCCTGAGTCAAAATTTCACCATAATGTGTCAGGTTTGTGACATTAGAGAAAATACCGAGTAACTTTGTAATATTGAGTAAATGTGCATTAAGGCATGTTAGAAAAGAATTAAAGTTATTAGCATTTATGCCCAAAAAAATGTCAAAACAATATCTCTTGACACGATTCTAAGTACAATTCGGCAAACTTGTAACTCTGGTAGGCCACTGCTTGCCACCGATAGCCCCATTGGTAGTTAACCTGACAGAAAACATGTTAGCACAAAATGTCTGAAAGTAACTATTAAAACAGAAAGATGCCAAAAGATAAAATTAAAAAAGAAAAAAAGAAAATAAGTAGAAAAACAGACAAGTCTAAAAACTGTAAAACTATTGTATCCAAACTTTCGAATAATCTTTCGATATTAACAGCAAATTATAGGGAAAGTCATAAAAGAATGAAACTCATTTGTACTGAAGTCAAAAGAATGCAATAAAAATATAATGTTTCTTAACCAGATATCAAATATCAATTAGGCAAGCTTGTAACTGTCATAGGCGGCTGCTTGCTACCAATAGCCCGTGGAGGTTTAAGCTAACAGAAAACAAGTTACCTTAAAATGTCCGAAGGGTGAACATGAAAACCGAATCATGCCAAAAGATAGAATTAAGTAGCAAAACAGGCAAGTCTTAAATCCCTAAAATTATGAAGCCAAACTTTCTAACCATCTCCGGATATTTACAGCAAAATTTGTAGAAATATTTGATCAAAAGTACATCTTTGAATCCTCTTGACTCAAGTTTATTGTATATAAATTTGGTTCCAGATGCAAAGTCCCTAAATTTAGAACAAATACAACCGAATCTCAAAATATGCGATAAAAGCGTATTATATCCAATAGTTTACGTAATATTACTGTCCGGGAAAGGATAGTTAACTACTTCAAAGTTAAACTATTATCTATATTGTGGTAGACTTTAATACAAAACCTGCCATTAGTGACCTGAATATCCAAGTCCAAAAACACATCTCTGAAACCATCTGAATTGTTAACCTCGAAAAGGTTACCTTTGGGTAAATTTCTTTAGCAATTTCACTGAAATTGTGTACGTTTACACAAGCGATGTCATCAATATATCTTGCGTTATTTGATAATTTTGTAGTCCCTTTTCATCAATTGATCCAAATTTTAATCAAAGTCAAGCCAGGTTAAACATAAATCTGCCATTAACGGGGAGCAGTTGCTATCCATTGAAATATCCTTTATTTATTGAAAAACCAATTGTCCGCATTTAAAAAAAGAGTATTATCCTAACGAAAATTATAGCATCTATCAAAGTTTCAACTGTGTAAGATTTAACGTTACCTTTTGAACATTTATTGTGTGACCAATATGCTTTCTTCGTATAAGAATTAATATTTATGTATGGCTTACCATTATGTTTATACATTTTGCTTATTGATTCTGAAAGAGAACTTTTGACTTCATTTACAGGTAGATTTGTGTACAGTATGGAAAAAATCAAAACATTTGATTTTTGTTGTTGTTGTTTTTTACATCTTTGGTTGTAAATACAAACTCGGAAGAATTGCTAAAACTCTAAAATCAATTTATTTCACAGTTTCTAGAAATTGCATTACAGTATTTACGGAAATGATCCCTAATTGCAGTCAAACAGGAAGTTACTACTTTTGATAATTGTGTTGTTGTACATTTTGAAGCAACCGCACTGAAGCTAGATTTAAAGGGGTTTCTATGTAATTTGGGTATACGGAATAAAAGTGGAACAGAGGAGTCCTCTTCAGAAATTTTGATATTAAAATTCCTTTTCATCTCACCTCTATGTGTATCTATTACATTATGAGTGGATTGTTTGTGTAATTTACATAGGTCATTTCCTTTTATCTCTGATATATTGTTTGTTCCAAGTTCATTTTTTCAAAACATCAAGATTATATTTTTTGCAGATGATCCCAAAATTGTTACCTGTACTGCCTTATCAATGTTCGTGAGTACAAATCTTTCTTGTTGTTCTTTGACTGCTTCTGAAACTTTTCTGAATAAGAAAGGCCCAAATATTAATTTATTCTTGTTATGTTTTAAAATGGTAGAGCTTTAAGTGCTACATGTAATTGATCAATGCCATTGCAGAAAGCCTGTAGTCAATTTTGGACAAGGTCTTTTTGTATCCACATTGCACATCTTAACATCAACGGAATTGATGGAACTTATTTGATGACTCAATTTTTTCAACATGGTGTTCCAATCGGAGAAATATACATCAAGGTTTCAAACTCAAATAATTGGAGGAAGACTTCAGTGCTAGTCACTGTGTGTGATGCAACGAGACTTCAGTGTCAGTCGCAGTGTGTGATACAACGAGCCTCCATGTTAGTCACAGTGTGTGATACAACGAGACTTCAGTGCTAGTCACAGTGTGTGATACAACGAGATACTAGCATTTTGCACTTTTTCTGGGATTCTGTAGACACACAAAATGTGGCAAAAATATGGGTATTCCCGAGATAGTCTGTTTGCCCAGATCAAGAAATGATGTTTTAGCCTATGCTTTGCAGACATATATAATCTGGTGACCATCAACAAATAACAATTTACTAAAATGCTTTACATGTGGGACCTTCAAATATTAGTCAGGGTCATCCATATTATGCAATATGAATCTTCCACAAGAAAACAATTTATGATACCTTTGGTATCGTTGGCTGTTCCTTCTCAGTTTACTAACATAAAAATTAGTTTAATGTGTTTTCATGCCTATAATGTTACTGCCAATATTTATCGCCAGTGGCTCAAAGAGTGCACTTTTCAAACTTTGTCTGCATAGTGTTCCTGCGATAGTACCTGGATATATGACCAATTAAGATGTAATGATCCATTATAATTGGTTTGTCATGAAATGCATTCCCTCCTTTATCTTGAAAAGCTAGATGAGGTCATACATGTAACACAATATCAAGCTTCCTTATGTGATAAACGTTTGCAGTATTGCTTTGGTATTGTCAGCCTTATTCTTTCTCAACATGTATTTAACATCATTTGAAAAAAAGGTCAAGGTCACTCAAAACTAAACAAAATAATACAATCCGCCTAACACATAATTGATGTCAATTTTGAAGTTCCGTCCCAATTTACAAAATTTTAATTGAATTTTAAATACAGATGAGGAGAGTAGTTCAAAAAACAAACAAACAAACAAAAAAACAAAACAAAAAAACACCACCAGTGGTACTACCATAACTCAAAAAGACATAAGAATGTTGCCTGTAATGGTAAATAGATGTTTGTCGTCAAATTCAGATATAACGAGTGAAAAAAAATTTTCGACTGAAACGCATTCATTCTGTGACCTTGAGAAAGTAGAGCAAGATTAATTAATATTATGCAATAACAATCTTATACACATTATATTTAATACCACACATATTTAGTAGCGTTAGCCTGATTTTGTCTCGGCATACTGACCTTAGTGTACTTATTAAGTGTTAAATGAACTCTAAAGTAGGTCAAGGTCACCAATATTTCTAATAATTTGACCATTGCCCTAATGCAAAATAAGTGTAAATCTTGCAGTTCTGGCCTTATTTATCATTACAGTAATAAATTCAAGGTGTTTTAGAAGTTAAATAAAGTATATTCAGCATATAAATTGATTGAGGTTGGTCGAAAGAGGCGCTGCTGTCATTTACACAAACAATGAACAGCAGGGGGCGCAAAATTGACTCCTGAGAAAAATGGTTGTAATTTGAAGTTCAGATAATGTATCATTAATGCAAGCAACATGTCTATTTTCAAGGTAGCCTTGAAAAATACAAACAAACAAACAAACAAACAAACAAAACAAAATAAAACAAAAACGAAACCTAAAGAGATGTCTATAAAGATATATTGTGACAATTTGTGAAAAAGGATAACATGATCGACAGTTTCAAAAAGAATACTTTGGCACAGATTTTTTGAATATGTACAGCACTTTTATGATTTTACCCAGATGTGTTCATTAGTCTCCTCTGCCTCCTCCTGCGATGTTTATCTCCACATGGTTCGCCATGTGAGGATGTTTCCTTGGACGTGATTCTTCCATGAGGAGTAGAGGTAGGCCTACCATACATTCCCAAACATATGTATTTTCACAAACTTAAAATGATATAATTGTGTCTTTTCGTACCTGCTTGTGCCATTTAGCTACCTTATATCTTTCAACTTGTTTGTCCTTGTAATTTTTATTCATTGTTTAGGCCCCGTATGCCTGCACAGAATTTTAGTGTAAAAATGGATAGCCAAATCAACTCTTCAAACTCTTGATAGTTATGATATTCCTTCACTAATTGCTGCCAGTGGCGATACCATGACTACACGTCATAGACTGTCTGTATAACATCCCTGTAATGGTATATTGATGTTTGTTCAAAGTTCAAATGTAGTTTCCTTTACGAAGATAAGGTGTGAAAATGTATCCTCGCATTGGCCTTCAGAAAGTAGCCGAAGGTCACCCATATTATGTTAAGTGAACTCCCGCATATTTTACACATATGTTGTACATTTGGTGAAATTTGCCTAATAATGTCTCAAGATAATGGATATCACAAATTTTGGCAAATAGTAACTCACATTTTCAGTTCACATATATGTTACACCACTAGGTTTTAAAGTTTGACATAATGCCTTCAGAACGTTTCTACCAAATTCCACAAGGAAATCATTGAACATCAAAAAACCGCTTCTTTTTCCCACACTTTTTTGCCCCTGTAGAAGGTATTCCTCCTGGTGGCGCCCCCAGTCAGGAACGGAACCTAGCCTTTTATTCGTAGAATATGTTCAAAAAAGAAAAAGAAAGGAATTAAAATATTATAAGCTGTCGCGTTGGCAAATAATTTTGTGTTAACAAACGGATGGAAGGACGGATGCATTCAGTATATACGTAATTTTTCATTATTCTCTTTCCTGACAGTCCTATCGAACATCTCATAGTAATGGTCACAATAATCAGCAACATGTCCATGGCTTCTAGCATGCAACGAGCTACATGTTTATTTACGCTGGAGTAAGTACATGTTACGAGCTAGTGTTCCCACAACCACGAAATATTAAGAACACACATCACATATTACCAGTCTGAATGCAGACAGACATATTCCCACAACCACGAAATATTAAGAACACACATCACATATTACCAGTCTGAACGAGGACAGACATGTTCCCACAACCACGAAATATTAAGAACACACATCACATATTACCAGTCTGAATGCAGACAGACATGTTCCCACAACCACGAAATATTAAGAACACACATCACATATTACCAGTCTGAATGCGGACAGACATGTTCCATCAACCACGAAATATTAAGAACACACATCACATATTACCAGTATGAATGCGGGCAGGCATGTTCCCACAACCACGAAATATTAAGAACACACATCAAATATTACTAGTCTGAATGCGGACAGACATGTTCCCACAACCACGAAATATTAAGAACACACATCACATATTACAAGTCTGAATGCGGACAGACATGTTCCGTCAACCACGAAATATTAAGAACACACATCACATTACCAGTATGAATGCGGGCAGACATGTTCCCACAACCACGAAATATTAAGAACACACATCACATATTACTAGTCTGAATGCGGACAGACATGTTCCCCACAACCACGAAATATTAAGAACACAAATCGCATATTACTAGTCTGAATGCGGACAGACATGTTCCCACAACCACGAAATATTAAGAACACACATCACATATTACCAGTCTGAATGCGGACAGACATGTTCCCCACAACTACGAAATATTAAGAGCACACATCACATATTATCAGTCTGAATGCGGACAGACATGTTTCCCACAACCACGAAATATTAAGAACACAAATCGCATATTACTAGTCTTAATGCGGACAGACATGTTCCCACAACCACGAAATATTAAGAACACTCATCACATATTACCAGTGTTAAGGCGGACGGACAAGTTCCCACAACCACGAAATATTAAGAACACACATCACATATTACTGGTATGAATGCAGACAGACATGTTCCCACAACCACGAAATATTAAGAACACACATCACATATTACCAGTCTGAATGCGGACAGACATTTTCCCACAACCCCGAAATATTAAGAACACACATCTCATATTTCCAGTCTGAATGCGGACAGACATGTTAAACCCCATGGTAGAGCTAACAAGTGACAGTACGTGCCAAATGCCCTAAACGTAGTTCCCACGAGGTGAAGGTTTAGCCCCGGGATTCAAGGTCCAAGCTATGGCAAAAATCAATATAGAGAAATTAATTTTGATATTGAAAAAAAAAAATTTTCTAAAGGCAGTTTCCTGTTGAAAGTGGCAAGAATGGCTTGTTATTTTTAAATTCGTCTGGTTTTAACTTTTTTCTTTCAAGCCATATATGCGTCAAAACGTTTGACAAGAAGCAAAGACTTTTACTCGCTATTCACGCCCAGGGGAGGGGGGGGGGAGCAAAACATGAAGCAAAACTTTTTTGAGTACAGTTAAAATCCTTCCATTTTTTCATATTAACATTTTTCAGTCGGAAAATCAACATTCTCCTATTGAAAAAATTAATAAACATCATTGAATAGGTAAAAATGTCACCAATACACGGATAAATTTATTTTATATAACTCTTTGCTCGTTAATTGGTAACAGTTGAAACACAAAACACTGATGCACGTGGATGCCGGCTTTAATCATGTATATATGAATCGTCCTGTCTTAGCTTATATTTTCATCTCCGTACCGGGTCACACTATATTCCTTCCTCAGCTTACACTTTTGACTTGGCTTGGTAGGGTACACAGTGGACCTGTATGAACCATGAAGCAAGTCTGGGATGCATGAAACGTGACTCAGCTAAGTTTATTTACACAGCAGCTACAGCATTGTTAAAAGACAGTATTAAAAAAAACCCCACAATAATAACGTACTCTCTCTGCTGGGATGTGCAACAAGCCAATAACAACTGTGGTCTACAATCTATTGGACTTGTCAAAATTATTGAACCTTATCAAACTGAATTCACGATTTCTATTGTGTGCATAGTTTCATTAGCTCTGCCGACTAATCTTCGCAAAGCTTAGGCAATCACTTATGTCTGTCTGTCCAGCCTTCGGTCCTTCCATAAACCTTTTGCATGTCAACGCAATACAATCCACAGTTTTTAAATAGCCCCATATACTTTACAGGACTTGTCAGGTGTATAAAAATATCTGTCGACTTCGATATAGGTGGCACCACCTGCAGTATTATGTAAAGTATGAGTCAAAATATAAAGATTTCCCGACTGCTCTAGCATCCCTAATAGTTGATACATCTTCATGAAATTCAGTGGGATTGTGGAGAAATCAACGTCTAACTTGTTTATGATATTAGTGGTGTCACCTATAATTTGACGAGAAGTATAAGCCGAAATGTGCCTTCAGACATTAAATTCATATCTCGAAGCAATTTGACTAGCCAAATGTGTAGGATATGTTAGCTATATCCAGTCGTAATATGTTATATAATACCAGTGACCTTGACTTATTTTGCGAAGTCATCGTGCATGTAAAGTTGGAAGAGGTGATTTTGCAATGCCAGGATGTAGCTTTTATATCAAATGCAAAGAGGGTTAGGCTTCCAAATTTAAATTGCACCTAATTACATTGTACGCAAAACTGTACTTCGTGACCTATTATTTTGGTCGTCGTAAAAAAGTAAGTAAGCAAGTAAATAAATAAATAAAACTATATTCCAGATAGATTTTTGCATCTTCGTGTAGTATTTTTTAACAAAGAAAGGGACATGTAAATAGCAACTTTTCAGAGGTGCTGGATGTAGTGATGTGACTTTGTTCTTCTGTCCAATTATGAACGCTTTAGAACCGAATGTTGATACATTCCGTGTTTGCTGCCTTTACCTATTATTACAGAACAAAGTTTTGTCTTATTTCTCATAATCATACATCATTTAAATTTAAGTGGATTGTTTAACTAACGATAAGGTACAGGCAAGGAGGCGGCATCGCAATAGCAGGTCGAACAAAATCTAAGCTGCAAAACATTATTGATATTTTACCGCTGATAAATTAATTTGCCTATGGGACCGCTTTATTAAACAAGCGTCCGTATTCCAAGTATTACTGGTGATTGAAATTAATAATGATAAATAAATAAATAAATAAATAAATAGATAAATAAATAAATAAATAAATAAATAAATAAATAAATAAATAAATAAATAAATAAATAAATAAATAGGTAAGTAAGTAGGTAAGTAAGTAAGAAAGTAAAAAAGTGAGTAATATTTGTATACAGAACTTAAACATACTATGATAATTGAAGCATAGTTAAGGTATAGGCAATGATTGGATTGGATGTGGAGCGTAGAGAGCTTGGGTATTTTTAGGGGTTGGGTAGGTGGGTGGGTTTACAACTCTACCGAGAATCTGCCACTTTATTTTGCACTTGTTTTTATTGTATTTCCTCCTAACTCTTTTACATTAGTCTGTATTGTTTTTCTATACTGGAACTCTTTGTCTTTCAACTGAGGACCATGTATACAGGAAAGGGCTGAGTGAACAGTCGGTTCTCAGCTGACCTTGAAATGAAACCCATAAGTCCCACTCTTGTCTAAAGAATGGGGTTTTAGAGGGTTAACACTTTGCAGCAAAAATCCAAAACAGGGTAAATACCCACCCATGGAATAAGTCGCAAGTTGCAGCGCCACCTGTTGAACAAATTCAGGTCTGTAGGTCCCCAATACTGTCCCAATAAATTTCAAACCAATCGGCTGACCAGTTTCGGGAAGGATTTTTCACGATTCTGCCCAAATTTAAGAAGTGAATCTGGCTGACGAATTTGGAGGAGTCGAAAAGGTTAATCATTGGCAGACGGACAGATGGACGACGGACGATGGACATACTATTCGTTATAAAATGCGCAAATGATTGGAACTTCGACTTGCCTGTTTATGGCCTGTCTTATTTGTCGTATACTTGTTTTGTTAAATTGTGGCCTCTTCATCACGGGATTTGTCCAACTTTCGTCTCGTGATACGTCATTTTATCTTTCTCAGGCCCAGAATTGTTCCAAGGATTCCACGCTCACTTCTGCCGCATGTGAAAGCATTGAACGCTTGTATCGGGCAGTTGGAAGAAGTGAGGGTGCCGCTGTCGACATGGAGCCTTAAGTTAATTTCCTGCGGCAAGTGGTTCAGCATTTGAGCGTTTCCAACTGCTTTCCTGGCCTTTTCCATACAGTTGTCCTTTTTCGAACAGTTCTACAGAGGACACACCTGCCCTTGTATTGATAGTTTTCTAATGAGAGTATTGCAGTTTATATTGCCGGGGATTTGCTGGCCCTAAATGACCCTGTAGGTGTTTCAGACACCATATATGAATCCGCGCTTTTTTATGTATCAACGTAAATTATGTGTGCTGTTGAATTTATATAATCATAATCGTGTTTTTGAAACACTCAGTGAATGTTTATAAACGTGTATATATATATATATATATATATATATATATATATACATATATGTATATATTTATATATATGTATATATTTATATATATATATGTATATATATATATATACATATATACATATATGTATATATTTATATATATATGTATATATTTATATATATATATATATATATATATATATATATATATATATATATATATATATATATATATATATATATGTCGCTTATATATATTATAAACACGCGTCTAGTAATATATGAGAAGTTGAGGTGGCTGGCTATACGCAAATTGCGCCACTGCGCCCGACGTTATTCACAAAACCATAAAATTAAAACGTGCAAGTAAGTGAAGGATGCATGAAATAATTTCGATGCAAAGATATTGAAACTGAAAATATTCATATGATGAAAATTTATGCATGTTGATCTGGTAAATATTTAAAAGTTATTTTACGTAAAAGTTAAATTATTATGTAAGGTAATGATGTGATTTCAAATTATAGCTCTCACCATTTGAACACACATAATAGAGACCAACCCAAGCTACGTCTCCACCAGGTTTGAACAAAAATATGACATGTGGGCTTGGAAAAGTTGAAAAGAAAATGTAAATTGTGAATACGATATGTTAGCTTGGTAAAGTCCAATTAAGGTTACTTTATCATTAATGCCCTCCTATCCCCTACATCCAAGAGGGCAGTGTGGGCAAGGTAAAAATGAGAATTTGGGCAGTTCTGTTGCGTACGAAGGAGATGATCATGATTAAAAATGGTAGCATCTGTCACATATTCAACGGGCAAAAACAGTTTGGACATGCATATGATGGGTGTATCGTCCATTGACTACGCAAAAAAACGAAAAATAGAAATTCTTTTCATTGAGTTCATCTCCGCCAAAATAATATATATTGTATTAATATATCAGCATTTTTGCAAAAAAGAAAGAAAGAAAAGAGCAAAAAGTCAATCAGAAACACTGAACAAGAAGGCTATGTGAACAGCCCGTCCTCAGGTGGCCTTCGCATTCAACCCCAAATCGGTACCTCTCAGCTCTAGGGGTTGAAGATTTTGAAAGGGCAAAAAAAAGTAAATGTGTGCTGCAAATACCCGTTGACTCACTTTTTAATCAGTTAGAATGCATGCAATAAACTTAAGGTACCCGATTTGAAACATTCGTTTAACATCAGCAATATAGGGTACCAGCATCCACGTAAAAGGTTTGTTTAATCTTCCCACGAGCTCCATTTCCACTGGGTTCAATAACAATCTAAGTGACGCTTTTGAATAAAAAGAAAAAAATGTCTTAGCACAAAAAATCTCCTCATTCAACTTTACATAACTACTGACCTCAGAGAAATATACCAAGGTTACTGTATCACAAAACATTTTAGCAGTGGACATAATTTATATAGGCTACAAATTTAGGTTTTTATTCAAATCAATTCTTTTACAACACATACAATTGTAACCTTTCAAATAATATTAACTCATAATTTTGATGACCGTGTAAGTGGCACCATTAGTATCACATGTGCCACTGAGATTTTGACCTCCTGTACAATTCCACTTTTTTTACGAAGATTCAATGACAATTAAGAATGTTAGACTGGTAGCGGATTGTCATGCTTTGACCTATATATTGCGTATAAGTGTGATTGGCATACTAATATCTAAGCTGACATCGATTTTCAGACACTTTTAAAGTTCTAAAAGCTATATGGATCTAACTCTAAAACAATGGGGTGCAGAGCATTTAGACAGATTTCGCATTTTGACCCCCATATTCCAACTGGCTTTATGGCCTTCACCTTAAACTCAGAATAAAAATCCGTATTTTTAAAATGCGCACCCTAAGTACAGATTTTCATACATGATCTGGTTGTTCAAATCAGTTAATATCGTTTAGCGTTATTGAAGAAAAACAAACAACTTGGCAAGTGGCAAATTCCAATATAATAATTGGGTCATGGTTACCCAAAATGTAGGTCACCAAGGCCACCGATATCACATGATATATCAGCATTGGAAATTTCGAATATCCAATTCGACTATTTCTTACGTTATGAAATTCACATCTTTCAGCAAGGTTTGGCTCGTAATTACCCTAAAAGTATGAGTGGTCGCACTGGTATCATGTGCAACTGAGATTTTGAACTCATCCACAATCCCATTACACGTCATGAAGATATATCGAACTGTTTTGATGTTGGAGTGGTTATAAGATATTTTTTTCACATTTTGACCCATATATAACAGGATGTTGAAGGTGGCACCACCAATATTTAATGACCCATGATTTCAATACACTTTATAACTCCTAAAGGTTATATGGGGCTGAGTCGAAAAATGTGGACTCACCTTTAACAGGAAAAACGTTAACGGACAGAATGATGGGTAAACATCAGTGATTGTATGAGCTGTAAAACCGTAAATCAGAAGAGTTTATGAAAGGAGCTTGGTCTGCTTTGGATTGAAATTCTTGCCACCCACACAAGGGTACGGCATGTATGTGACAACACACATCAAAATTATTTTGTGGCTTAATAATTCCCCAGCCGCTTTTATGAAATAGTCATCCTATGCTTGTGTTACAGACATTGAATGTTAAAAAACAGCAGTAATCTGTCACCACATTCGTCCTTCCTAAAAGAAGAAAAGCATTCCACGCCAGACCTTCGTCAATGCAGGTTTTATGTTGAACGTCAAAAAGAAAAAAAAGGCAGGAATATCATCCATCACGCTCTTCCTTTCTAAAAAGAACACCATTCCATACCAGCGTTTATGCTCCAAATACACAAACACCACTGCTCAGGCTTGCATGCCACCTAGTGGCCTGCAGTGAAATGAATCGAGCCAGACAAAACCTTAATACAAATTCACAGCATTATGAGCCCCGTCACAACACATAACAAACCCCACCCAGACAACATCTATGACCAAAACCAAAATCATCAAGGAAAACTTTTGCCTGGAAAAGATTCCAAACCCTTGGAAGGGTGGAAAAGGTGGACACTGACCAATCGTCTCAACTCTGCTGAACAACAATTTAGCACAGCTAAAAAGAAAATGAATAAATCACACAAAATACTGAAGGCATTCAAATCAATGCAGACTATGAACGGATGAATTACAATTATCTTCAACCTGCTCAGTTGAAATAAAAATTTATCTTTGTGTCAACAAAAAAAGAGACAATATAGCCCCCACAAAAAGAAAACAAAAAACAAAAACAAAAAAAACAATAAAAAAACAAAACAAAAGCAAAAACAAAAACAAAAAACAAAAAAAATAAAAAAAACAAACAAAAGCAAAAACAAAAACAAAAAAGAACAACAACAAAATAACAAAAATCAAAAAAAAAAAAAAAAAAAGAGAGAGAGAGAGAGAGGCTCAGGGCCTATTGCACAGCTCACCATCACCAAAAGTTTATTTCCGCCTCTATTTAATATGTAACAGGGATCTCAGTTGAACCGTTTTGTGATATGCATGGTATAGAAAGTAGGTCAGTGGCAACCATGTTGTGCCATATGAAACTATGTATGACAAACATCTGTTAAAAATTTGTTATTAGCCTTCTTTTTCCCAACATCTAGAATTCTGTGTCCTTTGCTAGATCCTTAATGACCTTGAAGAACAGGTCAACGTACCTCCAAATTTTACAAATTTGAACATCAAGTAGTGCATATTGGGTGTAAATTTCTGCACTTTGAACACTTATTTTGCTAATTCCACATTAATACTACCGATAGGGCGACCATGACTGCCTGTATTGTATTCCTGTAACCGTATATTGATACATGTGCACAAGATAAGACATAATGACAATAACAAAAACATCATTTTCTGACATGACATTGAGAAAGTACTGGGGCTACCCATATTTTACAATATCAAATGTTCCTATATGGTACATATTCGTGGTGAAGAAAGTATTGCTAACTTTATTATTTCTCAAAATGTAGAGTTTAGTGTCCTTTACTTAAGCTTTAATCACCTTGAAAATAAGATCAAAGGTCATTAAAATTATATAATTTTGAGAATTGGCCCAATGCGTATATTCTGGAAATTCATAAGTTGCATACTAATTCTAAATCAAAATAATGAATTTAAGGTACTTTTAGACCTGTAATGATTGTGCCACTTTACATCATCAGCGACGCCATCATGACGCTACACACCACAGACATTAGTCTGTATAATGTGTCTGTGCTGGTATATTGATATATGTACACCAGCTCAGATGTGATGGCCATAACGAAAAAGAAAATCCTGAAATCCATTCCCCTTTTGACCTCGAAAGTGTGCGTCTTGGCCATCCGTGCACTGCAATACATCACTTCCACATATGATACATCACTTCCACATATGACACATCACTTCCACATATGATACATCACTTCCACATATGATACATCACTTCCACATATGATACACATTGTGTGGCATACTATGCAACATATTACCTCTACATTTGATATACATTTGATGAGTTAAACAACACAGACTGGGAATTAGCCTTTGATCATAATGTTAATGCAAACCCACAAATAACGTATGCCCAAGTATTCGCAATTAAAATGGAGGATTTGAGTAACAACACCCCCCCTTCAAAACAAACAAAAAAAATATAAACCTAAAAAAAAAAGATGATCCAGGGTATTTGTCACAAAATGAAACATACAGATATTCTATATATAGAGGTCCATGCTATAAAACCTGAAAATGAAAGATACAATGATCGACATAGAACACTTCAATAATTCTCGATTGAGGTCCGCTCTATGACTAAAGGAGCAAAATATGCCTACTATCAAACTGAATTTGACAAACACAATATGATATTCAAAATACTTCGAAAACAAGTAAAGATGTGTTTAATAAATGAATAAGAACAAAGAAGTCCCAAAATATTTGAATATTGGCGACAAACAAATTTCAGACACACAAGACATTGCATCTCAATTCAATGATTTCTTTGTCAATATCGGTCCAAAACTGGCACTGAAAATAGACATGCACGAAAAAAAAAAGAAGAAGACTTCAATCTTATGTTCAAAATATAGACACTAATTTCACTTTCAAATTTGCCCATTTGAAGAACAAATTAAAAAAGTGATACATAACTTAAATCCCCAAAGGTTGATGGAGTAGATAATGTAGCGCTTGTCCTTCACAAACTTAGCTCAGGACCCATAAGTGAACCCCTGACAGCCATCATAAACCAGTCTTTAAAAAGTGGTATTTTTTCAGTTAAATCAAAAATTGCCAAGGTACTGCCAATTTTTTCAAAAAAAAAGGTGATCAACATGACTTGAACAATTATAGACCCATATCCCTTCTACCTTCTATTTCTAAAGTTTTTGAAAGAGTTATATATATGCAATTATTCCAATATTTCACAGATAATGGTTTATTTTACAATCATCATTATGAATTACGAAGAAGAAAAAAACATTCTACTGAAACTGCAGTGCTAGAACTTCCTGACAGATTACATTCAGAACTTGATGAGAAGAAAACATCCAATTGCCCTCTACTTAGATATCCTTAAAGCCTTTGATACAATAGATCACGAAAGACTCCTTAAAAAAACTTGAACACTATAGAATTTTAAATACAGACCTGCAGTGGTTCAATAGCTACCTCAGTAATAGATTCCAGTATGTTGAAATCGAAAATATAAAATCATCTTTACAGACAATTACAACTGGAGTTCCTCAAGGATCTATTTTGGGTCATCTGTAATTCTCGATGTACATAAATGATTTATCCAATGCTAGCAACTTTATTTCAATCATGTATGCTGATGATACCACCCTGTTGAGAACATTATGCAATCTAAATAAAGATACATCCTAAACCTCCATATCAAATAAAACAAATTAACAAAGCTTAGTGATTGGCCTGCAGTGAATGTATTCTCCTTGAATGTAAATAAAACTCAATTTATGATATTCCATACAAAATTGAAATATTTACCCCCTCACCAAAAACCGAATATAATAATTAATGGTCAGCTAATTGAAAGAGTCGAGAGTTTCAAATTCCTAGCAATATTAATTGACCAAAATATTACCTACATTACGAATGATAATATGATATGCAACAAATTATCACTAGTATGTGGTATACTCTCCTAATTGGAAAATCTATTGTCTAAAGGTATTTTAAAGATAATCTATAACGCTTTATTTTTATCACATATGAATTATGGAATAACTGCATGGGAATTTTATTCCTGTAGCAGACTTGTTCAACTGCAAAAGAAGGCAGTAAAATTGATTAGTTACAGTAAATGTAATGCACATACAGCTCCAATCTTAAAAAAAAAATTTGCTCGAACTTACTGATGTAGTCAAGTTATATTGTATAAAAACATATTACAAATTCAAAAGCAATATATTACCTGCCTATTTTAATAATTTCTTAATTACTGATAACCCTATACAACAAACTGATAGACCTAGGAGAAATGTAATCACCCCACACATATATGATGCAGCGATGCACACCATTCCTGTTTTAACTCCTACGATGCCAATATCATTCACCAATACAAAGATTAATCCTTATTCTATAAGACACAAAATTGCAGACTTGATTAATGAAAACTACCTGCCTGAGATAGCCCTGTCCAAAATTCACACACATTCTGTCAAAGCATTTGTACAATATGCTAAGTTTTTTTTATCATCAACAACTATAAAACTAGCAGCAATACCACAAATTGCAATATCTGTAATACATAATTATAATTATTTAAGGTAATGGTACTATTGATATTTGGTCTACCTACGTTGATATCATCTTGGTTAATTGTTAACAACAAGCGTATGACGTAATTATGTGGCACAATCTAATATGAGGCTAGGGTAACCTGCATAACAGCAACTCTCTGGAGCCTTGGTGTAGAGTCTCCCTGGTCTAACCATTCAAAATGTATTTTTATGGTGTGGATGTATGCTCTAGACTAAATAAAGCTTTTTCAACTTCAACTTCAACTTGTGAGAAATACTTTGCACTTAGCGTGCTTCTCTCTTTTTCCCTGATCGACATTCCACTAAGTTACGAGATAATTTATGAAAAAAAAAACTTTTCCCAGGAACCCTTATCATCCATTCTCAACATTGTCCTATTTGGATCCAAAAGTATATAATACTGTAGGTGGTGCCGACAATGTCTAGCTTAGTCTAGATTTTCTACACTTGATAAGTCCTAAAGGTTCTACAGAGCTAAAATGAACACTGTTGACTGCATCACGTTCACAAGCAAAAGCTTACAGACACATGGAAGGACAGACAGACACAGAGACAGATATGAAGCTTCGCATAAGCTCTGCAATCTACGGTCAGCACAGCTAGACGTACCTATTTCTGCTCAAATTGACCAAAGGCGCCAGATGTTGTCTGCTATAACGCTTTTTACTGAAATTTCTTGTAACCGGAAAAACATTTTTGCAGAGATCTGTATGCAACACTATTCATCCTGCCCTGCCCAAGGTCAATAGCTTTCTTAGGCACGCATTACGTACATTGCGGCAGACCTGTGCCAAGTTAAGCTATGGATATAGTTTTACTCTGACCAGGAATGGGTTAAACCTATGTTTTTGTTTTGTTTTGTTTTTCACCATTTATATATCTGTCCACTATCTCATTCATATGAAAGCTGACAGGACTCTGGCCTTCTATTGATTTCACGATTTCCCAATTGTACCCAGGTTTGGGAATAGTTCTGATTGGCCCACACGGGATTTCTAAGAGATCTTTACTCTGTTGGCCTATAAAATTATTATAGATGATTTTATAATGGTGGAATGTACCTGGGACATCAGCGGCAAAGAGAAATGAGCCTACAGATCGAAATTTCACTTGAATTTATTAAGCATTAAACTCTCTTTGTTGACTTACGTTTTGGTCAGCTGGACCCAATGATTGTGTGACCCTGACACAATTTTTCATGGTCAATATGCAACTAAAAAAATGTTATTTCATTTTATTTTTTAATAAAGAATAAAGCGAAAGATGCCATGGAGAGAAAGCATTTCAGGAAATGATGTTTGGTAATGGTTGTCAGCAGAGCATCAGGGTCATGGGCCTCTTGGTTTTTGTGAAAATTATGTTCGTAGAAAGTGACAAGGTACTCCATGCCAGGCGCAGCCAAGAACTGGCATACAATGCAATCTTTATTTGGGTACCTGTGGATGGCTGCATATGCTCCTATTGATTACCAGTTAAGTAAATGATTTGGAACGGAAAATGGCATTTTCAACTTCTTCTTCCAAATCCAGATTCACTGCACACTTGGTACAGGTATAGCTTGGGTAAGATTCTACAAAGACTGTTTTTATTTTGCAAACTCTAATGATTTTTAATTTTTTTATGTTTTTTATTTTTTTTTCATCTCCAGGCAAAATCTTTAAAAAAAATTTCTCCGAAACCAATAAGCCGATTGCTTTGAAATTCTATAAAGATACATCTGGGTACCACCAGGCCTAAATTTGTTTAACAGGTATTGCTTCAAGTTTTTCTTTAAGTGACTTTTTTCCAAAAGGGTATCTCAGATTGTGTCCACAGACCACAGTTAAATATTCCTTCTAATTTTCATATTAGCATTTTTCAGTCTAAAAAATCAGCATTATTTTTTTTTAATTCCGTGAACGGCATTTATCAGCTAAAAATGTCAGAAAATCATGGATAGATTTTTGCCAAATAATTCCCAGCTCGTTAATTTGTGATAAATGGAATACGAAACAACACCCGAATGTCAGCTA
>OZ026621.1:7615278-7690278 GCA_964020975.1 Hermodice carunculata | reverse complement strand
TACGCCACACTCTGATCACAAAACAACTTTCTCCCAAAGTCTCACAATTCCACCTACACTTTGCTGCTGTTTGCAGTAAGCGCTCAAGTCTGCGTTCATGGCTTCCAACTGTATTGTGAGAACTGTATAAGTGGTGTATTATGTTTGAGGCTTGTGATGTGACGCTGTCAAAGTGGACGAGTCCACGCTACACTGACGCTCGGGATGGACAGTTTATAGTGCGCTGTGTCGGATTTTATTTGTTTACAATATTTATGTTTACACGTTAAGGTGTCACTCAGCAAACCTTTACTTACTCAGCATCAGGGAGAAAAGATCATTTATGATGGACAGACCGACACTCCTACCTGGTGTTTAATACTCTGACCCCCCTGAAGGGTAAATTGGGATGCTGCCTCGCGATGCCGGGTCAGGGAGTTCAGTTCCGTGACGTCAAAGTTTACCTTGAAATCTTCGGCGATGGTTTGAAAAAAAAAAAAAACTGGAACAGTTCCAAGAACAGTCAGGATACATTTTAACCCCTCCAATCCCGGCGTTCGAGCCTTCTCAAAGCTTGAAGAGCGTGGAATTTGTATTCACTATGGGCAGTGAAATTACTCGAAATTGTAATGACCATTATAATGTTATTAGCACCAGACTGTGCATTTCTGACACGGAACCAACAGCATTTAGGGCCTTGCCCTTAGTACCTATTGTATATTTTCACTTTTTAGCCAAACACAAATAATTTCAAATGTGAGGCCAAGCAAGAGAAAATTTAAAAAAAGAAAAGAAGGTCAGGCCTTGCATGTAATTTACCTTGATTGAACATAAATCGAAACAACAAGGGCTGGCTCTATGGCAAACGTAAATAAAAAATACAAAAAAAAAAAGGCCGCCCTGTGGATTTGTCTGAGAGGATTTGACAGAAGCAGTTGTGACTTGGGTCTTTTCAAAACTTTCAACTAGGATGCAAGTTTTCTGTTTTAGTGGCTCTATTGTCTTGCATGACACTAATTACCACATTAGAAACGAAATTTAGATGAGAGCCCATGTCACTGTTAGGCCCACACGATGACGTATAGACAGTATGAGCTGCTTACGGCTGTTGTTCACGCAGGTACACAAATATTTCAACTCTTTGAATGTCATGCCCAATTGAACCATTATTAGTCTTATAGGGGCTTGGGTCCCCTAAAGTTCAATAAGGCCGGATTCATAAACTCTGCAACTTCCAAGTATTTTATCTATAGGGCCTATGTAACGTGCTAATTAATGTAAAAATTGGGCTGTGCCCGGATAAGTGAGTAGGCCTATCTCCATTAAAAAAAATAGACGCACCAACAGTAAACGCCTTGCCTTGGACACAACTACCAAAGCTTTAATGGTATTAATTTCATAGAAATGCAAGAAAGGCATGATTAATTGTCATATAATTTGAGAAGTGGAAGGCTTATGACTTAAACCGACAAATTAATTTTAAGTTGACGTTACACGTAATCGCGTAATTGGAATAACATTAGACATGCAAGAAAAACATGATTCTTTCAACTATCACATTATCATTACATTTGATGTTCTTTGATAGACTTTTGTCATTTGACGGGACAAACCACAACATGGGTTCATTTCATCCCCCAGAATTGAAGACAGAGGACAATTTTTCCTCAAGTAACAGAAAGTTGTACAGTCAAATTAAATCTCTCTACTTCTGAACTTTTTTTTTTAAATTTAGGCCTATACAAAACAACTTAAGGCAGTATTGTAGTGCACAGTTTTTGCTTGGTTAATAGCCTACCTATTCGTACTTTACCTCATTTTAGGAGGACTTTGTCAAGCTTTCCTGCTGCGAACCTCCCTGTTTGGCTCTCTCTGCGCTACTAAACTTTAGCAGACGACAATGTGTGCTTGCTTTTGCAGGCAAATGCCACGCGCAAGTTGCGTCAGGAAGACCAGTGAGGAACAGGGAGCTGGCGCCCTCAGACGGCAATATATAACATTAAATTCTTCTTTGGCATTGAATTACGACTTTGTCAACCAACTTTAGGCCTACTGCCTGCTGGTCATTTTGGTAAAACTGTGACACACAGTGGATGAATCAACTTCCTGTTTGAACAGGCAGCTTTGTTCCAGTATCTGTCTCTCCCCTATCCCCATTAAGGATGGGTATTTATGCTTAGATATTCCAAGATAAGTTTATCAATTTACTTGAGTGTAAAGGATAAATTGTTACTCTACACTTTTAACACATAAATAAGGTCATTTTGCTTATATTTTCAAATTCAGCCTTTCAATGAGTCAAAGCGTACAACCTGAAGAATTTGTGTCAAAGAAATGAATGCTTGACAAAAATGTTATCTCTCTATTGTATAAGTAGCATATGTAGTGTATGTTCAAAACAAAAAATGATAAACCATCTGCTTTAACATGCTTGCGAACATTTTACGACACGGAACGAAAACTAACTGTACGCCTTAATTGGTGTCAACATTTATTTATATGCAAACTCTAAAAGAAAATAAGGTCCTATTGGTTTCGCCTATTCTTATGGTCTGTTTTCTTTGCAGATTTTTAACTCAAGATGTTTAAAGAGAGGTAAGGGACCCCATGTTTAAGATATTAGTTAAAATTGCTTGAAGTTTCAATAAGCTTGAGTTATGCCCAAATTTGTGTAAAAGTCTCAAATTTGATATGATATCTGGGGCCTCTTCTATTCCTAGTTTTCGTTAATGACATAACTGATAATATTGTGTGTGATATTAAGCTTTTTGCTGACGACACTAGCATTCTGGAGATAATCTATGGCATGATCCCGTTACCTCTGCAGTTGGGATGAGCGCAGATCTTGTTCATATCGCTGCATGGGGCAAACAGTGGAAAGTGTCTTTTAATGCTATTAAATCCTTAGCTGTTTTGTTTTCCACTAAACATAATAAACCAGATCACCCTCTTTTACTCCTTGGCGATTCTGTCATACCAGAAGGTACTAGCCATACACATTTGGGCGCTACGCTTTCTCGTAATCTAAAGTGGGATGCCCATATTACCAGAATTGTGGAAAAAGCGAGGAAACGTCTGTCTCTCCTCCACATACTTAAATTTAGGATATCTCGCAATACTCTAATTCGGCTTTACAAATCCATGGTACGACCTATCTTAGCGTATGGATGTATAAGTTTTGACAATTGCTCACAGACTCTTCCTGATCCCTTCGAGTGTGTTCAGTATGAAGCAGCTCGCATTTGTTTAGGAGCCCTTAAACGCACTCCCCGTCATCTTATGCTTAAGGAATTAGACTGGCCTACTCTAGCTAAAAGATGCCAATATTTCAAATTAATCATGTTTTAAAAAATTGTTAATGGTCAAAATCCCGCTTATCTTTCGGATCTTGTTCCGAATAACGATGGTCAGCCCACTGTCCAGTTAAGAAACCGACGCAGCCAAAGACAAATAAGGTTTAATTCCTGACGGTTCGGAAATTCGTTCATTCCTTCCACTATTTAACTTTGGAACGATCTCCCCGACGACATAAGACATTCTGCAACTTTATCCCAATTTAAATGTACTTTGAAAAATACTTTATTGTCTGTAGATCCTGTTCCTGCTTATTACTCACACGGCAGTCGATTTTCAAATATCATACACACTCGTTTGCGCTTGGGCTTATCCGGACTAAATTACCATAAACACAGATTTAATATGATACCGTTTATAGCTTGTAAATGTCTAAATCCTGACGAAAGTACTCTTCATTTTTTCCTAGAATGTCCCTATTATTCAGTTCCCAGGAAATCACTTTTAAAAACGGTTTGTTACATTCTAGCTCCAGGTGTTTGTTTTAAACGTATTTTATTTCATAAAGGAAAGGGATTGGAATATCAGCCACAGGCTTTTGCGAGTTCCTCTCCCGATTTGAATCCTAGACTTGTAGTCTATCTGGCAAGTGATATACTTATCAGGTATCTTACACATGGTAACAATGACCTTTCTGCAAACCTTAACTTTAAATTCTTTGATGTTGTCCAAAAATTTATTTCTGACTCCAGACGATTCATATTTTGATTGCCATGTTGATCCTGTCTATATACGGTCTATGGCTAAGACTATCATCATTTCTTTGGTTACCGAGCTAGTGACATAGTGGATCTTTGTGGATCAATAACTTGTACTCATTCTTTAATCGACATGTCTCTGCTTGTGGGTATTTTCTTCATAGCATCCGGGAAAGTGTATTTTTCAATATTATTGTAACAATGAGTGGTACATATTAAGCATATCGTGAATTATATTGTCCTGTGTGTGTTGTATATATTCTGTGTGTCCCTATGTCTGGAGAGCCTGTTGTTTAGTATCTCGATGTATACTATTAGGTGATCCAGAATAAATAAATATGTTTAAATTAAATTAAAATAAAATAAAAAATTTGCCTATGAGTTAAATTTATATTCCACAACCAGCTCACAATGTTGAAATTATACTAATAATAACGATGTCTGAAAATTTTTATCATTGTCCTTCCAGAAACATATACTTCATAAATGTTTGCATCAGCATTTTTCAATCTGTGAGCTTTTCAGTGGTAGAAGTTAGATGCCTATCATTGTCTCAGGTGCACATGTCCCTAAATTGCCACACTTGTGAGGTACAGCTATGCAAATATAGTTCAGTGTCAAATTGCTGAAACACATGTACCTGTTCCACTGCGGTTTGGGATACTGCGGGTGCCGATGTCAATACCGGTGCCGACCTCCTTGTAAAATTTCCAAAACATTTCAAGCACATCCTTCTCACTTATTGAGGCTGCACTAAAGTGTGGATATTGAAATTTCTAATTACCCGGCAATGTTTTTCTATGAAATTCACCTTTCTTTGGAAAGGAATTAAATCCAAATATACCTGGTAAACCATAACAAAACAACGTGGATTTCCTGGATCTTCACAGTGATACTGTACATTTATCTTAACATGCACAGATTGTTTGTTTGACAAAAGGATGACTGATTACTTATATATATATATATATATATATATATATATATATATATATATATATATATATATATATATATATATATATATATATATATATATATATACATATATATATATACATTGGACGCATCATGGAATTTTCCCCGTTCCGTTGGTGCCCCTCCCCCCCCCTCGCTGTAAAGGAGAAGCTTTCCTAATAAATGATGATGATGATGATGATGATGATGATGATGGTGGTGGTGGTCGTCGTCGTCGTCGTCGTCGTCGTCATCATCATCATCATCATCATCATCATCATTCTTATTATTATTAATGGTTTACTTGTGTCACGTTCACCTTTTTCCTATCAAGGCCACCTTGATTTGCTTTATATGTATGTTCTTCATATATCATACACGTCAAAATATTTTCTGGGTCAAAAATGATTTTGTAACCTATCTGCCATGCAATTTGTATAGTCACTTATACAACAAAATCCAAATGCTTCTTCATTACAGGAAACACGGTGTTGCTGAGCCCCTCTGCCGTATTTACAGAAAACATACCTCCATCCAAAATTACAACTTTTTCTTAGGGCAAAACAGGATCAGCCCGTTTGTTATGTATTCCAACCCACATTTGTTTTCTGGGCCATTTTCCCATTCAGTGCTTTTCAATAGTACAAAAAAAAAAAAAAAAAAAAAAAAAAAGGTGGATCTTCTTTCTGAAAAATGTTCAGCACTGGTATTCAGTTTTCCCATAGGTGGCCCTATCATCCAATAATACTTTGCATTCGTGTGCCAGGAGCATGCTGGTACACAAACGTAAAATAAAACGTCCTCTGTTTTTGGCTTAAAATCTCGCTAAATGGCCCTATGAAAATTATCTTTAAGAGCCACCTGGTCTTTGCTTTATTACCTTAAGTTTTGGTACGCTGTCACTGATTTTCTTTTGTAATTCTTCATTTGTCAACTATTGTCCAAATTTGCCATCTTAGGAAACAGGGAAGCGGATAATTGTGGTACAACGATGAAAATACAACTGTTGCACTTCGATAGTGTCCAAGTATGGTGAAATCTCTCCATTTAACTGGGTCAGACTTTCAGAATGGGACCCAACTTCGGTGTTAAATTCTGGATTGGAACATATAAGTCTTTGTTCTCGTTCATAATTGCCATTTTGTTCTTCTACAACACTGTCGTAGTAACGGTTTGCTTCGTTCTTTGCACACAAAGCGCAGCGCGCGACAATGCTACAAAATATTATTCAATCACTGTAGGAACAAGATTTATTATTCTTGAAGCATGGATACACCCAGAGTGTATTCATCCTTCAATCGCTACCACACCCACTCAGTCTCTGGGACTGACAGGAGCGCCAGCAGCTTATGCCACACACAGACAGCATCAATGCCATAGTCAATCCGTGTTGCGTTCCAAACTGGTTATATGGCAAGATGAGCGTTTAACACACTTCACTGACAGCCGAGGGCTCCGCCCTTGGCTGTCATCAAGCTCTGTTCAACTCGCATCTTGCCTTATAACCTACACATAGTAAGTACCTCGCATATACATAACCAATTTTCAAAAGCTTAAAATTGTTAAAACTAAATGACATTTTCCTACATCAATAACTTTAGTTTTATTACAAACTTGTTAATGAGCAGTTACCAGCATACTTCAGTAATCTTCTTATAAAATAAGCACCCCCAATTCATGGCTATGAGACAAGAAATAAAAATAAAATCTTTAAAACAAGAACTAGATTAGTTGGCACCAGAAATTGCATAAGACGTGACATAATAGAAACATTGAACAACACTCGAGATATTGTTAAAATTAAAACGCATTCTCATAGTAAATCTAGTTTCTCTTTTTATACAAGTATCTATTTTATTGATAAGTATAATAATATATGTATGAAGTCAGACTGTTACGTTTGCAATTTAGAATAATCAAAAATCACTTTCATTCCCCAATGTATTTACTTACAGTGACTTAATTACCTGGAACATTATAGTACTACACCTGTATATACCTCATGTCAATCTGCACATCTTTGAGAAAACTATCTGTTTAGGGTGGCTCCTATGATAGCAGTATTCATTGTCTTAATGGAAGTCTCTTCACCAGTAATCAGTTTTTGTATCTTACACTTTATACTTTACACTTTACTTTTTATATTTTAGGTTTTGTTCTTTTGCACTCATTGTATTGGTGACATAAAAAAGTAGTACTGATTCTGATTCTGATTCTGATTCTGATTCTGGGTTTCTTGCATAATTCATGAGGAAACTGCTTGTCAATGGAATAGACGCTACGTGCCCATGCACGTATTGACCAATAAAACAACCCTCACATGCACGATTAATTCATCTTAACAAAAGTAAGGATAAAGTCACGTGGGTGTCGAGTAGGCAAGCGAACGCCAGTTAACACTTGCTCACAAGACCGTATACTACGCAAATTTGTACAGTTCAGGTCTCATCAAAAGATGGAAAATGCAGACGGAAATTTGTTCTTGGCTGATTTACCTGACGATTTACGAGACTTTTGGACCCAAGATTTGTTTCAAGCAATTGTCAACATTGCCTGCGAAACGGCCTAGTGCTATAAAAATAAGAACATAAGAGTCTGCTTTGCAGGCAAATGTCAACACTACATACACTATTTTGCCAGCAAAAACACATATCGCTGAGCACACAGGCAATAGGTTCGGCGAACCCGTCGGACGCGCACAGTTGGACGGAAAGGTGAGGAGCGCTGTTCCTCAGCGTACGCGAATTGCAAACAAGTTAAGTAGCTGGGGGCTTCAACTTATGTGCGGTGGGCACGATGGAGAAATGAGCTCCGCGAAACTAAAAAGGAAGTGAAGTATTCTCATGAATACTTATTATCATAAAAGTCTTTTGAATTAGAAGTTGCCAATCGAGATTGACTAGAAATAATTCAATTTCAAAATTTCGCTGGTCTTGAATGAATAAAATTTTTCAGTTTCTGTTCTGTTTACTTCAGGTACTGGCGCATCTTTATGGTGGTTATTTTCCTTTCTTTTCAAAATAAGGCAACTTAAAGTATATCTGTTTATTTATTTGGCGCACCTATTATTGTTTCAGGTATGTGATGTGTGGTGAATAAGTGTACAACAATTTTGCAGCTGTAAAATGTCAAGTCATTCACATACCGGTAGCTTATTTTTACTACCTGTTTCATGTAGTTGGCACTGCGGCTAAGGCATTGTTATCGAACATTGCATAACACTTCCGTGCCATAAAAATGTTGTCTCTTTTCAGCTTGCCTCATGGTATTTTGATATTTGTTATTTATTTTCCACCTGGCTCTCGCATACCTGCTCAAGGGGCGTGATTTCTGATCAGTGATGGGCCAATGAAAATGCAGTCTGTAACAGAGAGCGCCTATCCACTTTAGTGCAGGTTATAACATTTTTAATGTCAGCGAAGGGCGGACCCCGTAGCTGAATGTTTTGACGTCTCACCTTGCCTTTTTAACCGACTTAAAACGCAACACTGATTGGCTAGCATCTTACATAAGTGTTAAAAGGTGGGTCCTCCCGTGCACACGATAGAACACACGTGTCCACTTCCCTTTCAAAGTGATGACCAAGCTAATTTTAACCACATGAATGTTTATTCTGCCTCACATGTTTACACTTCGAAAAAAATATGTAGGACCCGTCGGACGCCTTCAGTTTGGGTGAGGGGGAGAATGTTCTGTTTGTCCCGAATTTATATCGTAGGACCTGAAAGATATCTTAACTTAAGATTTATTCCACATGGAGGCCAGGCCAAAAAGTGACACTCTGCAAGTTGCATCTACCAGGGAGCTCTCTATTTCTGCAGCGACACGTTTTGACAAGCCGGTGACTGCATCAGAACGGGAAGAATTCAAACATGCGGTCCCGAAAAACACAAAGCACAAATGACCGGGGTGTGGGTGTCTATCTGCAGTAGGTGAAATTGATTAATTCATTGCCCGAGACAAGACAGTCGGACTCTTATCCCATTTCTGAAGATGTCACAAAAATATCCATTGACAAAATTGCGCATTAGCTTTGTTTCTTTCTGCAGAAAACAAAAAGAAATGAGGGAAAGTCGAACCCTCCAGATTCACTTTATCAAATAGTATGTGCATTACAGCGTCATCTATATGCAAATGGCAGACTTTTTTAAAACCCAAAATGAGCCACGTTTTTATAAGTTTTGTCTTCCATTCCTGAGAAAATGAAGACTCACGCTTCACAGGGAATAGGGATACATGGTAACCACGCACAGCCTGTCACGACAGAAGAAGAAAATAAATTCTGGGAATCCAGGGTGCTCAGTTCAGAGACTTCCTCAGGACTTTTGAGTGCAGTTTTTTAGTATAATTGTGAAGCTTTCGGCTGCCGGCTTTCGCGGTGTCTGTCGCCACATAAATGCTCACGTGACACTGAATGGATTGGTACAGAGTGCAACGAGATCGATGTTCACCTTATTCCACAACTTTCATCGTTTTGGCCGGTCTTTTAGGATACCTGCGTTCAGATTTGGTTCAGTGCTTACTTGTTTCTTACAGGTGTTCTCTTTGGTGGGCAGGGCTTTCGACAGCCAATGAGCGCGCACTTAAAACGTGCTGCAGATCCAACATTAAAATATTTTAAGGTTGCACAGAACAATATAAAAGAGAGCCTGGGGCATTTTAAAATGATTTGTAACATGGGTGGTAGGAACAAACCAATTAAAAGCCGGAAAAGTGTTCATCATATCACATAATCCATTCTTTCTGTGAAAAGTGTGTATTTTGGTCTTCCTTCACTATTTAATAACAAGTGAAGTATACACATAATGAACACTTTTCACACAATGTAGCATTGCTAGTGTTTTGTAGTGCAGCATGACCTACATGCAGTGTGTTGTATGAACAGTTGTTGTTGACACCTTTCCCTGAACAGCCGAAACTAAGGTATTGTTCTAGAAGGATCTGTGCAGATGATCACAGGGCTTCCTATAGTACAGACGTGTATTCTTAGAACTTTCCAAGTGGTCTGTCATATCTAGCATGATATCACTGTCGGCATAATGTACGTTGATGTCCATGACACAATTCATAACACTTAATCAGTGTCTATACCAAGCATGAACCCTGAAAAAATAATTAAATTCCAAAAAATGTATTGCATTTTTACCTGCAATAGGTTTCTTGTAGCGTGCCCTCTCGTCATTATGACACGTACTCCTTTGAAATAATAACTGTTGAGTGGAAATACTGCCCAATTTACTTAAATATGTCATTTTGGCTTCCACCACCTGGTTTTCTGCCATACCCGTAAGTGGAAAATACATGAACAAGCAGTCAAATTTGACTGTCCATATGACAACTTACGTAAGCGACAAACTACACCATGCACAAAAGGTAGGAAAAATGTCATGCACCAAGGAATATCTTGGTCAGTTCCTACCACCCTTGTTACAAGTCATTTATAACATGTCACAATGACCATTGTGCCATCAAAATCAATTCTGTCTTCGACCTCGTTGATTATGTGGCATGATGGTCATATGGCATGTTATAACTATCACTTAAAGCTCCCAAGAACAATAGAAAATAGAGCGTTGTGTGCTCTAATGACATGATAGATAAATGGTTGTCAGATAAATTGTTATGTTTTTGTGTTTTTACACTCGCCTGTTGCTGGCTATTTTTTAG
Source organism: Hermodice carunculata (assembly GCA_964020975.1). NCBI lineage: Eukaryota > Metazoa > Annelida > Polychaeta > Eunicida > Amphinomidae > Hermodice > Hermodice carunculata. Next base: position 7,679,623 of record OZ026621.1, on the reverse strand, counting down.
CAGATACGAGGGTTCTTTAAATATTGAATTAGAGGATAGCGCATTTGTATACTGATGAACCATGCTTTATTCAACTGGGGACCTAGTGAAATGTCTCCATTTTTATCCACAAACAAAAAGAATCACCAACATATGAAGCTTTGGCGAGAGACCAAGACATACATGTGGGTCGAGATATAGGCAAAATGATTTTTTTTTGTGTGTGTTACTAACATGAAGATGCCGTGGTAAGTAGAAAGTAGACTAACATATTGTGTTAGTAAGAAACTTGTTTTAAGTAAACAATGAAAGTAAGGCTCATTATTTTGTAATTATGTCAATCAGGAGCGATGGAAAATTTGTGATCACAGCTCTTTCAGTGCCAGGTTTGGCTTACTCAACACCTTTTCCTTCGCATGCCAAGTATGTGAAAAGAAGCTGTTTACCCAAGCCTTTCTTTTCCCCTTTTCAAAATACAGACATTTTCTTTCTTTCTTTCTTTCTTTCTTTCTTTCTTTCTTTCTTTCTTTCTTTCTTTCTTTCTTTCTTTCTTTCTTTCTTTCTTTCTTTCTTTCTTTCTTTCTCTCTTTCTCTCTCTCTTTCTCTCTCTCTCTCTCTCTCTCTCTCTCTCTCTCTCTCTCTTTTCTTTCTTTCTTTTTTGTCTTTCTTACTTTCTGTGGGTAACAGCAAGTCCCAAACTTGTCCATAACTGACTATAATCACCGGAATTTGGAGATCAAGATTTGATAGATACTTCATTGGATATGTTGTGTGGTGGGCTGTGCTGTCCAACTCCTAGTTATAATGGACCTACAGTGTTTTTTATAATGTCCCAAATTAATCAGTATCACTAAAATGAGATAGGCTTACTTTCTTGTTTTGCTGTCAACTGAGCTGATTGATAAGTCAGAAGAAGCCAGAAAGGACAGGCCTACCATTTCTCTTTATACTTTGAGCGCCAGTGATCAATTTTGAGTGGTAAGGCCGATAAGTTTTTGAAAAAAAAACCAGTTGCCTTTTATGGATGACTCCCTGTCTCAAGTCAGGAATGACATTTATTTCTTTACATTGGTATCAACGTGGATGTTGGTGATTTGGTAAAACTAGTATCCTTGCTTTTTGATGTATGTAACTTTGCTCATTTTGGGGTTGAAACTTGTGAATATGGGTTATGTTTTTCATCAACTCTCTGACACATATATGCCTGGACTAATTTAACGATGGCTTGTACCTGACCCACAATGAAATACATGACTGGCTTAATATCATGTGCCAGAGAGTTGTGTAACATACCCAGCTGACTCAGCTCAAATTCATGACAGGGACCCATGTAAGGACACGCTACTAGGTGAGCAATTTTTAGATCAACCCATCAATGACTTTAACATTGAATATAACCCCAGAACAAAAGGTGCATCATAAGTTAGCTTACACACACAGACACACAGACACACACATATATATATATATATATATATATATATATATATATATATATATATATATATATATATATATATATATATACATACATACATATATATAGATATATACATATATATATATATATATATATATATATATATATATATATATATATATATATATATATATATATATTGTGATTCAGCTGTAAGGGGAATAGCCGTCTTGAATATACAATGCATTCTTTTGAAACCTGCACTTGGTTGATCAGATTGGTTGTACATTTCTTATAGTCTGTGGCCTGACTAATATGGTGTACTGCAGTGTGACCATTTGAGAGATAATACAATATAACCATATTGGCAACAAATATAGCCTGATCTTTAGAGAGGTTTACAGTCTGAACATTAGAGTGGTAGTTCAATTGGACGCTCAGAGAGGACCATAGTCTGACCATTAGGGATGGATAATCTGGCTATGGAAGATGGCACAGTCTGACCAGTAGAGAGGGCTATAATGTGGCTATGATAGAAGACTAGTCAGAGCGGCAAAGAGCAAATACAGTGTGATGGTTACATAGGGCCCTAGCCTGACTGTTGAAGAGATACTCAAGTCTGACTGTAAGGAAGGCTACAGTTTCACCAATAGGATGGACTATATGATGGTCATGATGCAAGTGACATGGTCTGGCCTTTAGATATGTAATGCAGCCTCCTCACTGGAAAGGGCTTAAGGTGGGACAAACAAAGCTAGGTACTTTACTTAGAGGAGTGCTGGCTTCAACACGCTCTCTTGTTTTGGTTTTTATTTTTAGACCCATAAAACTATACAAATTCTTGGTGCTTGGGATCTTTACATTATATATACACCAAGAAAAAAATTTAAAATCCCTTTTTTGATGGACATTTTACAAAAGGGTTCGATTTGGAGATTTTTCTCGAGATTCTCGAAAAATATAGTACTTGAAAACTCGAAAATTTGCAAAATAAATCTTCGTAGTCATGTCCAGGTTTGGTTCCTTCACTTTTTACATAAACGCAATAGATAAATTCTAATCGATTATTAAACATGATGCTCGTGAAGATGAACACTTCTTCATGTTTAGGGGGCATAAAACTGCCTAAAAAAAAAACATATTCCAAAACGCAAAAAGCCAGTCCTGGGTATGTCTACGAAGTTTCATTTTGCAAATTTTTGAGGTTTTAAGTACTATATTTTTCGAGAATCCCAGGAAAAAACTCCAAATTGGACCATTTCTTAAAAATGTCCATTTTTTGCCCCAAAATGATTTTTAAAATTTTTCTTTGCATATACATATATATATATATATATATATATATATATATATATATATATATATATATATATATATATATATATGTATATATATATATAATCTAGAGATCCTAAGCAACAAGAATATATATAGTTTTATGGGTCTAAAAATAAAAACCAAAACAAGCGGGTTGAAGACAGCACTCCTCTAAGTGCCTAGCTTTGTTTGTGTCACCTTAAGTGTCTCCATTAGATATAAAGATGCCTGATACACCCTGCTGAAAAGGAAGGATTATGTTCTGACCATCAGAGGGGGCTGCAGCCTTCTCTCTAGAAAGTGATACAGCATGACCATAAGAAGAGACTACATTATGTCCCTTATAGTCTGACTTTCAGACAGGGCTACAGCCTGCCCATGAGAGCGGTCATACAGCATGACCATTAGAAAGGACTACTGTCTGACCAATCAAGATGGCTACAGCCTGCCCACTTGTGAGGCTATACTGCAGTAACATCAGAAAGGATTACAGGATGAGCTGCATGGTCTTATCATTAGAGTGGACTACAACATGCCCACTAGAAAAGTAATACGGCATGATAAGAAAGAACTACAGTCTGACCCTTATGATCTGACCATAATAGAGGGCTATTGTTATGCTTGTGTGAATAAATGTTTTTGCTTATGGTGAAGATTGAATCTTATGCTGATTTTTGTAATAATTGATTGAATCTTATGCTGATTTTTGTAATAATTGCGGTATCATAGCCATTATAAAGTTACATGCCACAGAATCAGAATGACATTTGCAGTGGTGACAATGGGTAATCCTCAATCCTGTTGTCAAGATCAGTTTCCTTAAAAAATCCTATTTGTACAATATATATCATTAAGAAAGCTGCAATGAAAATTAATTTACCTGAGGTGACCCATGCAATGTACGAGTTGTTCCTACTCTGAAACAGCTGTTTCAGTTTCGCCGAAGAGACTTGTTCTTTTAGTTCTGTCCAATATAACCCGACCCTGGCTCTCGATGCTAGGGCCACTTTCTGGCACCAGTGTGCATTACAGCCCAGAACAGCTATTATGTATGGCTTTTCGATGCCTACAAAATCATCCAAAGGGCCCCACTCTATCTCTGTATCTGCTTTAATTATGCCAGATGCCGTGGTGTCTGCTGTAACTGCACTTTTATCAATTATTATCCCTACATCGTCCTCCCGGATTGTACCTGTATTCAGCAGCTTATGTTGCAGACCATTCATCATGTCTTCGAGAGCATCAAAGTCATATGAACAATCAACATGTCTTTCAGGTTCCTTTCCTTTATATTTGTGTGCAACCATATCCTCAATATCCAGGCCAGTATACCCATTGGCTTCTAATACATCGCTGGGCATCAGTTCCTTGATAAATTTGCTGATTTCAATAGAATTTCGACTTATTTGCTTCAATGTTAAGTGGGTATCAAAATTTATAACGTTCTGAATTGATTCCAGTTCTTTTTGTCCACCTTTTCCAAGAGATTGAGTCGGGTCACAGATTAGCAACATTTTCTGTATGTTTGTTTGAGAAACCAGGGTCTTCAGCTGGGTAAGCCATGTATTTGATGGTGCAGATGTGTTGAAAATATGTGGGTTTTCTTCAGTGGTTTTTGTGTCACGTGACACCACAGCTGAAGCTGCATGAGCCGTTGTAAGCATGGAACCATGAGTGTTGTGGTGTAGTTTTTCCGCATTCTCAATCGAGACAGGCATGTCTCTTTTCTGGCGCGTATCTATAACTTCAAGACTATCTCTACCTTGGGGCCAGTTTTTATCTTGGTTTTTATAGGGTGTTACCTTTTTCTCCACAGAGGAATAGTTTTGAACATCATCCAGTATCCACCATCTGACTTTTTTAAATTTAATAGGTAGCTCTTCCCATGTCAGCATATCACTTATGGTAGTAACTTCGGCTACAGGTTCCCCTGATTTTGTATGACACCATGGCAACTTTATTTCTCTGCAAAAACAAGAAAATGCTGGTCATATACATACGCATAATACAGGCGCACACAAAGGCACAAACACATGCATATTAATATAACCATGTGTCCACATTGAACGATGTATTGGCGGTATGTACATAGCCTAATTACATTTGATTTCCTTTGGCAGAAATCACTTGTAGACGAGGTATATATTCTGGAAACAACGTCATCTTGTGCGCCGTCCAATCAGGGTAAACAGAATGGAGTTGTTACCAGGACAACCTGCGACGTCACTGCAAGCACCGGTCGCAGCAATTTGCACACCCTGAAGTATGAAAGGAGTGACAGGTACAGCTGACACAGACTCACACATTGTCCTTTGTTCACTGGGTGTGGTACAGGAAGCTATACCTACATGTGTAGGTTACGATGTGTTTCTGTAAATTAAGGATGGACATTGCTTGTAAACATAGTGAAAAGTGTCCACCATGTATTACAAACTAGATCTGTATTGAAGGAGAGTTTTATTAAGGATATATTTTTGTAGGTGATAATTTATCAAATTGGAGTGCAATGAACCGGGTGCTTTTAGAAAGCTTGGCTGTTTATATTTTTAAAAATCACCTTCACCTTTTCATTTTTCTGATGAAGTGATTGTTTGTAATTTCATGACACTACATGGGAAGGTAGAAATAAAAACAAAGGTGTGAAACCGATACTTTTGGCACGATCATTTCACATAAACCTTGTAATAGTTTAACAGTAGCTAATTACTACTTTCTATGGGACAAAGTATGTATCAAACAGAAGGTTGATTGTGGCGTGGAAAATAGATGTCATGAAAGGAAACCTTTAGCAATAATTTCCAGTAAAATATACAGATAAACTGGAAGATTACATCTTGTAAAAATCGCTGGGTTCACATCTTTCTTATCTTGCACATGTACCTTTGTGGACTCAAAGTGACCCTTTACTCTAACTAGTATTACAAACCATGTTTAGATTAATCCCTGTTTGTTACACAAGTTTTATATTTTATGATAATCTCACTGTTTAGAGAAGACCATATTTGGTGATCTTAATATTTTGTGGATGCAAGTGCCATGTTGTCATACTTTTCAATTGATACAGTTTCAACCGTGTTTGTCAGAGAAGTTTATCTGAACAAAAGTGCTGCATATTGTGGGGTATTTATCAATGCTAAGCCATGTTAATATCAGCAAAACATGTAAAGGGACGAAAATACTATTCACGAAGGACCAGTTTAGCAATATTGTGAGAAACAAACCAACTTTTTTTTCCTTAATACCAAGTGCAAAATAAAGAATGAAAGTTGAACATTTTATATATTAATGTAATAAAGGCACCAATGGCCACTCCAGGTCATTATGGCAATGCAGGATGTAGTTTTTACATGTTTTTTTTGGCTCCATAAAACAAAATAGAGTTAAACATTGATGAAAGAATACACAGCTAGGGACACACCTTTTTGAAAAGGAATACAGCTTGGTTTTTATGCATCAATCATTGCCAGCCCAAGCTTCTATTGATGAATAGTAAATGCCCATTCTAATGAGATGCTCACATTTCATTAAGTATCCCTCATACTTTGAATTATTACTTATCAAAGGACATGCCATCTGCCAAGTGAAATCGAGGCTGGAGTAGCTAGTGGCAACAAATATATCAATTTCTAATTTTGCCTCCAGGGGGGCCAGTAGTATTCAAAATATCAGTCCAGAAACCTACTACACATGCATAGAGTATCCTTTGTTTCTGAAACGTCACTTTAGTTCCTAATTTGTATATTTGTTTGTTATTTAATTAATGGATGTCAACAATCTGGGAACAGCAATGGTCACTTCTCATCATGGGCAAAATTTGAGCACATCCTCTGGCCTGAATGCATGTAGACTGTTGGCAAGTGTTGGAATTTCTTAAAAATTCTATATTCATAATCTGGTACATGTCACCTTACTATATTAACAAAGGAACCGACAAAGTGGTTCTTTAAGTTTTTTCCCCAAGTCTGACATTTGAAGGAATTTCTATTATATTCATTAGTATGATCAATTTCAACCTTGTTTAAACATTATCCACATAATCATAATTGTGATAGGTAAACTGTTTACTTCCCCACCGAGCTGATTTATCTAATTATGACAAAGGGAGACATAAAAGGAAGCATTGTGGACTCTAAATGCCAAATGTGAGAACTAAAATAAGACATTTAAGATTCTAAATGGCATTTCCTTTCTTGGGTTTAATTTGTAGATATTAAGTATAAAGGGACACCAGTCTTCTACACTGAGCAAGCCTGTTGGCAGCCTAGACTATGATTAGATCTTTGCCTTAGGCCATCCATCAATAGGACTGTTATTTCATATGTTCAAGCTTGCCACTCTATGCATTCCTGTATGTCCACTGTTTTCCGATCTGTAGATAGCATTGTGCCCAAAGTTTCCTTGATACTCAGGGGCCATCATGCACAACAGGGTATCGTTAAAGACTGCCCCTAGTGGCTATTTAGTGAACTGCATTTTCATACATGACAAGTGGTAGATTCAAGCTTCTGATGTCTGTAAACAAAAGTGTAAAAATACAAGTAACGTCTTTCAGACTATTGAAGTATGCAATGATACATTAGGTTTAAAATAAATAAATACACTCACATAGCAACGTTAAATTTATCTTTGGACCTTTAAAATAGTGAATTTATTCGTAAAGATGAAAATAATATGCTTCACTTGCAGAAGTACTAGTTTCTAATTTTTTAAGAAGTAAGAAATCCAACAGAACTATATCTAGTGATCATTATAAATTTTTAACTCTAACTTTATATGGGTGTTGATCTGAAATATAGTGCATTGCTGATGTAAGGGGTGCCAATTCTACGAGAAATAAGAGAAAATAAGAGGAAATTTTGAAAATTGTAGAGTCAATAAAATATCTTAAAAGATGTACTACTGCCTGTATTTTAGAAATAAAACTACATCAAAATGTAAATTTATCTAGATTTGGTTCATCTTTTGTTATTTTTTATTTGATTGGTAATTCACTAAATATAGGAAATCATACTCAATGTGAGCATTTAGCTAAATTTTACACAACAGTGGTTACTAGTCATATTCCAGATTGTACAATACTTCCCCCATAATAATTGTAGGAAAAAGTCTTGTTTGTCGCAGAACACTGAAACTGCGCATGAAATTTGATTTTAATGGGTTCATTGATATTTTGATAATGTAGCCCTTCAAAGGTTTGCTTTAAATATTAGATTACCTGTGTTATTGCTCCACACAGCTTTTTGTCCCTCAGTACTAGGGATCAAATTATAAATTGAAGTTAAGTTTTGCCCCAGTGCTTCCAAGTTGACACCTATATGTAAACTTGCTGTCAGTTTTTTTTTCTATAAGTTAAATTTACGCCCGCCAGTTGATAGCTATATGGTTGATAGTTGCTAGAATCCTGGTTGCTATTCCTTATCTGTACGCTAACTTGTTCATAGCTACATGTCCAATGTGTGTGACTAGATTATACAATATTTACGGTAGATTGTTAATGCTCGCACCTATTATTGTCATGGTCTTGACGTGGTGTCAGCCTGCTTAGAAATAGGATTTAATATCTCCACATTGGCTGCTAACTTTATGGAATGTATGTGCCAGGCTGTCAGTAGGTAGCATTTGAGCAGCTCACTTGCAGTCACTAGAATTGTTACTTTTAGCACAGTCTTTAGCCCTTTTTTTGAAGATCGCTATTTTTCATTTGACATGCATGGAAGACACTTTACAAATTATTGGTTTTCTTTCACCTTGAAAGTCTCAAGAGAGTTCCATGGGGATGTACGTGCAACCTGACAATTATAACGTTTTTTATCCTCTTACCAATTACAATTTTTCAGTACAATAACTTTGTAATTTACATGATAAAATCAGCTTCATTGTCAGCCAATTTAGCCTGTATAATGAGTGGTGATTGATTAAATCAGCTGAATTTTCAGTGAGATTAGCTTAGGGTAAGAACAGTACTCCACTAATTCGGCTGAATTCACAGTCAGCTTGGCCCGTCATACAAGTGGTGGTTCATTGAATTAGATGAACTGTCAGTCTGCTTAGCCTGTCTCATAAGTTGTGATCTGTTTAATCAGCTGAGATGTCAGTAACTTTAGTCTGTTCCATGAGTGGTGCTCTATCATCTATTATCTACAGGTCACATTTTCAATTTTTGAACAACAGTTGCCCAGATTCTCGATACACATGGCGGGGCTCCTTCTAGGGTGTGCCTCTACCTTATTGTACACCTACATCTTGTCATGCATCAGTAATTCATTCAATGTTCTTTAACTATATTTTTTAAAGCCACTTTTACAATTTTTTACAAATCACAAAGTGCACCCCTGGATTTAAAGTGCACTCCTGGATGCACTTTGACCTTAATTTGCCGTATTAATTCTGTTATTTTTGTTCCAAAATAATAGTGAAAAGAAGGCCACTTCTTTGAAGCTGTGTAGCTGTTTACTTTCAAATCACAAAAGGACACACATGGAACCTAAGTTTTTATTTTTACATTGGTGATTTTGTCCAATTTTCAAGGCCAACACCAGTGAGCTTGTCATGTGATTGTACATGGGCAATGAGGCACATACAAAATCTTTATTTATGGTAGTACAGCTCAATGACGTCATCATTGGTTTGCCACATGCTTCTAAGCCGTAATATTACCCTGAAATACTGATGGATTATAGTTATCAACAAGTGAACGTATTCTTCGTTTTGGACATGACCAGTGAAAGTTGTCTGGTACATGTAATTAGGGGAATAGCTTTATTTGGGAAAGCATTGCACGCTAGCCCCGCGTTAGCCCCAATGATCCTCACAGCTGGGTTTTAACTTGTGAAGTCTCTCCAAATATAGTTAAACCCTACTCTATCAGATAAACAATGAATATACATTAGCAAATTAAAATAATCTGGGGTCTTATCTGACGGAAATTTGTCTCTGGGTGTTCTGGAATTTGAAACATGTGACTGAAGGTCTTCGTTACAAATCCACACTGCACAGAAAGGCAAATTTTTCTTGTGAGCGTGTGTGACTGCGATGGATTTTTTTAAAACAAAAGTATACATATATGAAATCTTACCTAATCTGCTCTGCCAGAACCTTGCTGTAAGTCACATATAGGACCTCATTTGTGTTGATACCCAGACTGCGAAGCCATTTCATATACTCAACTGCAATCACAGTCTTGCCAGTACCTGCAAATGCTCTCAGTAGAATTACCTTTGCCGTGTCAGCTTTACACTTTAGTAAGGTATTGAGCTGCTCTACTGTCATCAGATTCATTGTTTGAACATATTCTGTACACTCCCTGTCTAAGACAAAGGTGCTTGGGAAGAATGATGCAAGGCATGTGTACAGCGAGTATACTATGGACTTGCACTTCTCTGCCCCAATCTGTAAATACGATTCAGGATTCATCTTGTTCTCTTGCACCTCTTCTATTTTATCTTGGAGCCAATTATCGTTCTTCAGGGTCTTGTTCGTTATGACATGATGTTGCACATAGAAGGTGCAATCACACGGTTGTGTACAGCTGAGCCACTGATCCAATTTCGGTACTATGGCCCTTGAATACTCACTCAAATTTTGTGCCTCAAAAGTAATGCTGATGAGCAACGGCATGTGAGCAGAAGTGATAACTAAGATATCACAAATGATACTGTTGGGTTTTCCCTGTCTGTTCTTCTCATCGTCAATACAGGGTGTTATATACAGAAGCCCCTCAGTGTTCTTATACTGGTGTTGCAATGTTTTAATCACCGTTTCCACTTTCTCTTTGTGTTTCTTGTTTTTACCATCAAGTCCCAGTAATGTCTCATACTGTTCTGGCCAAATTTGCAACCCTGATTCAACTGCAATAAAGTATAAATAGCACCTGTTACACATGCATAAAATACTTATAAATAGCTGTGCTTATAATGCGGACCTACATTCTAATTATGTTTTTTTGTAATTGATCGGCTGAAGAATTTAATGAGAAAACTACAGACGCATATATTGAAAATGTTATGCTTTGCATCACTATATGTGGGTTAGATATCTCTTACTTATTCACATAACACTTCAAAAATAACAGGATATGAAAGCGAACAATTGATGACAGGGAAACAAAAGTGAAAATAAAGTTCTACATTTGCTTGGAATTTTAGATATGCCTCAATCCCACGATGTTGTCACACCTGTCAGTCTGTCCAATTCATCAATGCGTCTTGCTAAAAAACGTCAACCTGACTGCAGAATTGGCAAATTCTGCTTGTATTTTCTTATTTTCCGTGCCTCACAAGTTCGATTGAAGCTCAAAATCTTAACAAAAGGTCCATAATAACATATTAAGCCAAGCAATCCCACAAAATGCAAACAATGAGCCCCCAAACGCCAAATTTGAGTTCCATACTATCTTAGTATGTTTACAAGGTGGCACTGTAATTCGTTTTCTATTTTTGACAACATTGTGTTTTTTTGAATTTTTTAAACTCTGCTCCCAAACTGTCCGATGGATGTGTTTAAATGTAGTGGGATATACGTGAACTGGATCTCCACCAAATTGTTTAGTACATGGTGCTCCTCTTTCTGATTGCTGGTGACTTATCAAAATTAGAAAATATTGTCAAGTGTATTTGTACATGTTACCATTCATATGATAGTAGCAAATCAGACATATTGAATTATATCTTGATAGTGGCGGTAGATCCTGGGCCCACAGCAACTATCAAACATTATTGAGCACCGATTGGATTTCCTTTTATTTGGATTTTAACTTTGAGTGACCTCCATAGGTCAGTGACATTTTCCGCCAATTGTTGAAACTAGGCCCATGATTACTATCAAACACCAATTAGAAAAAGCCTTTGTATTAATTTTGTCGACTTTTGTTTTGAGCTTGAAAAGTCAAACTGATATATAGGCTTCTAGCTTGGTAATAGTTGATGCTATCACTGTTTATGTGAAATGTTACGACTCCTAAACTGCATGAGCGAATTAGCTGTTATGAAGTTGCAGAAGTGGACAACAACGTGGTGTCAACTGCCATACATATAGATATAAATAAACGGAGTGACGTGGCTGAATTAATGAAAACAACACTGATGTCACAGTCATTTGGTAAAGAGTTGCTTGACTACAGGTCCTTGTAAATGTTGCACGAGTGTTGTGTTAAGGCAAGAGCTTAGTACGGAAACAGCATATATATATATGAACGAATTTTACGTTACTTTTGCCTTAATTTCATTTCATTGAGGCACACGCCTGTCAACCCATGTATAGCCTCTTTTGTATATGCAAGGTCGGTCTCATTAAAAGAGCTCTTTCATTATATAGCAGTAGAAATTGCGTTTTCGTCCACTTCTACAACCTCAGAATAGGTAATTAAGCTCTCTTATTGATGAAAAACTAGCACTTCTAAAGTGTTGATGCATCATGATCACCAAAGAGTTCACAAAAAGCCAGGATATAATCAGTTCGTTTTGTCTTGATGAAACTCCTTTGCGCCAATTGCATGTTAAATCAGTCTTGTCATAGTGGAGATCTATTTGTTACGTGTGATCATTGAATAGTTAGAAAATTTTCCGTAAAGCCTAGGTGACAGGCCTACCTGGGTGGTTGTATCCATGTACATTTTATAACTATTGAATTAGTATGATGTAAACATATCTTTCAGGACCATTCCGTAACACATTTAACGCTGCCAAATGTTGATAATGCAGATTTTCTGATTAAATAAATGGGTCAAAATCAGTTCATTTTGTTCTTATTAAGTGGACCTGTTCAAATTTGCACTAAATGTGCTCTGTCATATTTGAGATATCATGGTAACACATGGTGATTCCTTGAACTTGAAAACAGCAAGAGGTGGATGCATCATTTCCAAATATAACTGTTCTGGATAGAAAGGCATCAAAATGAAGAAAATGAAGCATACCTTGGATTACATCATCGGCTCCATACATCGTGAAGACAGTAAAATCTGCATTCGGTATCTCTACTCTTTTGTACTTCTTCATTTCCTCATCAGGAAAACCTGCAATTTTATCCACTGAAAAAAATTTAAGAAGTGGTCAACTGACTAACGATAAAATATTTACAAGGGGACAATCTGTCATTAACATGTTCGATTTTTCAGGTTCTTAAAAAAATCAAGTGAACGGTACAGTTGCGGGCCAAATGTACCTTGCAATAACAAAAGAAAAAACAAAAAGCATTGAATAAGCGGTTTAGTTTAGCACATGAGATACCCTACAATAAACAATAAGATGAATTATATGAACTTTGCAAGTTAAATGCGTTAATGTACACAAATTTAGGGTTGATATAGGAAATAATGAGTTCTGACAAAATACATCACAATTTTCTATCTGTGTTTCTTAGCAAACAGTTGCTGACATTTAAAAATCTGAAGCTTTTTTATTCTATGGCGGTTACTCAACTTCCTATATACTAATGGTATGTATCCTACCACCATTTTTAGGCAAGTTATGCAGCAATGTAATTCATCATTGGCATTATCAGTAGTCTTGATAGAGAATGAAGTGTCTATCACAGTTTATTGAGCACAGTACTATCTTCTTATTAGACCGCCTTATGTCCGGCCAGGTCTGAGAGTACAATGCAATACTCGCTAACTAGATTCCCAAGTGGTAGCATCTGTCAAATCATGTATGAATTCCTAATGACCAGGTCTCCCTCGTTGATACATGCTGTCCTATCAGTGATATCGTATCTCAGCGCTAGATTTTTCAAGCGGCTACCCACTGTATTATCATGAACAAAATATCTAATCACTTGATCTAGGTAGGTGCTATCAACTGTGGTACCATCAATACAATATCTCTTTGCGAGATTTGCAAAGGTTCTACCACGGTGGTATCATCAATAAAATACTTCATCATTAGATCTATCAAACTGCCACCTGCTGTAGTGTCATTAATATCATGCACAACTCTTTGACATACACATATGCTGTCAGCAGTGGCATCATCAAGATGGTATCTCATCACCAGGTTTATCAAGGTGCTACCAGCTATCATCAATACAATATTTCATTTCCAGATCGAAAAAGGTGCTACCTGCTGCAGTATGATAATTACAACACCATACTCTCAAACATATGCAGATACTTCCAGCTTCAATATCATCGATTCAATATATCATCAGTATATCTATCAAAGTGCTACCAACTGCTGTACCATCAATAAAATACCTCACCATTAGATCTATCAAGCTGCTACATGCTGCAGGGTCATAATTAACATACCGCAAACTTTGACCTATGCATATGATGCGAGCTGTGGTGCTGTAATTTGCTTTAATTTTGCTGTACGCTTGTTTTCGCTTATTTCGCTGATGCACAAATCCGTGAAAATAAAAACACAGTGAAATAGTATTTTTCAACATTGTTTGCATAGGAATTATGTCCAAATCAGTGTAATTAAAACTACAGTAAAACGTTTAAAATACAAAAACTGTAAAAATTAATATACGCAAAAATAAAGCAATTTACATCATCAAGACAATATCACATCACTAAATCTACCAAGGTGCTACTAGCTGCCGTATCGTCTATATAATATATCATCACTATCAAGGAACTACCTGCCATAGCGTTTTTAATACAATATATCGTGACTGGATCTTTCAAGTTGCTAGCAGCCACTGTAGCATCAATATTATATCTCATAACTAAATCTACTAAGGCCCAGGTTTAACCACCTGTGGTATCAATACAATACCTCATCACTAGATCTGTAAAGCTGGTACCTGCTGGAGTATGATAATCAGCATACCTTACCATTAGACACATGCAGATTCTACCAGTCGGGTATCAATGATACAGTATGTCGTCACTAGATCTATCTCTCCAAGCTGCCGAAACCATCAATACAATACTTCACTTATATATCTATCAAACTGCTACCTGCCGCAGTATCATAATTACCGTACCCCACTCTTTGACATACTCTTCTGCTACCAAGCTGTGATGTCAGAGACACTGTTTCACTGGCAAAATGGAGTTCAGTTAAACTGAAGGAGTTAAATGGTAAAAAGACCTATTTCCCTTTCTGATCAAGTTAAATAAACTGTGAAAAAGAGTTCAGAAGAAAGTAACTTGTGGCACGCACTACTGACCCACAGTCGCCGAAGGTTTCACAGGTTTAGCAAGTTTCCCTGTCAAATAATGAAGTTAAAAGTTGTGAAAGCCGGACCAGTGAGAATATGTACAAATGTCGGAATAATTTGTTGGTTGAATTTATGCATAATTTAATTATGAGCTTCAAGATGGAGGGCAATTTGTCATATTTTCAGAATTCGAATCAAACATATGGCAGCGTCACCAGGCAGAAAGCAGCTCTACCGCATGAAGTTGTGCTACATCTATGCCTTTCAGCATGGGGAAAATAAAAGCCAGATTCAAAACCAGTCACATTTACTTCATGTTGTAGTTATATGAATTGAAACCTTTAAATTTACGAGCAGGAACGACACAATATCTTACTACTAGACCTATCAAGGTGCTACCCGCTGCCATATCATCAATATAATATCTCATCACTAGATCTTTCAGGGTACTAATAGCTGTGATGTCATCAATACAATATATCATCACTAGATCTAACAAGGTGTTCTCAGCCGTGGTGTCATTAATACAATATATCATCACTTGATCTTACGAGGTGCTACCAGGTGCTGTTGCTACAATACCTCAGCAGCAGATCTATAGGGCTGCTACCTGCTGCAGTATGATAATTACCATACCTCACTGTTAGACATGAGCAGAAAAGGCAGATAATACCAGCTGTGGTATCATTGAAACAAAAATCTCATTGCTAAATCTATAAAGATACTACCAGCTGCTGTATCTAGGAAGTATTTTTACATCTAACGGCAGCACTTTGTCAGCCGTGAAATTACACGCTCAGTCCATGAGAAAGCATTTGCTAAAGTTGGTAGTGTTCTTCAGTAAGAATAGAGATATGCCATGCATTGCAAAGAAAAAAGTCTTAGATGCGGCTTTCATGTCAGCCATATTGTACGGCTGTGAGAGCTGGCTTAATGTTAACCTTCAAAAGGTTGAAAGTTTGTACTTTAGTGCTATAAAATCGTTTCTGGGTGTAAGACTGACAACAGCAGACGACTTGTGCCTAGTTGAAGCGGGTTATCCTCCACTGAAGGATTTGGTCACGTTTAAACAAAGAAAATTCTTCCAGAATATGCTAGCAGATCGCCAAGGGATGGAGGATGATCCACTCATGTTTGCCTTGCAGTTATCTAGAAGTAGTAATACAAGCACAAACAAATATATAGACCAACTCTTACGTAAGGAGGACATTGTGGGTGATGGTGTGAGTAGATTAAGGGACAGAATAAACAGGTCAGAGAGATCTAAATTTCTTTTATATAAAGAGATGAATCCATCCCTGAGCAGCCATATTGCATACAGTAAAGATCTCAGTAATCACATCCCAGAACATTTAAGGATTTCATTTACTAGGCTGCGCCTGTCTTCCCACAGGTTAAGGGTAGAAACAGGAGGTTGGTCCCGAATTCCCAGGGACCAAAGATTGTGTGACTGTGGATATGTGCAGGATGAAGCTCATGTTATCCAGTGGTGCCCACTTGTGGATGAAATTCGAGCTAGATATTCAAGGCATTTGTCTATATACCCAGAGAGTGTTATGAACGACAGAGAAGAAGGAGATTTCAAATTATTTTACGAAATTCTGGCGCACTTTCAATAATATATATATATATATATATATATATATATATATATATATATATATATATATATATATATATATATATATATATCTTTTTATTTCGTACACGTAGTACACTGGGTATTTTACATCAAAATTTATAGAGGCAGCAAACATGATTCAAGGAGAAAAAAAATGCAGATAAATAAGTTAGTATACATACATACATACATTTCACAGTCGTTTACCATGTTCGTAACCACAGGGAGACACACAAACAGTCCAAGTGACCCTTCAATTAGGGTTTTAAAAAGATACATTAATTATCAGTCTGTGTAATCCTGAGACAGGATTCAAGATGTGCAAAGCTCTTCCAATAATAATTGGACTTGATCAGGCTCTAATATGGAGGTGAGTCTCTGATCTCTGACATGACAGAGTTCGCGTATCGCAAGGGCATTTGCTCGCACTGATTCCTCAATGACCGGGGTTCGTTTAATCGCCTGTATACTGGACTGATAAGCATTAATGCAGGACTTCTCATTCAGGATTTGTGTTAGATTTGAATGCCTCTCTCTTAAATATTAGTTATGTTATGCTTTGTCTGATTTAATTATGGTGTTACAATGTGTTTGTTTTTCGCTTGTTCTGTACTCTTTTGGACAGTGTGTCAATAAAAAACTACTACTACTATCATGGATACAATATCTGAAAACAGTTTTTGGAAGGTGCTATCAGATGTTGTGTCATTGATGCAATATAATTTGACTACATCCATCAAGGTGCTACATGTTCCTGTCGAATTGATACAATTTATCATTAGATCTTTCAGGGTGCTATCAGCTGACATATTATCAAAACAATATCTCATCACTAGCTTCATCAAAGCGCTACCAGCTGAGGCATCATCAATACAATACCTCATCAATGATCTAACAAGCTGCTACCTGGAGCAGTATTATTTTTACCATACCTAACCGTTGCACATACGCAGATAGTACCAGTTTTTCTATCAGCAAAGCAATATTTCATCCTTAGATCTATCAAGGTGCTTCTAGTGGTGGCATCTTTGATTCACTATCTCATCACAGGGTCTATCAAGGTGCTACCAGCAGGGACATACATCATCAAAAGAATCAATACCATATCACTAGATCTATCAAATTGCTACCGGTTGCCGTATCATCAATACAATATGTCATCACTAGACCCATCAAGGTGCTTCTAGTCATGGTATTTTTGATTTAGTATCTCATCACTGGTTCTATCAAGGTGCTACCAGCAGGGACATGCATCATCAATTAAATCCATACCGTATCACTAGATCTATCAGGGTGCTACCAGTTGCCATATTATCGATACAATATATGATCACTAGATCCACCAAGGGGTTTCTAAATGTGGTATCATTGATGCGATATCTCAACATTGGGTCTATTAAAGTGCAACCAACTCTTCAATACAATATCTCATTACTAGATCATTAAGGTTCTACCAGCTTCCGCATTATCAATGCAAGATATTATCACTACATTTACCAAGGTGCTTCCAAGCATGGTATCATTGATTAGTTATCTCATCACTGGTTCTATCAAGGTGCTACCAGCTGCCGCATTCTCAATACAATATCTCATTACAACATAAAAGTGCTTCTAGGCGCGGTGTCATTGATTCAGTATCTAATCACTGGTTCTATCAAAGTGCCACAGGCAGCAGTGTCAGGAAAACAATGCCTCACAACCGACTCTCCCTCTATTTTACCGACTGCGGTAAAATTAATGCCATGCCGTAATATCAGAATATATCTCCGGTTTCGAGTTCTACACTAAATTACCTCATTAGTATATCCCTCATCGTGAACTGTCAATACTGTGATGCATCATTACTTATCTTCCTTGTCTTGCAAGCCGTGGTATCCGCAAAACCACACCTCGTTGCTAGACATATCTGACACAAACTTTGGTGTCATGAATACAGTACCTCATTACTAGATCTCTCTTGTTTCTGCAAGCCATGGTATCATCAATACCTCATCTCGCTGCTAGACATCTCTACGTGCCAGCAGCTGGGGTGTCATCAATACTGTACCTCATTACTAAATCTCTCTGATTGCTATCAGCTGTGTAATGATCAATTAAATAGGTATTACTAGATTCCTGTATCTACACTTCTACCAGTTTTGACATCAAGGGCATCATTCTTTTGCTAGCCATATCAATATATCTGCCATCACCCTTGACATCATATACACAATTTCACTTTATTAGATATCTCTAGCTGCTGACTAGTGCAGTATCAGCAAGATAATACCTCGATTCTAGAGCTCTCTTGCTGTTGGCCGATGTGGTATCATCAGTGCAATACCTGGAATTTAAGAATTTGATTGTGATAATCAGAAAATTGTGGCTTCTTCCGTGGCAAAAGATATGTGCTCAATGTTTCAGAAAGATAATAACAGCAAACATACCCTTCATTAGTTTTATAATTCTTTCCATTCTTTCCCTGAATTGCCCATGGCGTAATTGTACAGGCTGGCCATCCTTATTCAACACAAAACATTTACAGTGCTGCGATATTTTTATCATTTCTTCTATTAATTCTTCTTTTGTAGCAGGCATAACCACTGACAACAGTTTCGTGAAAAATGGAGGAACTAACAATGGTGTGCTTGCAGGTACTACATGCAGGTAGAAGGCGTCTTCGTTGGCAGTTTTTCTGCTGAATTTAAACAGGTTCCCACAATTCTCTCCAATCAGCTGCTTCAACATGAAGAGTACTTCGTTTTTCCATTTGTCAAATGTTCCATCATCGATATCCTGACACTGTGTATTTACTAGCTTGATGTATCCTTTGACCTTTGAGCTGGCTATAGCACTTGCAAGAGTCACAATTTCTCTCAATTCGTCCTGTTCTGATTGCCCATTGATGTGCACGTTAATTGGTCCCATGTCATATGCTGCCTTGGATGTTGGCCATGGTTCAAGGTTGTCTGAAAGCAAACAGTTATAATATATAAATAGGCAATTTTACACAAGGCAATAAAGTCGGTAATGTGTACCGTAACTGCCCCCCCCCCCCCAATGTTATATGCTGTCATTTTTGATGGTCGCCATGGCTGAAACCTGACCTGTATGACCCTTAAAAAAGGGAAAAATGTCTTTATGTTTCATATGATCAGTCATGCCACCTCAACATTAAATTGCAGTATCTAATTTATTTCTGTGTTGTAACAAATTTTTGTCACCAAATGATCTATGGATGCGTCGATTATGCTGATATTCTAATATTTCAAAATAATATTCATGTTTGTGTTGACACTATAAGCTAACACAGAGAACGTAATTGTTCCATTACAGTTTCATGCATAACTTCTGTTAAAATAATATGCCTATTGCAACAGAAAATATATGCTGATGGTAACTTTTACCCAAAATATAAATTTTAAACCAATGAACATACACATGAGAAGTTGTGCTACACAAAATCCTGTCCTGAAAGATCACACCTGTGAATGACACTTAGAGTTACATACATGTGCATGTTTACTGTACTGTCCTAAAAAGGAGCCTGGTAGGACTTTGAATAGAATGATATATTTGGCCACTGATATACCCGACACCTGGCTTTGAAACGGTGGCACTTATGTTTCTGGAGACTGGTGCAACTGTATATCAAGCTAATATACTTACCAGCTGTAGCATTTGGGCAAGAAGGTACTTCCTCGCCTTCCAGCTTCTTCTTGCCGGATGCTGCCAGTACATAACAAAAAATCATAGTGTGAGGAAACAGTAGCATATTTAATGCTTTGTGAGTTTTTTCATTTTGATAAACAGTATTTTTTTTCCATTTTCCCTTTGAGAAAATTCCTTCTGTCCCGGCTTGTGTGCACACTCTGCTGAGAGTTAGTTTGATCTGTCATTTTCTGCTACCCGTCTTATTTATTCATTCTAATTTATTCTGTATAATAGTTGTACTAAGGTGTATGCTTTCACCATCATATAAGGGCTCAAGCCTATTTTCCTTTCTGTGGTCCAGCTGTACTTTATACTCCAGCAAATTATTGACGAGCATATGCATGGAACTGTTAATCGAAGGGATGATATCGGTTTATCAATGCTGGTAAACTAAATCAAATTTGAAAAACGTGAAGCCGGGTTTTGCAAACCAGATAGCTTTTAAATGGCGTCCAATTCCCGGTCGGCTTTCTTTAAAACTAGTTTTCTATTGGAATATCACTGTCCGACCCACGATTAGATTGGCTATATTATTTCCCTCTTTTTATTTTTTTTATATGTTCATTTGAATAAAGAAATCAATCAGCTGATTGAAGTTTGTGGTTGTCCTGGATGCAAATTATTCAATATAAATCTTTTGCACTTTCAACCTTGCGCAGGCCAATTTGGTAGAAGGTTTTGCCATCAATGTAATCTCTACATGCTGTGCTTTACTATGGCTCTGTGATAAATATGTTTAGCATGTCTTGATATGTACATGTATGTGCGTGCAGTTCATTTCAATCAATTTTAGTCAGGGCAAGGATATCAAATTCAGTGACTTGGATCCTGCTGATGGCCCTTCTCCATAAAAATTGATTACCAAAATCTCAACTTAAGTTCAGCGCATACGTTGCCTGTAGCTGGCTTCTACCAAAGACACTAAATAAGACCACTGGCAACGTGTCCTACAATGGGATACAATTTCTAAAGGCACGTTAATCTTATATGGACTTTCATTCAACACAGACTTGTGTTTGCACCAGTTTAACCGGTGGCTCACCTGTTGATTTTTAGAAATGTTATTGTAGCAGGTGCAGGTATTACATGTATAAATGTCTACAGCATTTAGTGTTTAGTTAATTGTTTTTGGATAATTACATTTTTGGCATCTTGATGCCTACTGTTAATATGTATTTTGTCATAGGTGGTATTTCAGGACTAATAGATCCAAGATTTTATGTGCATGAATAGCTTTATAGCTTCAAGTGGTAGGACTCACATGGCCCGTACTTGCCGGCAGTTTGATGTCAAAGATTTCAAATTAACTATTCATGCGTCATATTCCATTGGGGACCCCTGAATCGAAGTGTGTATTCATAGAAATGCGTGATCCATCCAGACGAAACTTGGCCAATGCCCAGATGAAAAGACCAAGACCAGCGATTACAGAGATTTGGGTATCACAACAAAGGTAAGTCCTTAAACCAGTTTGAATTTTTTAAAAAATCAAACCAATCATCGTATCCATATTTGCCTACAAAACACACTATAATGCATAGGTAGCCTGAAGTTGCTTTGAAATTAATGCCCGAATGATTGACTATTGAAGAAGAAGAATGAAATTCGCGAGAGAATGCTGAATGCTCTGGTGACTGGTGGTCAGGCCATAGCTGTATACAATCAAAATGGATATAAGACAATATTTATATAAAAAAAAAAAAAAAATCACTGTTCCCAGCCAAAAATACATCTGCAAACATAGAACCCAATAACACGTCCTGCTGACGGAGGAGAGTCATTGGCATCGAGAGCAAGTAAAAGTCATATATACGTTGAGAACAGTTTTCTGATGATTGCTTGCACATTTTCAACCTACAAAATGGTATAAATCATAAATGTTACAACAGTCATTGAACATATTTCCCCTGTAAATATTTTAAAGGATAAACAAGGTTTACAGTGTCATTGTAAAAATATTCTGACAGAAATGAAACACAACAAAGATTCATCCAATCAAGTTCAGAGTACGGCGTATATAAACATCATGAACCTTTTCATAAAGTAGACATAATCGATATACTTCCATGGATCGCGATACATGCCTCTAGTGCAGGACTTCTTTCCTAGATCACATCCACAGAAACTGAACAAAATTGCGTTGGTACATAGACTTTTATGAAGGAAGATCGAGTCTATGCACACAAAATTTTTGCAGTATTTTTGAAGCTATGGAATTAATGACAGATAAAAAGCACATTCATATGCAAACCTTTCGGTACACAAGTACTCTGGCCTGTTGATGCACTAGGGTTACGTACTAAAATAACACTGATATCTGATCACAATAATGCTGTGATGTTTCCCCCGACATAAGGAAATGACCAATAGGACTGGTAATATTTCCAAACGATTTGCGTTTTCATGACCACCATATTGACCCCTGTGTCCTTTATGGATGGAAGAGAGTGGTCAGTTTTTACAATCACAAAAAAAGCTAATTATTCAAAGGAAGTCACCAATGCCACCGTCATGTGTCTCAAGGCCTGTGACAGTGGCCTCAACTGAGCTCCAGACAGATGCCGCTGATCACTAAACTCGAGTGCATACAGGTTAAGTCAGCAGGATCTGTCTGTCCATCAGTTAAAGAGCGTCACATCAAACAGCTTGGTGTCACTGTGCACACACTTAACTTGAGATAGTATTAAGTCTACACCCATTTTTCGTTCTTTTTACATATGTTCCTCAGCAGAAAAATTAAGTTGGTTGAAGACCAACATAAGTGTGCCTCAGGGGCCAGGGCGTCCCCCCCCCCCCGAGATCTAAAGCTTTTACTTTTCTCAAACTAGACATCCAACGGTAACTGTTGTACTAAATCCAATTACAGCCCAACCTCGATGGCCATACAGAGAGTTGCCTAAAAGTACTGTTGAATAGGGACACTCCTCCGGAGGACATGTCAGAAATGTACCATTGAGTGTTTCAACTGTAGGGGGTTCAAACAGTGATATTTTTATGTCATGAAGAGCCTTAGACGTTGTGAAAGTCTGTGTTTTTGTGTAGCCTGGCTTCGGCATTTCTAGAAAAAGTATGACTCATGATGCTGCTTTGACTTTAGATAACCTTTTTGTGTCTCTAATTTCAGGTTTGACAGATATTTAAGTGGACTATTGCAGTCGCCTGTGCAGGGGTGTCGCCATTATCCTGGATAATCACTGGGCTACCAGTTGAATTATGCAAATACTAAAAATGATTGTGTTTTAGGTGTAAGCTTATGTGACACGAAGGGGATTAGTACGGTATTGGTACAAGGGGGAAGGGTTTAGACACCACTGTGGAGTACTGTATGATTTTTCTCTTGTCCTTACATATGACGATAACTGACCTTTTAGCCTAGCTGACTTGTGAGTCAATGAGCTTATAGCAGGCAGGTTTTAGTGATTTCCTCTGTTTATTTCCCCCCCTAAATATCTGCAAAAATCTTCTTTTCTGAAACAGCCATGTCAATTGCTTTGGTATTGCATAGACTGACTTCTTGGGACCCATATACCTGAATTGGTTCACCAGGTGGTGCTGTGATGTTAAAAAATACTGTGTGTTTAAGCTATTTTGAATTTCTGCAAAACCGACACTTAAATTTATGGGAAAGTTGTTGAGAAAGTAGCTTGTGGAAAGATCAAGCTAGCTTTTTCACTATGTGATGATATTGTACATCATTCATTTTTGCGATTTTTTCAGTTTGAGTACACATTGGTTAATGCATATGCTCCCATTTATTACAATGCAAGTCAAAAGCACTTGCAATGGAAAGTCCCATTTTTCGACTTCTACAAACCGTTAACCAGATTTGCTTCAATTGGTTGACACTACTTTTTCCAAATGGTCACGCTCCAGGGTTTTTTGAATAATAATGAATTTTTGTCGATTTTTTTGGCAACTTTTTCTTTGCCATAACTGCTGAGTCAATTTCACTGAAAATAAAAAGTGACACCTGTGTAGCCTTCTGCATCTTGATCTGTGACACTTCTGGATACTGCTGGAACTTGATCTGTTGAAAAAAATGGTGTGTGATAATTTGTTCAATTTTTAAAGAATTTGTGTGTGTTTTCATTTGTCTTAACCTTATTGCCCAAACAGTTAGTCCGATCCTCTTCAGACTTATAGGAAATATACATGGATTTAATGCTCACCAAATTTGTTCAGTACATGGCGGTGCTGTCATTTTCTGACTTTTCAACAAAATTTCAACATTTGGAATACATCGTAAGGGGGTGGTAACAACACTGATAATACTTTTTAACAGAGGTGACCATGATAGCATTGCAAAGTTCATAGAACCACTTCTTTCTATGCATGTAAGGTCAGCTGAGTAAAGGATTGTCACAGTACTATTGTTGCTTGAGCAGCCTTTGACATCATCATACTGCTGCCGTTCGTCTAATGTGTGGGGGCATGGACACACCATATTACTATTTTCTTTTATCAGATTGTTCACATTTTTCATTGATATAATTCCACCTGATCCTGACAATACAAGGGATTGCATCTCTGTGTTCTCGAACTTGGGCATTGCAAAATCTGCAATCTCCATGGCTGAGGACACTGGAGGACAAATAAATG
Source organism: Hermodice carunculata (assembly GCA_964020975.1). Classification (NCBI taxonomy): domain Eukaryota; kingdom Metazoa; phylum Annelida; class Polychaeta; order Eunicida; family Amphinomidae; genus Hermodice; species Hermodice carunculata. The sequence continues at coordinate 7,654,886 of OZ026621.1, read as the reverse complement.
GTGGTCGACAGTTCTTTCTCTCAGGTGCATATGTGAGTTTAAAGTGCAAAAGATAAACAGCTGTTATGGCAGAAAATAGCAGAAGTAACTTTTACGTCTACTGTTACAACAGAAAATATCAGACATTCCTTTTGTGACTATGGCACAAACAGGTTAAAGTGATCATGATCTTGCCTTTCAGACACATATTAATTTAATCAATGGGGCTATACTGGCAGCCCCTAGAGCGTCTGGTACCACTTCCTCCAGAGTAAACAAGCCAAAACCATATTGGGGTCAGAAGCTTTCCCATCACAGGGATAGGCGTTCTGGTGGTCAGTGTGGGTTCAAGCTGATTGGTCCAGACACGGGCCATCCGTTCATTATGAACATTGGCGAGGAATGGGACATATTCATTTACTTGATATAGAAATACGAAAACCTCAGCTGAATGGAATGCTGATTTGAGTTACATTTCTCTCTCAATGGTGGTCCCGGGTAAGGTAGTCTGTTGTTCCCTCAATGTGTAACATTTTATTAAACTGCTTTGCAACTTGTGACATTCAACCAGTGGTTAAAAAATTGAAAGCAACACTCTTGTCTACACCGATAATATAACTTTGCGTTTTCGGCCCCTCAGCTGCATACTCACTTTTTACATTTGTTCCTTTACGCTGATACTTGGCATTTTGTCTTCAATTTAACAAAAAGTCAATGTGTATGGTCGCTGTTAAGCTAAATTTGTTCATGAGCCAATGTGGAGTTTGAGTTGTACATATCTTTCTAATGTGAAGAATTATTAGGTGTAATGTTGAGGCAGGACCTCCATCGTGCGGACCACATAACATCTTGGCTTTCTAAAACTTGACAATGCATGCATTGACCCCGTGGTGCCAGCTAAAAGTTTACGTATGGAAATTTATAGGTGTTTGTTCATCTTATGGGTTGGCTCAAGGGTCCACTATTGAAACTTAAATGGGTATACGTCAGCGATGCCATCTTATGGCCACATTATGTGCTCTTGGATTTAAAAGATTAGTCAGGATGCCAGACATGATAATCTCTTGCTGGCAAAGAAAGTATCAACCACGACTTCTTCCGTGAGAAACTTTTTATTCCTTGCTACCATCATAGACATTTTATTTTTATGAGTAGTTTTTCTTTTCTCTTTTATCTTCTTCTCTTTGTTCATATTTTGTCTGGTGGTCTCCCAGATACTGCTGTACACCAAAACTCCAAACTTGGCAGGAGCCCAAAAGACGTTGTGCCCCAGGTATTCAATAGTCAGAGTCTCCACCATCATGCAAATAAGTTGAACTTGAGGTTTGAAAGCGACATATCATAAAAACTACCATAGATAGATCTAAAATTCCAAGACATAAATATCGATTATTGGCATTTGCCAGGTTAAGAAACAGTGAGAAAAGTTCTAGAAATGTAAATAATGCCACTAAAGGACCTGAAAATTTGTAATGTTGAATATCTGCAAAAGTATTGCAGACAGAGGTGCCATTCTAACTTCAATTTATATGTTTTTGCTATAGGCTCACTTAATAAATCATAAACCCCAGTAGTATTTATGCTGCTAAAAATTTGGGTAATACAGTAAAACCTGTCCTTGCGGACACCTGTCTACTGTGTACACCTGCTTAATGCGGACAGTTTTAGCCAGAACCGAATTGTTTTAAGTCATTTTCATATTGGTGATACCTGTCTACAGTGGACACCTGTCTATTGTGTATTGTGGACACTTTTTTGGGTACCAAATGCAAAAACAACCTGTCTATTGCGGACACAATATATCAATGCATTTTTTGCAACTTGTTATGTTCCAAGCTGTAATGCCTGAACAATGCTGTGTATGTTCAGCTGGAATCAAAGACTAATTAATCCATTGTTCAGTGGCCTGTAACACATAAGCTCACTCAGCCAAGCAGTTAGGCTGCAATGCCTCAACAAACATGCCAGGTGTCTCTGAGCACTGGTGCTCCTGTTGAGTGAGGTTGCTCAACCTTTCTCTGTCTATCAAACAATTAAGCTCCATAGATCAATCATTAAGCCTAAAACAAAGGACCCCCTGAGATTGATGTGAAGTTATTCACAATTTGTAACAATGGCACATACAGTTATACTGTACTCAAAGGATAGGATATCCCTGTAGTATGTTTGTTGTATGTTTCTTTTCTGTTAGTAAAATAAATTACGCAAACTTTCTTTAGCCTGGTAAGCCCATACATACACAGTTTTCTTGTTTTTTCACAATAATGATTAAATGGAATAAGATGGGTACACATGTGCATCTTTTCTCACAGTCTATACAAGTTTTTCTCCTTTGATACAAATGTACTCTGAGATCTTAAAAAGTTCAGCCCCTGCCTATTGTGGACACCTGTCTATTGCGGACACTTTTGCTGGAACCACAGGTGTCCGCAATAGGCAGGTTTTACTGTACAGAAAATTTACCATTCATTATGTTCAAAACTATTATATATAGGTGGCTTTCATTGAAAATATGTAATTGTGAGACAAACACTACTGTAGCCTTGGATTATGGTGTCCATCAGTCAACACATTTCAATGTTTCAAGCTGAAACCACTCGCCTTATGCCTTGTGCATAGATGAGGGCTGTTAAAGCACAACAGAACTCACCATTAGCATTTCCTTACAGGACACAGCGAGGGGGATGCTGAAGGGTTTACACAGAAAAGCAAAAGACAGATTAGAGGAGATGGAAACGTATATTGTTTCAAAATATTTGGATGCTGCTTAGCATTCATTGACCTTCACTGGCTGCTGTCTACATCTGTGAGTCAAGTTAGCCAAATGCTCCCAATAATCAAAACTGCCCACTATGCAGAAACATCTGCTGTGCCACAGCTTCTGTTTTCACCGCCATCAACTGTGTAGCAGAGGCCAGAGGTAGTTCAATGAGGAATAATTATATTACAATATGTTGCACAAGGTCACAATTTTGAGGGGCATCCTCCCCAATCTCTCTCTTTGACAAATCTTCTTTTCTACTTTATATTTATTGTCTGCAGGACAATTAATAATGGTCATGCTTCACATGGTACAGTCGTATATCTTTATGTGCATATTGCCATTCCAAAGTATGGGGTTTAACCGAGTAGTCATGAGCCTATAGTGAATCTTCCATACACAGACATGGCTAAACATAGAGCAATGCATCTTGTATATGTGCACCAGCGTCACGGAACGGATCAAAAGAGTCTGAAAGATTTCGTTTGTCACAGCAAGTGATCTCTAAAAATCACAGCCAGGAAATACCAGACAAAAATGATTACAGGAAAAAATAAAAAGTTAATAATTTGTACTTTCTGGATGCTCCTGAGGCCAGTGGTCATTTGTTTGTGTACAAAGAAAACTCATCAATGGGAACAAATTACCTCAGAGTACATAGTTTACTTAAAGCATATTTCATTAGCCAATTGAAAAACAAGGTTCAGCCGAATGTACATCTCAGAGTACATATAGTGTATAATGTATTTGAGGTGCATAAGCTGCAATATATACCTCGCATTTCTTGCAGGTTTAAATCATTGAAACTGACAGAATGCAAAAAAGCGAATGTGAAGAAACAAATTTCACTCCTGACTTGAAACGGGCAGTCACCATAAAAGGCAACTGGTGGTTTTGAAAGGGTCCTCTCAACCATAGAAATATTCATCACTAACTGCGGACACTAGTTCTTTTCCAAAATGTATAGGCCTAACCACCCAAAACACAAATTTCATTACTTTTGCAAAAAATAAAGAGACCTGTTAGGCCTCTCACCTAAGGGACTTTCGTCCGGTATAATATCAAAGTCATAGCAAAAACATTTATTGCTATATTATCCGGAAAGCAAATTCCAGAACAATGGTTCTTTGACCTTAGGATATAGCTCAAGGTCAGCAATTCCAAATAATAACCTTGGTCGTATGGAGGACTGTGAACCTATGAAGTATGAATGTGCTAACTTAAAACGTTCTTGCACATTATTCAGAAAGCAAATTGCACTTTAATGGCCCTCCAAAATCACTGAAGCATGAAAATATGAAAATTAAGCAGACATGGCAGAGACACATCTTAAGTACACTGCCACTAAGTTTGAAGTGAATCTGGTAAACTGTTTTGGAGATGATGTGAAAAATGCGAATTAGCATTTAAATACCCATTGACTTTCACAGTAATCAATAGAAAAGGTGCATTTACTGCTTATGTACATGAATTGAAAAAAAAAAATTTACAAATCAGGAATCCCTAGCAGTGCCACATAGTGAACAACGTAGTTTGGCCCATTTACAAGCAACATTTCCACCAAGCTTTAGCTGAATGCTAACGACTCTGAAGAAGAAGTCGAAAATAGCAAAATCACGCCAACAAATTATGAGGAAATGAAGAAAATTGGCAGTGCTGCTTGGTGAACAAATTAAGATGTAATAGTCATAGGAGTGTTCCTGTGTGATATCAATGCAATTGGGTGAGCAATTTTAAAATGATTTTTTTTTCACATTTGCCCAAAAAGGGAGGAAACAGGAAATTGTCATTTTCATAGTTGATATACGAACAAGAAACTGTCACATGGTTATTGTTAATAATACAGCACCAACAGCAGTAAAAGTTATCGTACGTTTTAAAATCATCATAGCTGCAGCTTAAATAATTAGCTCAATATGACCTTCTGAATAATAGCAAAAAAATACCAGTTGTTTTTTAAGATGTAACCCCTTCTCCCTCGGGATGCCCATAAAATTGACTAGTGATCAAAATGCAGTGGAATTTTAATGCAAGAGACCATTTCAAACACAAAATTTAAAAATGAATGGAATCTGAGATGTGACAGTGGAATGCATTTATTGAAGTGACATGGAAAGACCCATAGAATTCACCAGGCAGTTCCATTATTTCTTTTTGGCCACGCAAGGGTCATATACATTTGCCAAAGTTGTTACCACCACCATTCATTCCGAGAAGGACAAGAGTTTCAAATTAGGTTCAATCATATTTTTTATGTTCAAAACCAAACATGGCTTCTTGTCTTTGTTGTTGCCTATGCAGACAAAAAAGGTAATACACATATTTATAACATCAACAGTGACACTATTTCCCACCAAGGAACACGTGACTGCAGGGATCATACAAAAAACTGACATATGTTCCTTCAGCACACAGAGCCTCGGATGAGTTGTCAGGGAGGAGGTTATGTGATGGCAAGTAGTCAAGAGAACATGATGACTTGAGGCTGATTTGGGCCACATCCATACAACTCTTAATAAAATGAGGTAAACTGATCGACTGCTTTAGCTGTGGACTGATAAACTGCTTCAGCGCTAGACTGATTCAGTTAAATAAATTGTCCTTACCTATGGAAAATAATTCTGCAAGATGGTTCTGGTTGGTTTCCTTCAAAGCTTTGGCAAAGTTGACAAAATCTTGTACAGGCCTGGTTTTGAGATGATCCAGAAGACATTCCACCTGTTTCTGTTGGACTCCGCTTTGCTGTAAATAAATCCTTTACAACTAAGTAATGCTAGTTTCAAAGTGAAAGGAGGTAAAATTTGCTTAGCTTGATTTACAAGACGTGACTACATTAGATATGTAAACACTGATCGATCCTTAAGGTTGGGAGCACTTCCATGTGCCTTACTTCAATATCCATTCATATATATATATATATATATATATATATATATATATATATATATATATATATATATATATATATATATATATATATATATATATATATATATAAGGTCGTGTTTCTCACTTTCCAAGAGGGAGTTTGCAGTTGAAAAGCAAAGACTTGATTGCTTTTTGCTGTCTTAATGTACTTTTAATTTCCTGTTCAGGGAATTGCATTCTATGTTGCTTTTCTTTGGAGGTCATTTTGTTGTATTACATTGTGGGTTAGTCAACAGGCGGCAAAGGATTTCATCTCCTCATTTCTGATAGTGTGTGTGTGTGTCTTAGGGAGTGAATAGGCAATTCATTTTTTCATTTTCCCATTGCGTTGTCCTTGTCAGGGTTGACCCTTTGGGTAAAATAAGTTTAAGGTAGTTAAGTTAAGAACAGCGTTTTATATAGGGTCCCATCTGCTAATGTATCATTGATTTCTCATCCTCTGTGTGTATGACTGCATTTTGGGTTTCCATGACATTTTGTACATAGCTGATTGTGAGGAAACACTATCTACTAGTCTTTCTCTATAGTAGAATTCCTATTTGTTTCAAACCTTTGGTGTGTTCATAGAACAAATGGTCAGACTGAGCTTTCCTTCTTGATTGGCGTGTAAATTTAATTGTAATTGGGCTTTTGTGTTGGGTAAAGACAAGCCGACTCAGTGCAGCATCTTCATATGGTTTCATATAACGTAGGTAACTTTAATAAGCAACAACCATCACAAAAAATCCAATAATAAAAACTGGAAATTTTCCCGATTTATAAACATTGCTGGCCATACCTATTTATAAAAAGAGTGATCCTGCTGCTTTTGAGAATTATAACGCTATTTCTAATCTTCCTGCGATATCGAAACTATTTGAACGAGTCATGTTTGATCAGACTCATCAATATTTCCCAACAAAATATTTCTTATGAATTAATAGACAAAATAATCACTGAATTAAAGAAACGAAACCAAACTATAAATATTTATACAGATCTATCAAAGGCTGTTGATACTTTAGATCATACAATCATATTAGAAAATAAGATATTATGGAGAAAAAGATATTAATCTTAAATTGTTTGAAAGTTATTTCAGTGATGGCAAGCATTATGTAACTCTTAATGATGTGAAGTCTCATATGTTAAAAGTACTGACTGACGTATAACATGGATCCATTTTAGGTCCACTGATGTTTATAACATAATAGTGGCTTCAAATGTACTGAAATTAATTATATATGCAGATGATTCCACCATATATAGTACTTAAAACTTCTTTAGTAAACATTCTTTAATAAGACCAGAGACACTTCCCAAATTATGAACACAGAGCTAGCAAAATTTCATACACGGTAGAAGGCAAACAACCTATCCTTAAATGTCATGAAAACATAATTTATATTTTTCTAGAAGCCATTAAATGAAGTATTTATTTCATCTCTCGAAATAGATATAACAAAAATTGCCTGCGTGGATGAATTCAATTTGGTGGGTTTAACTTTAGATAAAAATATCAACTGGGGAAAAACGTACAGAAGATTTCTACGTAGACTTGCACAAGTTCCTGGGGAAAAACGTACAGAAGATTTCTACGTAGACTTGCACAAGTCCCTAGTGCATGTCCCTCATTTCCCATCCCGCAGTCCCACCCAGAAGTGCCATACATTTTCCCCTCCACAAAGTTAACTGTATAATATTATGCCAAATACACAGGGTCGTGTTATTAAGTAGGCTCTACTGTCATTTTTTAACTGGTCGACACTGCCGTCATGCCGGTTTCAACAGTAGTCCGCTATTGAGTCCAAGTCAGTTCTAATTCCATTACAAGGTTTCATTGTGATGAGGCTAAGTGGTAATTTAAGTGGTCTTTGATGAATGCGTGGTTTTTAGTCACTGACCACTCAAGCGAGACAAAGCTGACTGTCTGCCTTGCAGATCAAGTTCAAGACGCCCTGAATATTTGAGTGGTCTCAATGTGTTGTGCTAATTTAACCCCTAGCACTCTGGGAAGTTGGGAGATCTGGCACAGTCAGCCACTGGGCATTTTTTTGTTTTGTTGCACAACATGTGACATGCTGGCGTTAAGTGCGACAACTTTTTTTTATTTTTGTAATTCATGCAAAATGATCCACATGTCATAAATTTTGTTTTGTAGAGTTAGACCTTTCTCTACATTTTTGTGTGGTTCCTTTGTCAATTAAAACAAAAACGCTTGCCCTACACCCTAACAAAGGGAATATAACCATCTCAATCACGATTTGATCAAAGCGGCTAAGCCTGTGTGAATACAATTGCATGGGTACCGGTCTGCGCATTTTCCTTGATTAGCGTCACAAATGGTGGTTCCTCTTTATTTTCTTTCTAAAGATCGGTTGTGTGTTACAATTGTCATTAAATTATAGTGGTAGAGTTTTTTTGCAGCTGCAGTAAATAGTCGATGAACACACTTTATCGCATTTGCTGACAAACTGTCAACATGACCAACACAAGTGGCTGCGGTATTTTCCCCTAAGCCATGTTTACCTGCAGCTGGCGTATTTTATTTTCTTTCCGTGAAAAAATTGGACCCTCTGCTGTATTGTACGCAAAGACTGGTAGTATCTTATCATTGTGACCAATTTACAGCATGTAATTTTGTTTCTTACTTTAATAAATTGTCCGTAATCGTCATTTGTGTTCCCACAAATGTCACCCATCTTTCGAGCCCGACTTCACAACACGAGGTAGTGAGTACTACCGAACAAAACAGCTGTAGAAAAACGATGCATTTGCGTGGACAGTGAACACCATATGATCGATTCTTGGCCCTTGTCTGACCTAGAATACTCTGGAGAATGGTCTTCAATAGTTTGTGACTAGAATAACAACACATCTATTTGAAATAGAAGCAGTTTTGGTGAGACTTCCCCTAAAATACTTTTGTTTTAGCTAATGGGAGAGCTTGTTGGTAAAAAAGACAATGCTCTGAGCATTCTAATCATTTAAGCAACCTGGCACGTAGACAAAAAAAGATGGAGATCGAGAAGATGAAATCACCCTATTTTTGCGCCGTTTGCAAAGTTACATCATTCAAATTGTCACACACAACAGCTTTATCATTTATTTAAATCATCGTAGAAGGAAAATATTCATTTTAACGAAAAATCGAATATCCATCGGCAAGAACTAACGTTTCTCTCCAATAAAATGTCGTGCTTTCATGTAAATAAGCAACAGCCAACACCAAGAATTTGAGACTGCCTTGAATCGGTCACGTGCTTGACTGCCCATGAATAATTCATATCAGCGACAAACTGGCAAGCTTTACAAGTCTCTCTGGACGCCCTCCGTTATGACCGCTTGCTTCTCTGTGTGATAAAGAACACAGTGCAGACCACCCAGGGCTAATCTGTTATCTGGTTATAGAGACGATCCAAGCCAATTAGCTAGGTTTAGGGGCCTACCTGTATTATAACAGTATAAGGCTACAACGTGTGTGACGGGTTTCATTTAAAGTTTTATTTTGTAATGAATTCAATTTAAATAAAATACGAAAGACAGTCCAGTGAGACTTCAGCAAGTCTAATTTCTACCCAGAAAGTAGGCATGTTCAATAAAGTAAGAAGTTTCCTTTCAATTAAAATTATTTTGATGCTATGTAACTTATTAATATTACCACGTTTAAACTATGGTGTTCTGTCATGGGGAAACAAGTTAGAGAGATATTACCCTACTCAAATACAAGCTGTACGTACCGTAATTAATAGCAGTTTTAATGAGCCTTCAGAACCAATATTTACAAGATTGAAATTATTAAAACTCGAATATGTATACAACGTACAAATTCTAAAATTTTATTACACAGCAACAAACAACAAGTTACCCATATATTGTAAGAGTTTTCCACACTTTTCAAAAACAATCGCACATGATTATAACACAAAGAAAAGGAACAACATATTTATGACTAGGGTTTTTTGCCTGTATACAAATCAATGTATTAGACATCAAAAGGGTTATATTTTGAATGGTACACCAGCTTTGATAAAGGGTATATCAATACACATATACAGAAATGCAATTATATATTATAAAATTGTGCCATACTGATTGGTTGTATATGTATGTTGATTCAATAAAAAAAATCTCTTATAATTGAGCCAGATCATCAGAAAAACTGAACACAGTGTGGAAACTGAAGGAATTCTAAGTGGCATTGTGTTGGCAGAGTTGGCAACACACATAAAGGAAGTATATGCGGTGGAAAACATTGCCCTCGGTTTCAAGTTATCAGATGTGACAAATATGTATTTCTCAAAGCTACAAGCATAAGGTGTTATGGTTGACAATAGAATCCATAGCATGAAACTGAAAGAGCAACTGCTGACAACCTTCTCAGATATAAGGGCACGTAAGGAGGGCCAAGAAATCATGCTTGCTTATAAGGAAGACATTGATGCCTCATTGTCAAAAGCTTGTGAGCATGACTATGCTAATGATGCCATGAGTCTGCCCATATTGTGTGGAGAAATATGTTTGTGGATTGAAAACTTTTCAATGAATCATTTGCAACCCAGTGCCAACAGAAATCTTTCTTTTAAGAGTGAAAGTGAAAGTGATATTGGGAGGTCCTGGCATAAAGGAGTAGACACAAAATGATATAACACCAGGGGCACCATCAATTGTAAAGCTTTTGAAGTTGAACAGTGTCAAACATAGACACGAGGGTACAGACACAGCTGCAATCAGACATCACCTGATACATGAAACACCAGTTCCTGTGTAGGCTGGACTCCTGACGCATTCACACACCCATGAAAGAGAGCTAACACATTTTCTAAACTTGGCTCAATATCTTCTATGACAGAGTTCTTTGCCTCTCATCAGAATTGGGGGATAGTGTTTGTCAACATTTTAATGTAGAGCAAGTGGTTTGCCCCTCAACATTATGTGTTTTCTGCTGCTGTTGACAACATTGACCAGAGTCCAAACTCAACAACATCGAGTGATTCCTTTCAAGGTTCTAGTATTTCTTTGTTGCAATACCGCCATTTTGAGAATGAAAGTACATATCGCGGTCAAACTGTGGTAAGTGGGCAATCAAAGGTTAAATTTGTGGTAGTCTGCCCAGGTATTATACTGAGGTTCCTCCTGTAGGTTCTGATAGTAAAGGGTAACTATTACTCTTTGCACAGCCTCGCCTCTTACCAGATCGGAAGCTTTGTCACATGTGCAGGAAGAATATAAGTGGCTAGAGGGCTGTACAGAGCTTTTGAACGATTCAAACAAGGAAACTGTCGACAACATTTCAAGGGCTGCATACCATGCTTATGTACAGAATGAAAAAGATCCTGATGCCACACCAACAGCATGGATTCTACTCTTCCTACATAGAGCTCACACAGTTTCTATGATTGACATTCAATGGATCTTGTACACAAACCAGTGTCACATCTTACTCCAAGGCCAAAATCTGTCAAAAGACATCACATGGAGGTGGTCTCAGCAATTTGTGGTCATGTGTGTTGAGCTTAATTTTGAAATTGGGGCACCTAAAACTTTTGGTGACTGTATGCTTGGTAGTGAATGAACCCAAGCTTTTTCAGACTGAAATTACATTCACTGCGAAAGCTGACTCTGTTTTTAGCATGCATCACAAGTTTTCTGCTGAAGACAAGCACACCAAATAATGGCATGTGTCATCTATATCCTGCTATATCAAACATATGGATCTTACAGTAGATCCCTGCCAAATGAGAGTCAAAGTTGTCTAAGCTTTGAGGCTAGGTGCAAAAGAGAAATCAAAAGAGTCCCATATTTCAAGCATGGGCTACCATCCTATATCTTGAGCCTTTACACTAACCTTCATATCGTCTATTCAGGGAGCTTTTCTATGTATTTAGATACTTTGACAAACGTAGTCCCCTGGGTTTTTTGCAGTGAACCATACAAATTATGCATGATGGTTGCCTGTGCATTTGCAAGACATGTCTAAGTGTTCAATTAAACAGCCACAAATTGCAGAGAGGTTTAAATCATGACAATTTACTGCACAGAAGATAAATCATTTGTTCTCTGCCATGGCCAAGGATCATGTACATGAGCAAAATAAGATTGCATAAAGGTTGATGGTCGTGCAGTCAGGCTCACAGATGATCCCAGTGCGCTATCGTAGTTCGTGGTCTAAGGCCCAGAGATTGCTGGTGTCCTTAATGAATTTGATAAAGCCCAAACCCTCAAAGACAGAATTATGAATATATCACACCATGATCAGACCCTAAGTGTAATGTCCTTGCTCTTGTGGCATTAATGGATGAGCTAGGTAGCCCTTGCTTGGAATAAAACATAGATTTGCTGGTCCTAGACACAAGGAAAAGACCGATGTTACTGTTCAGAAATGAGGGTCGTTTTTGTGTGTGTTATGGCATAATGACGCGCGTGATTGAAGCTGACATCGTGGGCGTGACGCACGCCAGTGCGCCTCACCCGATGCCAGAGGGACTTTACTCTTTATAAGCCAAGGCCTTATGCAAAAGTTATATTTAAAAGATCCAACTCTGCCAAGTATGGCAAATCCCCCTCCTTGTATTTACTAATTATGACTCAGACCAGTGGAAAGCACCATGGAAAATTCCAAAATTACAGTTATAATTGCGTAGATCCAGTCACACCCAGTTAGATCCTGTTAAAAGTGTGTTTCATTAAACCAGTCAGGACCTTTTTATATTAAAATCTTAAAATATGTTTCTACTTTACTGTACACTGGCTCCCTCTATCAGTTCCTGTGTATATGAAATTTTCCTCCTTCTGTTCACATACCGGGAATGACATATTGAGTGGAACAATTTCACTTACTACTATGACAGAAAGGTTTATATTTTTATATGTACAGCCTTTGCATAAATAGCACAGTTTCATTCTATAATCAGTTTGTTTTTTAATTAATTCAATAAAGAATTAACTCCAATTTGATGAAGCGCATTTTCTTGTTCTTCACAACATACAATTTGTCACTGTCATGTATAATTACTAGATCTGGTGAAGCCATCACAAATCCTGAACTAATTAGTTCATTATCTCCCGACTCATTATCTGGATGCCATACACTAGTAACTTGTTTCGGCGTTAGTAGGTGCGTTTCGGCGATACAAATGCTAGGAAACGCCAAAATCCATTTAGGCCTTTTTGGAGCTCCGCGTAAGCCAGCATTAGTTGGCGTTTGCCAGCGTTAGTCACAGTTTGCCAGCGTTACACATCCTGGCAACCACTGTGAAACGCTGATTGATGACGGCTACCACTGGCAAACACTCTGTAGTCCCCTTAACTAGCAAACTAGCTGGCATACATCTTAAATTTGAATTAGGTTGAACTGGGATGAGAAGGACGCATGGAAACTTGTGCCAGTAGAAAAACTACAAAAACTTGAGAAATTTCTGTTTTTTATGAGACAGATTTCCAAGTAAAAGCCAAATGGAACTGCCCTGATACCACAGATGGGAAAAGCCCATGAGATGGTATAGGTGGTCCTATGGAAAGGCTGACTGCGCATGCCCAGCATCTGATACTCGTCATATCTCCATGCAGAAGGTCTATGACTTTGGTCTATGATGTACATATTATCAGCGGATGAATTGCATACAAGGATGCCTCTGTCAACTGATATTGAAGACAGAGTAGAGAAAGTAGAGAATGTAAGTAGGAACTGTCTCCCTGGAACGTGTGTTGCTGCAGTGGTTGGAAATAATAGACACATCGGCAGTGAGCATTCAGATGAATGTCATGATGTTTTTGTTTAATTCATAAAGATGAACAACCATAACCACAGTTTGATTGGTTAGCCCAGGGACGTGTCATAGATGGACTACCAACAGCGGGGCCCCCTTTGTACCATCTATGTTGCCGCTGCTCAAGTGATCGGGTGTTTGAGCGAGCACCTTCAGTGCTGAACAAACACAACACCATGGTCCGCGCTGGCCGCTGGCAGTCTCGTGGGCCAGGACACGCGATGAAAGGTGAGAAAAATCGCGTCACCGACTGAAATGTGCAAAATTTTTTCACTGTGTTCCACATTTTAAAGTCAAAATTTAGCGTTACGCCGGATTCAGCTACAAGAAATGAAACCACCATCATGATCCTACCGGCATACACTATTCATCTAAAACTACATTTTTTATTGCTGATTACGGCGTGAGGAGTTATTACGCACGCAATTTGTCTAACTTTGCATCATTTTGGACAGATAAAATGCAAAAACTAGCCCTTTTATCGGCCGATTTCAACGAAAAACACATCGATGGACTCGCACGGTTCTGATTCAAACGATGAGACTGGTTGCGCATGCATAAAACTCTCCGTTTTTGAACTTGGTACAATAGCACACCCGATGTAAGCCTGATGTATGTAACCCGATACAACCGAACATAGATGGAACAACAAATGGACTGAGCAGGGGGGATTAACTTGAGCGGCGCTATTGGATACACTTTGAAGTCGTCACGCCCAGTTGACCACTAAAGGGATTAGCGCTCCCGTTGGTAGTCCATCTTTAACACGTCCCTGTCAGCCTCTTGAAATTTACCTAAAAGATATCCCAATTGGAAGGTAACAATTCACAAAGTTTCAGAGATCTGTTTCTGGGCTTGGATATTCGCGACACTGATGACAGGTTTTGCATTAAAGTCTAACACAAAATAGATGAGTTTAACTTTGAAGTAGTTCCCTATCCTTTCCCAGACAGTAATATTTTGGAAGCTAGTGGATATAAAATATATTTGTCACAAATTTTTAGATATGGTCGTATTTGTTCTAAACTTCCAGACTTTGCGTCTCGAAGCAAATTTATTAACAATAAACTTGAGTCAAGAGGATTCTAATATGCACTTTTGATCAAATACAAATTTTGCTGTAAATAGCCAGAGATGGTTAGACAGTTTGGCTTCAGTAATATTAGAGATTTTATACTTGCTTGTTATTTAATTTTATCGTTTGGCATCATTCTGCTTTAATATTTACCTTTCAGACACATTAGGTTAGCTTGTTTTCTGTTAAGTTAAACAGGGGCTATCAGTTGCAAGCAGTGGCCCATGACAGCCACAAGCTTGCCTATATTGTACTTGATATCTGGTTAAGAAAAAATATATTTTGATTGTATTTTCTTCACTTAAATACAAATGACTTTCTTTCGTTTCTGATTTGCCTTACATATTTTGCTGTTAATATCCAAAGATTATTAGAAAGTTTGGCTGCAATAATTTGTACAGATTTTAGACTTGTCTGTTTTGCTTTTCAATTCACTTTACGACATTTTAAGTTTACATTTTCTCTGTCAGGTTAAACACCCAGGGAGTATCGGTAGCAAGCAGTGGCACACGACAGGTAAACGTTTGCCTAAAAGTACTTCAAATCTGGTTAAGATAAATTAGGATTTGATAACATGTTCTTAATTTAAATACTAAGGACTTTCATACTTTTCTGACATGACTGAGTACACCTTTACTCAATATAGAAAATTACTGAAATTTGATATTATTTACTCAAACGTCACAAACCTGACCCAATATGTTGTAACTTTGACTAAGAGTTTGCAGCGAAATAGAGCTTTATTGTTTGGACACTTTCAAAGTGAAAGTAGGGGTCATCACTGGGTTTGTTTTACATTTCTGGTGCAGGGTGTCCATTGTTGCAGTACTTATTATAATTACCCTCTAACATAATGCCCCAGTTTGTTCTACTTCAGTTATAAATTGGCAGGTGGTTTAACTAAATTGCGCTACCAGCTAGAAGGGGTAAATACTGGTTCAGGGGCAAGTCTAATTGTTCATATTTGAGCTAGAACTATACAAATTTAGTAATTATGTTTGGTTTTTACAGGTATTCTTCCTTCATAACGAGGCTCTGGTTTATAAGCAAAACTTAATTTCTTTAGCTAATTTATCATTAGCCACATTCATGTTTATCAATTATTATGTGAGTTGTCTTTGCTGAATATTTAGCTTAGACAAGGAGTCACTTCACAGAGACACATGTACGGATAGGGGCTCTGAAACATGGTGTGAGTAGTTACCTGCTGAAGATCCTTTAATTTATTTGGGCTAATACAGGCGTTGTCAAAATTCTACAAAAAGACGTGCGCAATATGGACAATAGTACTTCTATATGTAAATGGGTAGGACAGTAACAGGTTAGCTTATGGAGAGTAAAGAGTTTGGAGTGCGGAATAGGGTTACGACTACTAGGAAGTGGTTATGGGCAAAAAGACTCAAATACAAGAAGGGGAACACCATATATATATATATATATATATATATATATATATATTAATGATAATAATGAAAAAAGAGTTCCTGTAGTCTAAGAAGAATGACTTTATAAACTTTGAATACTGTACATCTGTCAGCATATGTATGTCTCATATGACTGTCTGTAATGCCGATTAAATGTATTAAACGGTGCAAAAAGCTATTAGTGAGTGCAGTAAAATACCATATTTTGTACCTTCAAGTTATGACAGAAGCACTTAAAGCACAATGCCCTCAACTTCACACGATACGGTTCTTATGTAGGTCTGTGTAATGCGTAAATATCAAGTTTGTGTCACTAATACCCAATATAATTTGCACGTGTTGAAGTTGCACCTTGTATTGTGTTTTGCTGCATCGAATGGTTGATATCGCAGGTCTGGCTATTTGCAGAGTCCTGATATACTTCATAATAGTTGGACTTTAAGTAGAAAATTTTGTGTGCAAGATTTGCATGTTCTATTGTACTTTCCTGTGGAGATATTAGTGCTTGAAATATCATTCGTGAATGAACAAAATAGGAAATTGTCACTTTCATACCTTGATAAAAGAATAACTTTGGTATCTAGTTTCAGTTATCAAAACAGCACCATCAACAGTACAATTTACATAATTCCTGACAATATCATAGGTATATCTCCAAAATGTAGCTTGATCTGACGTTCTGAATTATGGCACAGAATTGAAAGCCATTTTTAAAGAAGAACCTGCATTCTTCTGAAGCCCATAAAAATGAGCCAATGATGAAAATGCAGTGAAACTTTGAATTTTTATATCAAAGACCCGCTTCAACACGACATTTAGACATGAAAAAAATAGCAGATGAGGGGGTCGAATGCAAGTGACATGGAATGACCATGTAGTATTATTTCATTTGATAATGGTATTATATTTTAGGAATACATGCCCTATCATGCTCCCTCACCAAATGTGAGAATGGCATGTATCTAAAAACTTGGATGACCTTTAGGTAAATACAGTGAGTCAAAAGAAGCCCAGACCAAATAGTTTGATATTAAAAGTCTCCTCCAAATGTGCTATCACTCTTGTTACAATGCCCACCTTTTGAATATTAGCCTAACTCAACAAAGAACGGCAACTGTGATATAACGTTAACATTAACAATATATTAACAATAAAATTTGTACAAAGTAGGTAAACTTGTCTTTGCTGGTTATAACAATGGCTAAATAGTCTTAGCTAAATCCTAATCCCTGGTGAGATTATCCACAGGTACTTCCCTCCCACGGTTCCAAGTCCTATGACAAGTGCCTGATGATCTGGTACAAATCCCACAGAGGTACGGTTTGGGTCCAATGTGGTACTAAAAGGTGTGGTGCTGATCCAATCCTAGAGAGGTACGGTTTGGTTCCAATACTGTACAATACACCAGTCCACTCAAAGATAATGTTCACACTCTACAGGTTCAAAGTGTAAATGGGTAGCACCACATATACAAGTCCACTGAAGACAATGTCAACACTCCCATGTACAATGTAAACAATGGCTCACAGTATCAATGGCTTAATGACAACAAACAGCTTCTGTCAGATTCTTTAGAATCTCTCTACTTCTCTCCAGTCAGGAAAATATCTGCTTAATATCTTGACACAGAAATATCACCATTGTTCCAGAATGTTCCAAATAGTCACCCATCTCAGTGCATTGAGACCTGCCTGAATCAACTTTTATAAATGTAGGTCACCATCTAGCTCATTCTACCTGTTTACCAGTTACATGTGAGTCACCCACAAACCAGGCTAACTCAGTGGCTCTGCAGTGACCCTGCAAAGTTTTCATTGAAGTCAATGACCCAGCACACACACAATGAATACAGTGACCTCTATAAATGAAAACAAACAGCCATACACATTTTCATAGCAATTCTGCTTTACCAAAAGTGAGTATTTATTGCATGAAAGAAAAAAAAACCATGCATGATCTTAAGATAAATACCATTGGTTAAAGGTAGTCTGATCAAATATTTTGGTAGTGGGTGTTGTATGTAAACGTGGTATGTACTTACCTGAATTTTGTTTTTTACCTGGACATCTACAATCTTGTATTGGAGAAGATAATTGTACAATCCATCTTCAATATTCATATCTTCCACCAGTGTTACGCGATGATTTTGTAGTACCTCCAAATAAGGCTGCCTGTCTGAAATATATATTTAAGTTTATACCTTTTTGTTTTTCGTTTTGACTTGAATTTCATATAAAAATCTAGGTTCTGAGTTAATTTTATTACCCAATGTGAGGCCCATCACTAGTTTTTCCTGAAGAGCGGTATATATGTCAAAATAATAGTACTGCAGGTGAGCACATGGTGACGGAAGGTATGGGAAGGGGCCTGGGTAGAGGGCAAGAATTTTCTTGAAAACTTATAACCAAACACACTGCCCTCTGGCTGGTGATCGGGTTAAGCCTTTGTCATTTATTCAAGCCGATGTCAAGCGCAAATTTGACTCTTGTTACCTGAGTATACCATTCATTCTAAGTTATTCTTGCAATGCTATTTCATATTAAATAATTTAAATGGTACATATACATAGGTCCCTCTGAAATACTGAAACTAAACTCACATTCTCCTATTTTGCAAATTTTAATTGAAGTAATTTATGGTGCAATAGCAGGTATGCCTCAATAAAAATAAACCTCCTAATCTTTTCCAGCTCGAGTTATCTGGTGATAAACTATGATTTTTAATTTTTGTTTGTTTGTTTGTTTTTTTAACGTCAATTTGCCGTCAATAGAGAATGTTCGGATACATATTGAGACGAAAGTAGATCAATCATTTCTCTTTCATGTTCTAAATTAAGTTGTAAATACGGCATCTAAACCATGATAGCAACTTTTGTGAGTATGTAAAATCTTGATGTACAACATTCATTTTCTCATATTTAGTATGACTAATCAGTCGTCACAAATATTGGTACCCCTATGGTGTATCTAAATCTTGCTTTTGTTAGAAACTGCACTAGATATGACGGCTGCAATGAATTTTAATTTGACATATATTTCAGTATGTTTTTTCCACGCCTAGTTATGTTCCTTTCATGAGATTGTTGACGTTTTTGACTAAGATAACTCCACCTGATCCTGACAATACAGGCGGTCGTCTCTCTGTGGTCCTGACCTTGCGAATTGCAAAATCCAAAATTTGAATATTCCTTTTATGTCTACTGTCACAACAGGCAATATCGAAGATTTCTTTTGTGTCTATTACAGGTACAGTTGAACTGATCACGATCTTGACATTCAGACACATGGTATTTTAATCAACATGGCCATACTGGCTGCCCCGAATGAGTCTGGTATCACTTCCTCCAAAGCAAACAAGCTAAAACCATATTTGGGTCCCAGGCTTTCCCTTGACAGAGGAAGGTGTTTCTGGTGGGCGGTGTGGGTTCAAGCTGATCGCCCCAGAAATGGGCCGCTACATGATTATGAACATAGTTAGAAGTTTTTCAGGCGGGAATCTCATTGTTGTATATGTATCCATACTAATCCCTTCACAGTAAATTTTGTGCCATCATTCTTGGCAGTACATACATGAAAGGCAGGATTTTACTCGGTACTTATATAGAAATGTCTGCTTTCAAAAGTCTCCTGTCAACATTGTACTGAACAGTGCCACTCAATGCAGACAGGACCACAGAGGATAGGGTAGTAGACTCATTGAGGTTTTTAGTGCCTAATAGGAAAGACACTAGCCCGTCCTCAGAATACAATCTGGCCAATTTTTAACACGTGTATTTTAATATAAACATCGCACAGCTATTTCTTAATGTCTAATGCTTGTGGTATATCATGTACTTTTTCCTGCAACCGGCAATGGGGGATGAATACAATTATTATTATTATTATTATTATTATTATTATTATTATTATTATTATTATTATTATTATTATTATTATTATTATTATTATTATTATTATTGCTGTTGTTTTTGTTGTTGTTGTTGTTGCTGTACTTTTTCCTGCAACCGGCAATGGGGGATGAATACAATTATTATTATTATTATTATTATTATTATTATTATTATTATTATTATTATTATTATTATTGCTGTTGTTTTTGTTGTTGTTGTTGTTGCTGTTGTTGTATATACACAGGTGTTGTAGGGTAAAATGCGTTTGTGTGCAATTTTCTCTCTTTCTTGAAAAATATTCAAGATAAAGTGGCCAAATTTGTGCTTTATGATATGAATACACCTATGTGCAGAACACATCAGGAATTTTCCATTACTGCATCTATTTTTACAATCCTGATACAAAAATTGCAAAATGGCAAATTTGGTCAAAACTGATAACATTGCTGGACTCTACCTTTTTGACATATATTTAAAAAAGAACTGTTCCTTTCTTAGAATATCTTTGATATATTTTTGATCTAAAGAAATGAGAATAACTCAGTTTTATTTGATGAAAATTAAAAAAAAGTTTTAGACTACACATGCACATGAACTGGACATTGTGGTAGAAATACTGTCTGTGATCAAGATTCAGAGGTTAACATGGTCCATTGAATGCGATGTTAGCATTAACTGTTTTAGGGTCACACCTTGGACTGGGTCAACAGCTTCCCGCAGCACAGTGCACCAAAAGCGCGCCCAGAAAAGCCGCTGACCTTAGGCTATACTAGTCTGTGGACCGCCAGGCACGCGGGTACTAGAATGAAAGTTTTCTTTTTTACAGGGAACACAAATCAAGCATCCTCATGATAACTCACAGTAGTTTGCGTTAAGTAGTTCGACTTAAGTCGCAGTTGGCTTCAGGGTGTTGAAAAGTATTTTTTTTTAGTTTCTTTGGTTTATATTGGGAACAGCACTACTAAGTTTGAACAACTGGAGGACAATGTATGTGTGTACCAAATTGTCCCAAAATCGCAAAGGAACAAAATTATTTAAAACTTGTTGGACTACGTACCAATGGGCGCCACCACCTGATCATCACTCTGTTTCGTTTGGAATGTTTTTTCCTGTAAAAAAAAAACATGTGGGTACAGTTAGATATTGATAGTAAGAGTAGCAGAAATCACAACATATGCTGCTTTAAATAAGCACATAGTATGCTGTAGGATGTTATTCTTGTGTGTGTGTGTCTGTGTGTGCGTGTGTGTGAATCTGCAGCACCAGTTTCCGTCTACGCATTTACAAAAGAGTATAATATATGTAATTGTCGCAGCTGTCTTTGTTTACACATCCAGAGGATCCAGGCACATCTTCAAAAAAAGAAATGCATTGACCGGAGGTACATTTCTAACACATTCCAGAAAAAAAAAACACTCCAACAAGTTTGAGAGCGAAATAAAAAAAAAAAAAAACAATAATCGCAAAACCAGACAAAATTGACAAAAGGAATATCAAAACAAGAGAACAGTGTAACACACGTCTAGATTTAAGCTTAATGATAAAAAAGGTAGAAATAAGCATTTTATAGGTAAACCTTGAGCCAAGTTTCAAGTTTTTCATAGGCATAGGTAACGTGGTTTTCGATGACAGGTCAAAAGTCAAAAAAGCACGGGATTTCTTTTAAAAATTGAAAAAGAAATCCCGGTGTCACTTTTTTCAATAAATGAACGTCTATAGGGGTGCCAAGAAGTGATCCTTGAAATTTAAAGCCATTGGCAAAGCGGTTTGAATAGAATTATTTTTAGGATATTACCATAACATGAATAACAACGTTCACGAGGAACGGAACTGTGATAGTGCAGGGCATATCTAACCTTGGGTACACAGGCTGAAGTGATCCTGTGACTTTCGTGATAATATCAAGGTCACCAATTTTGAAAACTATCATCAACTTTCGTAACATTAAAATTCTTAGCAACAGAGGTTTGGAGTCGGTTTTTTAATGAAAAGTCACGGAATCCACTTTCATCAATATATTAGCCCACAAAAGCACTGTGACTTGTCAAGTTGATTAAAGATTAAAATAAACAAAACATTGGAGACCGATAGGCACTTTCCTTCCAGTGCAGATAGTAACAATACGCCTGTTATCCACCGTCACCATGATGTACGGCAGTATGTGACATTTACAACTACTGTTTTGCTCAACTTAATCTGATATTGGCTATGCTTACATGTACTCATACCCTAAACATAAGGAGACATAGGAAGATTGAGTCTAAGTATATGCCTCACAAGTATGTGAAATTTGCAACTACTGTTTTGCTCAACTATATCTGAAATTGGCTATGCTTACATGTACTCATACCCTAAACATACGGAGACATAGAAAAGAAGATTGAGTCTAGGTACATGCCTCACAAGTAAGAAGAAAATCCAACTTTTAACTTTAAGGGAGTCGAAAATGCCAAAAACACCTAAACCTTCATTCAAAGAGTTAAAAGGAACAGGGTATAACTGTTGCAGGTGTTTCCAGAGGCAAACCTGTGGAATTTCTAGACAATTAGCGAAGCATTTTTAGATAATAATATCTCAATTTTACCAAAAAGTCAACACGAAAGTTCTAAAAAAATCATT
Source organism: Hermodice carunculata (assembly GCA_964020975.1). Taxonomy (NCBI): domain Eukaryota; kingdom Metazoa; phylum Annelida; class Polychaeta; order Eunicida; family Amphinomidae; genus Hermodice; species Hermodice carunculata. The sequence continues at coordinate 7,632,463 of OZ026621.1, read as the reverse complement.
GGTTTGTTACCATTTAAACCAATTTGCTAAAGTTGTTGCTTTCTATTGTTTTATAATGCATTCAGACGATAGCTTTGATGGCAAAATCGATAAAAATGAGAGAGAGAGAGAGAGAGAGAGAGAGAGAGAGAGAGAGAGAGAGAGAGAGAGAGAGAGAGAGAGAGAGAGAGAGAGAGAGAGAGAGAGAGAGAGAGAGAGAGAGAGAGAGAGAGAGAGAGAGAGAGAGAGAGAGAGAGGACCTTGGAACTCGTTATAACAGGACTGGACAGCGGATCAATCATACAGTAGTATCACACCCTTATGCGTCAATATCATTGTCAAAAATCAGTCCATCACATTTAAATCACCAATGTAACAAGATGACTTCAAAACTCACGACAAAATATATAAGTCATTGAATATCTAAGAAGGATAAGCTGTCATGTGACAACATTAAAATATTCACTGTCATGAAGAATAGAAGAGGACAACAGTTTTCAAAAATGTCATAGAAACTCACCGGAAATTCGGACAATAAAGAACGGTCCGTCGTCGTAGTCCTTTTACTCATGACTGAAGCAAGGTCGAAATCAAGTAGTTCAGTATTGAAATACCTGCAACGTTGTGATATTTTTATGTCAGTGAATGAACATGGACTGCAGTATGAAGGAGAACATCTCTCTGCTGACTTGAAACAGTTACCAGGAAAAGTAAGTAGTAGTTTAAATCGATTTGATGTTAACAACTCGCAACTTTGAGAAATATCTGGCCTCATACATGCATTGTATAAAATGTCTGTTACAATTGTTAGGTGTACATATTTACAACTTGATTTATATAAAATTTCAAATACACATGATACCTACATTGTAATAATATTTAAAAGGAAGAAAACCCTTGCCAGATGAACATGACTGTTCCTTGATATATGTTATTGTGGTGAGTATTTAGTATCGTGGTATGTGATCAGCAGCTCAGAACAGTGACAAATGGATGTGAACTGTATTTAGTACTTGTGGACTGTAGTCATAACCCGGGTAATCTCTAGAGCTAAATATACACTTTGTTATTGCAACTTTATACTGATTGGCTTCAAACTTATTTTGGTTTCGACCATAAACATAAAACTATTAAAAACACCACATTTGGTGAAAAGGTACATCCCTATATTAACCCTTTTTTGCAGATATGAGGACAACAACTATACTCGACAGAAAACAATACACAATCAGCCATATGGGTGCTTGGCAACCATGGGGCAATTCCAAAAAAAAGTCCATTGCAGTGGACGGGAACACATTGTTTAAATCCCCTTCTAAAATATCTAAATTGCACGTCAGATCGCCTCCATTCATTCAGAAATGTCTGACAACCAACACATTACGTGAAAGGCCAGAGAATGGTGTAATATAACCTTGAATTACGGAATATATTTAAAAAATGATATAAAATTGTGCAATCGCAAGAGGTACATTACAGTTTTAAGTGAGAAAGAGGCACAGTTTTAAATAATCGTCTGATTTTAGCATGTTCAACAGTACACAGTGGACAAGGAAGGAAGTTCCATGCTGTGCCCCACTAACACCTGGGACTTATTCAAAATCCAGAATTAAGGAGATGCAAGTTCAACCAATGCCAGTTTGTTCTTTAAACCTTCGATACTACTTAACACTTAAAATGCATCCCCTGTGAGTGGATGGATTATTTTGGCATGGTCGGTTTCTTCGCTAATTTGGTGAACGTTCAATAGTTCAGCATCTTTGTGCCAAAATAAAACATTCTATATGACATTTTAATCAATATTACCATATATGCACTGTATTGCTCTTACATATTTGTACTGCAGTACCAGTTTCTGACACCTGAATTGAATGTTCTTTTGTTAAGTACTTTATTACTTTCACAAATAGGGCATGGTTACGACATAACTAAGTCAAAGTGAGTCTAAAGGTATATCATATTTTATCTTTCTGCACATTTTTACTCACAATATCTGTCAAAATATAGGTAAACCACTAGTATGATAAGCAACCCAGATTTTCATGAATCCAACAATGCCACTAAATTGCATCAAGTTCCACTAAGAAGAGGACTGTAACAGTCCCGTGATCAGCAAGCATGTGCATATACACATGATATTTTTTTTAAATTGGCCCCCCAAAAAACAACCAAACTCACAACAGAAATTAAAATCAATGGAGCATAACCATATGAACAAATCTGGTGGAGACTCACCAGAGGTACATTGCCACTAAGCTTGAAATGAATCTGGCAGACGGTTTTGGTAATAAGTCAAAAATGTGAATAAGCATTAGTATGCCCATTCACTTATAGTAATCAATATGGGAACGGTGCACTAACGGATAAGTACTCAAATTGAAAAAAAAAAATGAAAAAGGTTAAAGAAATCCACAGCAGTTCCATCTAGTGAAACCTTTGACGCTTCCACAAGAAACAAATCCACGAAAGTTCAGCCTAATTTGAGTGACGGTTCTGGAGAAGGGGTCAAAAATGGCAAAAACACAAAAACACACACAAAAATAGATTAACATTGCAGGGCCCCGGGTGAATAAATTAGTATCAAGGTGCCCCTGGAAGTGTGCCACTGTGATATCGAAGCAGTCGGGTGAGCGATTTCGGAGAAGACGATTTTTTAAGATTCGCCCCCCCCAAAAAAGCGCAAAAAAACATAAAAAAATTCCCTAAATCATTACAGTGTGACCATTCGAAACAAAAAATGGTAGAAACCCACCCGAGATACATTGCCACCAAGCGTGACAGTTTGGAAAACTTGCCAGAGTAACTTGCCACCCAGAGTATATTGCCGCCAGGCTTAAAGTGAATCTGGCTGACAATTTTGGAGAAATTGATTCTTGACGACAGACGACAATGAACGAAGGACTATAAGATGAGCTCAGCTACTGATAATTCGGCTGAGCTAAAAATGAAAAAAATGAAAAAAACGCGGGGCCACCTGGTGATCAAAATTAAGAAGTAAGAGTTCCTAGCAATGTCCCTGTGTCAAAGCAATTGGGTGAGCGGTTACAGAGAAAAGGATTTTTTTTTTATGATTTGCCCAAACAAAACAAAAAAAAAAAAAAAAACAATATCATTAAAATGCCAAATTCCTCGGGGCATGACCATTTGAACAAGCCTGGTAGAGAGTCACCCAGCGTACATTGCCGCTAAGTTTGAAGTAAATCTGGCTGATGGTTTCAGAAAAGTCGAAACGTGAATTAGTGTTAGAATGCTCATTAACGTACATAGTAATCATTAGGATAGGTGCATTTACCGATAAGTACCCAAATTGAATGAAAATCATTAAAAGTCTGGAATTCATAGCAGTGCAACTTAGTGAAAAACTTTGTTTGTCCCTTGCCGCAAGGAACAAATCCACTGAGTTTCAGTTTAACCTGAGTGACAGTTCTGGAAAAGAAGTCGAAAATAGGAAAAACAGGTACACACACACACAAACAAACAAAAAAATAAAATTAAATTTGAAAACAAAAAAAAAAACACAAAAAAAGAAAAAGAAAACAAAAAACCAGAAACAGAAAACAACAACAACAACAAAAAAAGAAGAAAAATATTGCAGCGCCACCTAATGATCAAATTGAGAACTAGAAGTACCTGGACGTGTTCGTGTGTGGTATCAAGGTCAAATAGCCAGTTAGAATATATAAGGTATCTTGTGAAAGCTCTGCGCCCAACGGTTCTTGAGTTTGGTCCACTAACTTTTAGGACTTTTAAAGTATAAGAACATCTGTCGTCGTCAATGTTGATCGCACCACCTCAAGTATTATGTAATATTACATTAAAAATTTTAAAATGTTGTGACCAATCCAGCTCGACTTTCGAATGTCAGCAGATGAGCTTAAAGAATGGTCCTTCATCCATCGTCCATCATCCCCTGCTTGTCCGTCATCCATCTGTCGTCCATCAGCAATTCACATTTTCGACTTCTCCTCTGAAACCGTCATGCAGATTGACTTTAATTGTGGTAGGTATCTACCAAGTTTGTTCAAATGGTCACGCTCCAGTTATTTTTGGATTGTTTATGAATTTCTTGGCTGTTTTTCTCAATTCTTTTTTACTCTTACTTTTATCATGGACAGGTTGGTTTAGGAGGTGTATACAATAATGTAATCAGTATATAACGTAACTTCATTAAGATTTGGTGTCGCATTTCGGGAAAATAGGTACAATGATGCAGACTTGAAAACCAATGGGTACCGTCGATCTGGTTAATATTGTAGAGCAAAGTGATGACAGTAATTTGCCGACAGTGTCCCCTTTACCATATGCCGGATGCCCAAGGTCTCATACGGATGAACAATCTTTTTGAGATAATTTATCATGTCCTTCACCTGATTGCGCGTAAAAGGAACTTTTATCCTTTTATGGATACTATCTTGATAAATCTATTAAACATTGCCAAATATACTCACATGAGTGGAAGTCATGTAACATTGTTCACTAGCACCCATGACATTAAACTGAAAAAGTACCAAAGTGTATGTGCTGAAAGAGTTCGGGACTTTTTTTGTTCCTTTTCAACGTTTTGCAAAATCCTGTCGTGTTTTGAGATTGTTACAAAGTACTGATAGTATTGAAACTAATACAACAGACACAATCAATTAACTACCTAAGGAACAGCTAACCCCTTTACACCACTTGTGCAGTTTATCTTCTTCAGGTCGCCATTGCAAAGGACTTTGACCTGATCACTTTATTTTAGGATATTCAAACACCCCCCAAAAAACATAATTATTGTTTTACACGGAGTCCAAGGAAAGAACAACCTTTGAATGTTTGTCATAAATAAAAATTAAATATTTGCGAGAGATCAATATTTGCAATGTTATGTTTAATACACAACCCGATCAATACTTGTATTCTTGTTGGCTACTGGTGAGTATTTTATCTGGTCAATATCTAGATCAATATCTTGCTAGTCAACAGAAGATTGTGGTACATTGGTGAGTCTATTTCCAAACAGATGCAATTCGATCATCAAGGAGTATCTGTTGATCTTTGCATTTCCCTTTTTCGCGGGTTTGGCCTTTGCGTGCAGTTTATGTATGAGTTTTCTTTCTTTATTTGTTTCTTTGACAGTTTTTCTTCACGCCCAAAAAGCTAAGTCTTAACGACGTTTGATCCGTTTAATCATCATCATCTTGAAGTTAAATCAGATAGAGGGTAAGTCTAGTAGTAACAGCAGTAGCATTGATGATAGTAGTAGGAGGAGTATTTGGTGATGGTGGTGGTGATGGTGATGATGCTATGATGATGATGATGATGATGATGATGATGATGATGATGATGATGATGATGATGATGATGATGATGATGATGATGATGATGCAAATTTTGTCCAATACACAAAATTGAAGTGTGGATTAAAGATGAATACCTTCACTGCTATTTTACATAGAGGTGTCATTCCATCTTTAATTTACATGATTGTGCTTTACGTTTACAGACCTTGCAGTCAGGACTGAAAGGAGTTAAAAAGGGCTGTGGATATGTCCTCACTCCTTTACTTGGGTTGTGTGACGACTGTTATCCTTTATCACCTATTTACATCACATTTTGCTGTATTTATCAGCTTGTCCTGGCCTGAAGAGGGGTCATCCACGTGCTGCATATGACCACTACTGGCGACTTTTGTATATGTCTTACTGGAGTCACACATGACACACGCCTCCTTGGATTTTTTAACAACACGGTTCCATGCCTCATAGTACGGTGGTGATGCTCTAATTGCTCTATGTCATGCTGACGGAATACCAATAGCCTCGACCCGATGCCCTCAATTGGACAACTCATAATGTGCACCAGACTATATCTTACTTTTATATGTAAAGAATGGACGTCCTAGTGGAAATGTACCTCAGGACAGGTAATGACGGTCTATCAGCCCTTCACGCCAAAGTAAGGCTCATGCCCGTTCATTATATTCTGATTGTTACTGGACCCATCATTACTTCCCTGAACATTCTGTGTTTCCTTTATTTCAAACCATGTCACATCAAAGTTTGAATGTAAAGGGGGCGGGGTGATATGTAATTAACTGCCCTCTAAGCAAGTTTAATTCAGCTTAATTTTGTTTTCTTTTAGTTTCTGAATAGATTATGCTTATGATTTGGTGATTTGGCCTTGAGTCAGATTATCATTTGGTATTTTATATAGATTTAGACATCTTAATTGTTCATTAGTAATGTACTGACATCATTTAACATCATGTATAAGCTCTGTGATGACGCAGTGGTCAAGGGCCACCTCCCCCATGTCATTAGCACGAATGATTGACAGCACAGATGTATACACAATATTTTATTGCAGATAAGGCCCTATGACTATGTGGGTCATTGCGCGTACATATATTCCAAGGTCACACCCTCCCTCCCCCCCCCCCTGCGTATATTAGCACATATGCCTGGCTGATTGAACGTTACGAGCGCCTGTGAATTCAACCATGCAATGTTTGTAACTTGGTCAACTGTAAGGAACACAATGACGCACAAGACTGGTTTCGACCGGGCAAGACCAGACCAGGAAGTAAAACAGACAAGGGCGTACTTGAACGCCTAAAGTACACAACATGGTTGCCCACCCAACTGGCAGTACCCATGTATATCACAATTATAATCATAGCTCCCGTTGTCTGCTGTTGTGTTCAGGCTTTCAGTGTTCGCAATCAGAATATTTACTGCATTTGGCTTTGAAGTGAACTATAAAGGTACAACATACAAGTAAACAAACAGCAAACATACAAATTAATTGTCCATTATTTTACATCTTGGCGCTGCCTGCAGATCTTGCAACTTTGTAGCAGCATCAGCATTTCGTGATAAACAGACATGAAAGCACATACGTTTGGATCAACATTTTCTTTTGGTCTGATGTTGATCAGTTTGCAAAATATGCATAGGGGCCTATTAAATAAGGATACGTGTCTTTTTCTCTCCAATTCAATTCGATCTGTTTATTTAAACACATCAACATAGCACAGCACTCCAAAACACCTCCATTGCTGACCCTCACCAAATATACAGGAAATGGCCGTACACTGACAGTTCCCAAAAATAATCTGCACATACCGTCATACCATCATCCAAATTCCAGAGGAAATTCATCCATAACTTGCGCTTCCATCAATCAAATCCCCCTCATTACATGTCAATGGCAATGGATACTATGATGTTTGATATACAATGCAGCCCATGACATACTTGTCCTTCTGGTCATGCGCAAATATAAGACTGCAACACGCCTGCGTGTAGGGGAGCAACGTTATAATATACATCAAGGCAAAGTATAAAACTTTACAAAAAAAAACTTGGCATTTAGTTACAAATGTTTAACATAATGAAAATGGACAGACTCAATTGCTGGATGTATAGTCGCCGACCACCACATTAATGTTTTTATGTCTGTGTGCTAATACAGACATATTTTTTTTCTAAGAATTATGTCTGTGTACCAACACAGACATATTGTTTTTCTTTCTTTCTTTCTTTCTTTCTTTCTTTCTTTCTTTCTTTCTTTCTTTCTTTCTTTCTTTCTTTCTTTCATTCTCTACAGGCAAATTTGTCCAACATTTCATTTGAAAAGTATTACATATAGAAACTCCAAACTTGGCACAGTTATACTTCTACAAAAAGTGTTTGGCCTTTTTATAATGAGAGGTCATGCGTTTGAAAATTATGCAAATGAGGGCTGATTAAAGTTTTAAATCTTCAATATCTTATATACTATAGTAGATGTGGTTCCGAGTGTACAGGAGTTCGAACATAGCAAGGTAAAGGTCATCTCAAATGTCAACGTCAAGTCTAGGTCAAAGGTCATGTTAAGATTTAAGGTCAATTTTAAGCCAAAATGTCATTTTTGAGGTCAAAGTTCACTTCAGGTAGAGGTCATCTCAAGGTCAAAGGTCATTTCAAGATCAAAGGCCACTTTCGCTGGTGGCTTTCTTCTAGCCATAACTTGCTTATTAACTCTTCTAGCAATTTTTATCCAATTTGATCATGTTGGGCTCAAATTGTAGCTATTGTAATCCTGTACATTTTTGAAATTTACATGTGACCTCTAAAGGTTGAAGGTCAAGGTCATTTGGACCTTTGAAAGTTTCCTGCAGTCATAACTTGGCCAATTTTTATCGAATTCTAATCATGTTTGACTCCAATTGTAGGTATTGCAACACTGCACATTTTCATAAGACGTGTAAGCTCAAAAGGGTAAAAGATCAAGGTCATTTGGCCCTTTGAAAGTTTCATCAAGTCATTGCTCGGCCGATTTCGTGTTGGACTTAAATAGTGGGTATTGTAGCACTGTACATTTTTGCAATTTACATGTGACCTGTAAAGGCCAAGGTCATTTGGACTTTGAATTTTCATCCAGCCATACGCCTAATGAAATGTGAAGTATTAAAGGACAAAATTGTAGCATTTAATATTTACAAGTTTTGAAAGCACACAGACAGATTTGCTTTGAAGCAAATCTTCTTTTCTAGTTTTCTTTGTTTTATCTATACTTTGTTATCTATGAGACCTGTACATAAAGCTTTTCCCAGTCATAGCTCAGACTACATCCAGAAATCTTTATAGGATGTGATTTCGAGAAATATACACAGGGCATCAGATATGCAGACCACAGTTTTTTAATTTAATCATGTACATTGTGTTACATTATGTATCACCAATTGTAGACAGTAAATGAACAATACTGTCACTTCCTGTTTATGCTAATCAAGCTCTATCCACGGGCGGGGGGGGGGGCACAGGGGTTTTTATTAAAGGCAGCAAGTTTGGGGATTCACTTAGGTGTGGGGAATACTCGTAAGGGTGGGCATCAGTGCCCAGCATTCCTGCCAAAACTTCAGTCGATGTTGGACTGTCTTCCATGGCAGATCTAAGTTGAAATGTCGGCCAAGTTTTCCATATGTAAGTTGCCAGAGCGCCCCTCCCCCCCCCCCCCCCCCCCCCCCTCAAAGTGTAGGTGACCGTAGTAGTTCAGATGAATACTCCACGATCACCCACATGAACTTTATAATGATCTTTAATTACCGGAAACATTGATTACTTATTCGAGGCGAATACTCAGGTGGTCATTTTTAATATCGTCTCAAGATTTACAAATTATGTTCAAAATCGCTGGTACAAACTGGAGATGAAATGCAAGAAAGAAAATGATTCATGTCTGAAGTTTAAAGATCTCGTATCTTTTGTTGAAACAATCTCGGGTGAGTTATCTGATCCAGTCATAGGGGCGAATGCACGTGTGCTTAGGTACCGCATAAATAGGTAAGTTATGTCACATGATACACAAGAATGTCCTACCGATGATCTGCAGGATCAAGATAGCTCTGTTGGCAGTTGTTATTCTGTTGAAAGTAGTCCAGGGATAGATTCCGTGTCACAGGCCTCAATCAGCGCAGTAAATGCTTCTACATGGGCAGACAGTCAGGTATTCCTAGTTTGAGGTCCGATCGGACACACCGATATCCCTCCTGTAAATTATGTGGCGGATTTCATTTTGTCACAAAATCTGATGATTCCCGCAAAATATCAGTTCGTGGTCGTCCAGCGTTTGTCAAGGTACCGTTCATGAACTTTGTCACAATTGCTTGCGCAGCAACCACAAAACTTTTGAGTGTCTAAACAAAAACAGATGTTTTGTTTGCCAAGAAAAGCATACAAGTCATTTTTGTGTGGACGATTAAATTACGTCTATGCATAAGTTCACCAAGCGGGAAAGATATGGTAAAGGTAAAGGTGTTATTTGAACGTTAGATTGGTCAGTTAGGCCTTGCACGTAATTATATGTAATTTTTTTTGGTGAAAAATATGGACTGAAAATTTACAAAGACACCGATGATTTGAACGTCTCCAAAAAGTATGAGGCAAGGATCCTGAATCATTTGACCTTTATGAAGAGATGCCGGAATAACAACATATGCCCAAAAGGAATCAAGATTTCCTATCAACCAAATAGAGACAATACACAACGAATCATTGATCGAACAAATGCAGCCCACGCACGGGACCAAATAAAATATCTGCGCCATGAAAGGGCTCATTTGAGTAGGAAAATTGAAAATCTTTAAATGTCTTTACAAAATGATTTATGTGCAGAAGATTACAACAAAATCATCTCTATTACAACTTTCACAGAATACAAGAAACGACAAATACAAAAATTTGATAAGTTATACTCATCAAAGATGAACGAGCGTGTTGAAGATGAAAGTTAAGTCCAAGAGAACAATGAAGTGATAAAAAATCCTGTTGTAAATCTCAGCTCATATGATTTAAACGAAGATGAACTAGATGCTTTATCTTTAGGAAAAGGTTTTGCAATTGCGCCACAGAAGATTCCATATGAAGAAATTATATCTGAGATTGAACTTACAACTAAGTCAATGGCCAACCGAAACCAAGCAGATCGGATAAAACATAAAGTGTGTACTATTTTGGAAAAAGCAAAGTTACCAAAGTCGACCATCTCAATATCCCAAGAGAAGGCGTTAAATAATCTAAAATCAAATGAGGATATTACAATTCTACCTGCTGATAAGGGAAATGCTCTAGTTTTTCTGAATACAGGAGACTACATAAACAAAATGGATAATCTACTAACTGAGAATGAATATGATAAACTAGACACTAATCCCACAAAGAAATTTGAAAAGAAAGCTACAAATTCTTTAAAGTTGCTTAAAGACAACTCAGAGATTAGCAAAGATACGTATTGGAAATTAAATCCAAGACATAGCCAAACACCTAGAATTTATGGACTACCCAAAATTCATAAAAATCAGGTTCCACTTCGCCCAATTGTGAATTGTATAGACTCTCCAGTTTTACCAAATATCAAATTACTTGACGGATATAATTAAACCGATCCTTGGAAAATCAGAATATCATGTAAAAAATTCACAAAGTTTTGTGGAAGTTATCAAGCAAACATCTATGGATCCAAATGACATAATGATTAGTTTTGATGTCAAGTCACTATTCACGAAAGTTCCAGTCGAGGAAGCCATTGAAATTGTATGTAACAAACTTAGCAACGATAATAGTTTATCTCAACAAACTTCCTTAAGCGTAACATCCATTCGACAATTGATGAAAGTTTGTTTTGATTGTACATACTTCCTATGGCAAGGCAAAATTTATTCACAAAAATCTGGAGCACCGATGGGTTTATCGTTATCAGTTTGCCTGGCTAATGCCTATATGGAGAACTTTGAAAGCTCAGCTATTTCTTCCGGTGAAAACAAACCTAAGTTATGGAAACGGTACGTCGATGATATTTTTGTGATCTGGCAACATGGTGATGACAAGATCAACCATTTCTTTAATCACATCTATAGTATTCATCCTAAGTCATTTCTTCATTAGACCCTAGACTCTCGACCTGCACGTTCTCAGCTGAAGAAATACAAAAAGTTCTCCAAAATTTGGATCCTACTAAAGCTATTGGCCCAGATAATCTCTCAGGAAGGATCCTTAAAGAATGTGCAGCAGAGTTGGCCCCCTCACTCAAATATCTCTTCTCTAAATCTATGAACAGTGGTAAACTTCCCTCACAATGGAAGGATGCTAATGTTATTCCTGTACACAAGAAAGGCAATAGAGAAGATGTCGAAAACTATAGACCTATTTCTTTGCTATGTATAGTTAGTAAAGTGATGGAGAGGTGCATTTTGAATCAAATACTTCCAGCGCTCAAGAACTCTCTCCACCCCTTTCAACATGGTTTTATGAAGGGGAAATCTTGTGCAACACAAATGGTAGACTTTATACATACTCTGGGCAAAAACCTAGACAACAAAGTACAGATAGATGTTCTTTACTTGGACTTTTCCAAAGCATTTGACTCTGTGCCTCATCACCTTCTTCTACATAAACTGAAAGGCTTTGGAATAAATGGTCAATTGTACAATTGGTTCACTAACTACTTATCAGAGAGACGTCAATGTGTACTAGTGGAAGGTCAAAAAAGTGAATTTAAACCTGTTATATCTGGAGTTCCGCAGGGCTCCATCTTAGGGCCCTTCCTATTTCTGTTATATATTAACGATCTCCCCACATCACTGTCAAGTGAAACTACAATGTTTTTATTTGCAGACGACTCCAAGTGCTTCAGGAAAATTCACTCAGATGCTGATGCATCGTCTCTCCAAGACGACATAGACAAATTGTTAACATGGAGTAAAACTTGGGGAATGAATTTTAATGCCGATAAGTGTTCTGTACTTAGTGTTAGTAGAAACCCAGTCGTCTTTGATTACAACATGAACAATACACCCCTCTTACACGTGTCCTCCCAAAATGATCTTGGTTTCGAGTTAAGCTCTTGCCTCGACTGGTCTAACCACATAACAAAATGCTGTACGAAAGCCAATCGTGCACTTGGGATCATCAAACGTACATGTGGATACCAAGCACCTCCTGAAACTACCAAGAGGTTATATATTTCAATGGTACGAAGCCATTTAGAGTACGGCAGTGTTGTGTGGAGTGTCGGCACTAAGAAAAACCTAAAGGCTTTAGAATCTATCCAGCGTAGGGCAACTAAGTATATTTTGGGAGTACATTGCGATGACACCTACAAAGCACGACTTATTAAGTGTAATCTTCATCCTCTATCCTATAGGCGTGAAATTCTGGATTTAGTATTCTTATACAAATGTCTACATGGATACTCTTCAGTAAATTTACAAGATTTATTTCCACTCCAAACCTATACTTCCGAGCTACGAAATTCCAACAATACTATCCGTTTTGAGGCCACCCGTTGCGGCACAGAAACATTCAGACACTCATATGTCAATCGCACAATCTACAGGTGGAACAACTTGCCACATAACATAAAAGCTTCCACTACAATTGGCATGTTCAAATCCAGACTAAAGCAGCATTACAATAATTTGAGAAACAATTATTTTGATGATTCTAATACATGCACATGGAGAAGTAAATGCTTCTGTGCTAAATGCAGAGGGTAATTTGTGACAGCTTTTATGTACAGTGACAGTATGTATCTGGTGCTACTACAGTGTGTCTATCCAACTATGTGTTTTATTTTTTAACCAATATGTTATCAACTGTGGAGTAAAACCAGCAGAGCCGGTGTCTGCTGCGGTGTTCAAGGAACACCTGCGCGGCTTTGTCCCCCGTCACTCTGCTGGGGGTCCCCAATCTAACCCACTCCACTAGTTGTAATCTGACACACCATCCAAATGATATTAATTGACTATTTTAAGTGGTGCTTTTCTATATATTGTAAAGTTCAGATTTTATCATGCCTTTCCAGACATTTTATACATCATTCTAGTGTAGTAAATTGGTTTTATCTCCATGAACATCGTTATTACACAGCACTAGCTGTACTCATTTCATTCATTAGATCACCAACGGGGAGTCAACTTGTATAGGTGTGTTCACCTGTTTGACTCTTCCTAATTGGCAGTATGTTTTATGCAGCAAACATTTTATTGTATCTTATGTCATTTTATGTACTACTGCTGATTGAAGCTTAATAAATAAAATAAAAAATAATATCCAATTTACATTGGAAAAAGAAGCAAATGGAAGATTGCCATTTTTAGATGTTTTGGTCGAGCGAAACTCAAACGGAATAATCAAATACGATATAGTAGACAACCAACTATGACAAGACTTATATTTGAAGGAAAATTATACACCACCCTCAGCATAAAACAATAGTGTATAAAAAAAATGTTCGACATGATGCATGGCAATCTGTGATAAGACAACCAAGAAAGAGAAAATGAACTATATAAAGCTAATTTTCAAAAGAAATGGTGCAACAGACTCAAATTAACCGTTCCTTACAGAGAAAGCCTGTGGAAAGAAACCGTAACAAAAGAGAAAAATGAAATGAAGCGTACCTCAATCCATATTGTGAGAGGTTTGAGTGAAAAAAATGGAAAATCGTTATCAAAATACGACATAAAAGTCGCTCATAAATTTTCTAGGACGATTAAATCTATTCTATGCAATGGAAAAGATAAGATACCGGAATGTGAAAGAAAAGGAGCCATTTATAAAATTGATTGTGAATGTGGAAAGTCATATATCGGCGAAACGGGGCGCTCCCTAACGGCAAGAATTTCTGAGCACAGGAAAGCAGTTACGCGAGGCGAAATTAAGAAGTCAGCGATAGCAGAACACTGTTTTGACTGTGGAAAACAAATATGTTGGAAAGAATGCAAACCTTTAACCTTTGAGCCAAATTATTGGAAAAGGAAAATACGGGAATCTATAAAGATTAAAACGTACAAGACAGGTCCTGAAACTGGTATGAATCGGGATAATGGATTGGAGATAGGATTCGTCTGGGACTCTATTGTGAAGCAAAATAATTGAATAATTCCTTAGTAGGCCTAGGCTGTATTTCAGCGCGCAGTAATTAAAAGTTCTAAGTCATTTTGTTATTATAAGTACAAATATGTTAATCATAAATCGAAGTTTATATTGGACTTTTAATCCATGTGGTAATATTTCTGATATCCAGATATTTCGCCGGTGATGTCCCCAGCTTTCTCAATGGAAGTAAAGGTGTTATTTGAACGTTAGACCGGTCAGTTAGGCCTTGCACGTAATTACATGTAATTTTTGACGTCATTTGTCTTTGAAACAATATATAAATATGTTGTTTACTTTCGTGTCTACGTAAGTGACGTCATAATTACCATGTTAGAAATAAAAACCGTATATTTGTAGAAAGAAGCAATCTTGTAGAGACAGAAAATTGTCTAAGACATAAAATCATAAAAACATTGAACTCAACCCCTGACTTCATTATAAACAAGGCTCATACTCATAGCAAAAATGGTTTTGCCCTCTATATAAAAAAATATTATATTGAAAAGTATAATATTATTTGTTCTATCCCAAACTGTTATGTTTGTAACACTCCATAAGCAGTCCCCATTTGCTTTTGCTAATGTGTAAGACACAATTTTTCCCTGCTGACTGGGTAAGGTACTTACATCTCTATTTAAAACCTTGTATTCTAAGTACAATTTTTGTATATCTATAGTATTTTTTGGTGGCCCTTATGATAGCGGCTGTTGTGGCCTTAATGAGGGTCTCCTGGCTATATATGTTACTGAAATAATGTACATGTATATTCAGTCAAATAAAAGATATGTGAGTCTGAGTCTGAGTCAATAAGGGCAGGACCACACATTGCAGCCGACATGTAATTTACCATTGGCGTTTTTTTAGAACAACGGGAAAAATGCTGTAACCATTCAGTGATTATAGACCTATAAAGATATAGCATTGTCACTGATGATTCAATCGATGAGTAATAATAAATGAGAAAGAGATTCTTTATGACTGCTGTATTTGAAAAGGAGTTCATGTACGTGGCAAACAACACTCAAACGTTTCGAATACTCACCCTAATATATTGTGTAAGAGCCAGTCAGCTCTGTGGCATAATGGCTAGGACGGCTTACGTTAGAAGTATTGGTGGTGCGTTCGAATCAGCATGCCTTAGAATGGACAAGGTTTTTTTTTTTCATATTTTTTGGCTTCCATTATTTATTTATTTATTTATTTATTTTATTAGTTTATTTATTTATTTATTTATTTATTTATTTTATTAGTTTATTTATTTATTTATTTATTTATTTATTTATTTATTTATTTATTTATTTATTTATTTATTTATTTATTTCCGACCGTCACACGATAAATCTATTATTATACTATGGAGAACGTACCTTTAACAAAATGACGGTCATCCTTATTATATTTTTAGGTCTATTTGCTGTTTTTTATTTTCCCAAAAGAACGGGTGTGCAATAAATTATTATTACTATCATCATATATTCATTAGTAGTAGTAGTCGTCGTCGTCGCCGTCGTCGTCGTCGTCGTCGTCGTAGTAGTAGTAGTAGTAGTAGTAGAAGTAGTAGTAGTAGTAGTAGTAGTAGTGGTATACGCATTATTAATAGACTTGCATCGCATATTCTATTTAAATTATAATAAACTTAAAATGTTGAAAAACGGATGTGTATGTCGTTTTTCAATATTAACCGAATTTTTATATTAATTACATGATCGTCTTAGCTCTATGGTACTGCAGCGATTATAGCACCACGTCCAATTGTCTGCCAATTGACCGAAAGGGTCCAGAACCTGTGTGGCACAACTGTTAGAGTGGATAGCTTACATTCGAAAGGCGACGGGTTCGAATCCATGTGTCTCACTTGATTATAATATAATATACTTTAAGAATGCAAGTCTCATTGTTTAGCTCAACAATGTAATAGGAAGAAGGAAGGAAAGAACGAAAATAGAAAGAAAATGGAAAGAAAGAAAGAAAGAAAGAAGAAAGAAAGAAAGAAAAAAGAAAGAAAGGAAGAAACTGTCCACATCCAAGCTGTGACCCATAGTACAAACAACAGATGCTCTGCTGTGTGGACGGTTTTAAATCTTTGAATGTAACAACACAGTCAATTTTGGGAATAAAAACATGTATATATGTGCCATAATGTGGTCATACCTGTAGCTTTGAGCTTATATTGAAACGTTATCTGGCTTATTGGAATATGTAGTATTATACAGATTACGCTTTAATTATTTTTACCATCAACTTGATATGACCGTGTCCCACATTTATATTCCTGTTAAACCCCCGAAACGGATAAAACGTATTGAAGTACATAAATAAAGACAACACGTAGAACAAAATGTCAGATATAAGTGGAATGAAAAAGTGGGAAATTTGTGAAATATAGGGCTGCAATACCTATTTCATTATGAAAAAAGCAACTTTGTATTTTAGCGACTGGAGAGGGTATAGTGCCCCATCGAGTGTAAACGATCTCATCGTTAAATATCCAGATATGTATAGAGTGTCTGACGCTAGTTAACGCTAAAATCGGATTTTACAGGTCAAAGTTCTCACTGAAAGTTCAGTTATGAGGTGCTTCCAATATTGCAATTGACCCTAACAACTGTTCCCAAAGAAAAGGTAGCTTTGAGTTGAACCAGATTTATTTTATCTTCATAATAACTACTAATACCAGACATTTTTTTTCAAATTAATTTACTTGTCGATTAAAAGATCAAATCTTGCACACGTGTTGATCTTGGCATATTAATCACTACAGCAATATTAATTTATTTCGATATATTGTAAAAAAACAGCAACAGCAA